>QEOT01004485.1:82621-108758 GCA_003123785.1 Pterocarya stenoptera
CAGCCACTACTCAATAATAATATATAAGGATCTAATCGAATATACCCCAATGTCTTGTAATCTGCAGGTCGTTGTCATCCCACCCCAAGAACAAGATAGCAGAGAGATTCTTAGACCACTCATTGTCCTATTATTTAAAATATATTATTAAAACTCATTTTTTCTATTTTATATATTAATTTTTATAATATATCATACACTAATTTATCTATTTTTTCTTCATATCATTTAAATATTATACTTTTTATCTTTTTTTATTCATTTTTAATAGTTTCTCTAACTACTAATGATATCTTAGTATCTTTTAATATTTACAATATCTCCTTATATACAATATCATATAATTACGTCATATTTTAAATTAATCCAAATTTATAAGCTAAATCAAAATATAAATTAATTCATAAAAGAGAGAAGATATTATATAATGAATATATTTGCAAAATATATTATGAAAATATTCATTCTCAATAATTATATAATGTGAATAAAGAGAGTTGAAGAAATGAGAAACTTAACATGATGAAAGAAGAGAAATTAATTAAAAATATTTACAATGATGAATAGCATTCTCTACATCTAGAGATTTACTGTAACAGAATATAAAAATATCTTTAAAATAAAAGATTAAATTGATGGCGCTTTTGATCAGAATATTTCTTTATATTTTAAAGGAAAATGTATTATAAATGATCCATTGGAGTGCTCTTATTCTAGTCCATGTAATCTAATGTTTTCCAGCATTTTGGATCACGTAATTAGAGAGTGAAAATTCCAAACATGACCTTCCAATATGCCAAAAGTCGAAGCCGAGGCGTCTAAAACCGAAGCCGTTCGTGTGAAAGAAAGCTTTTGGGGGTTGCCTTGTAGTTATCAGCAAGTTGGAATTAGCTAAAATATAAGACCGAGTTAGAAAAGGAACCTTTTAATTGGTTTTTGGCAGTTTCTTCGCTTATTTTTGACTATTATATATATATATATATAATATTTCATCGATCGAGTTGAAAATAACATGAAATTAAAGTAAAATATTAAGCATGGCCTATCAATTAACGAAACGTCAATTACAGATCATTAAAAAGATTAAGTCCTGATCATCTCATGTCATGCACAAGATCAGGCCTCTATAAGTCACAGAAGTTCAAAAAAAAAAAAAAAAAAATGCAGAGTTCTTGGCTCCATTATTTCCGTAGGTGATCTGTTCGTTTCGATTCGGTCGCAGAAGTTCTAATTATTCTCTCTCTAGTAATACTAGATACAAAGTTACAAGTTCTATACAAGATTTTTGTAAAAAAGTAAATTTCACTAAAAAAGAATAATTTTTTTTTACACTTTTTTAAAGTTGAGTTTATTTTTTTACAAGGATTTGCATGTGACTTGTCTATTTGAGATTTGTATAAAAAAATATAAAAAATATTATTCTTTATTAGTACTGGAATTCAATTTTTTGTATAAGATTTATATAAAATTTATCTATTTGAGACTTTTACTCCAACATAAATGAACTGGATTCATGCATGCATGCGTTGATGATCATGCCTGCCGCCACAAGAAATACATGATGCATCAGAGTTAGGTGGCAAAAGAATCAAGTACTTAAATTACGTAAGTTTTGTGAACAGTTTTAAAGAGATCAGATGCAATATTAATAAAGCAGTGATGAAATTAATGGGGGAATTAGCACGAATTCGTCTTAAAAATGGGTTCGGCCTCTTTATCTAGTTGAAGAAGTCATCAAAGTTCTATCTTAAAAATGTACCTGTACTCCAGATCATCAGATCAATAACCACAACTATATATTAGACTTAAAAAAAACAAAAATAGATCACGATTGGAAGAACACCTGAGACTTCAAAGTAAAGAAGGCAGCTTATATAGAAAAAATAAAAGAGAAACTTTAAGGTAATTAGAAAAAATATATATGCATGATTAATACGAATCATGTGCCAAACGGCCCTTTTTTTATTTACTAATATTTTGAAAACTGAATATTATTTTAAAGAATTATAAACAAATGCACCGTTAATTAATTCTACGAAAAAATTGCAAGTGTGGTGAATAATATAAAAATTTGCACTCAATTTACATATCCATGTAAATTAATTCTGTGAATCAACACGTGAGTACTGTATCACTTCTTTATTATTTTTTCAAGTATCTGATTTTCTTTAATATGCAATAATAGTCAAAGAGTAGGATATTTATATATTGACAATCATGATCAACTTGTATGCGCAATTGATGATGTTGAAACGAAACCCATGCCTTGATTGTAGACAATTCAGTGTTTGAACTTTTAACCCCTATATATATATATATATGTATGTATATGTCAAGAGTAGTACGTGAACTTCGACCAAATTTGCGGATAGATGAACTCTTGGCCTTGCAAATGGCCGGGGACCAAAATCATGAGGATGGGAAGAGAAATATATTATATGTATTGTTTCCCAATCACATTTATATATTCACATGATCAATACATATAATTAAAAATGATAACAAAAAAATAAAATAAATAACGCTAAACAAGAAATTAGAAAACTCTGATTCGATCCCTAGCTACCTACATTGAAAATTACTTCCATACGGAAAATCTTACTGTCCCTGACTTCCTTACGGAATATTGTACGTCAATAGGTTATAATAATAACCATGAGTCTGGACCATGCCTGCATTATTTAAAAAAAAAAAAGTGGATAATGCTATAATCCACATAAAAATTTGACTTTCTTTCAAAGAGATTATACGGTCATTACACATTCCAGGACTGTATTGAGCATTATCGCACTTTATATTTCTTTTTGGTAAGCACGATGAATGATATATATATATATATAGAAGCACATGCATAGAGTAATAATCATGCAGAGTTTATTACATATAATAAATTGCCACCAAATTGGGATTTAGTGACCGGCTGTGCATTACCTAATTAATTGATTGTTTTGATTACAATGAATCTTCTTAGCTTTGATCATGGTATCTTTTGATTCTAAAGAAGCGTTGAACTGTTATTGGCATTAATGGTACGTACATGATTAGCAAATAAAATAATTGCATTCAGAACCACCAAAATTAGATGGTTCATATATATTCTACCATTTTTATTATTATTATAAGAAATCAAACAAAATAATTGCATCGAGAGAAAATTTAGCCTCTTGGCCACCAAATTCTTATGGTTCATATCTATCTTACCACTTATTTTTTATAGAAAAAAATGGATCACACGATTTTGAATTTAAATAAAACAAATGATTTGTATAAGTTTCAAATAGACAAGTCTTATATAAGTTCTTGTAAAATAGTAGATCACACTTTAAAAAAGTTTTAAAAAAAATTATTCTTTTGTTAATAAGACCTATTTTTTTTTACAAAAAACTTGTATAAAATTTATCTATTTAAAACTTTTTCCTAAGATTAATCTCTAAATAATAACCGAATGATGTCAATTACCAATCACATTACCTCGCATAGAGGAAAAAAAAGACTCGTAAATTTCTTCACGTATGCATTGTTTTTTCACTTGCATGGGCCAAAACTGGTCCATCAAAGCCACGTCAGAAACCTGACTAAGTCTGTGGCCCCACCATCCTAGTAACTGACACGTGGCCGGTTGAAAAAATGGTGTGGAAAACGATTTCTCTAATAATTATTGTGACTTTTTTTACGGTCAAGAAAAGAGCACTGCTGACTCAGAGACTTCCCAAACGGATAAACCCAACCGTAGAAACTGGAGCTTTGGAAGTTGAAACGACCGATATAAATATTGTTTTCCTGTTTTTTAGAGGGCAAAAACAATAGTTCTAGGGACACCGCTCGGTGTCCCGCTAACGTAAATTTTTCTATTTTATATTTTTTTCATTTTCAACATATTTTTTTTAATATGTTTTTATATTTTTAAAAAATAAAAAAATCATATTTTTATTTAAAATTATTTTCTTAATAAAAAATAAAATAAATAAAATAAAAAATAAAATATTATTTCCCAGCGGGACTCCCAGCGGAAAGAGTAGAATTACTCCAAAAAGCAAAACGCAATGAACAGTAAAATACTTGATAACACGTGGCGAAGACAAGGACAACATGGGCAGCGGGACCCGAAAGGAAACATAACTGAAACGGTGTCGTTGAGGTCCAATTGCTCGGACTCGGAGTCAGAGCTCCTGCGCTATAAATAGACGTGGCCGAGATGGGAAGAACTTACTCCTTCAAACGAGAGTACGTGGTGTTCCCTCCTATGTACACTCCACCACCTTCTTTTCTCGTTCGTTGTTTCCAACTACCTTTTTAGCTTTCAATCGAGTGGTCGAAAAGATCAAAACTCTCTTTCACCTATATTTTTATTTGCGAAAACGTTCTTGTTCTTGGTCTTAGGTTCTGCAATTCACAATGTGTGGAATACTTGCTCTTCTTGGCTGCTCTGATGACTCTCAGGCCAAAAGGGTTCGCGTGCTTGAGCTTTCCCGCAGGCAATTTATATCCTTTAACTCTCTCTCTCTATGGTTGTTTATCTTATCCGTTCATGTTTCCTTAACTTGCCCCATTCTAAGCTGCTTCTTTTAAGTTAAGCAAATAGTTGGTTTTTTCAACGTCTTTGGAGGTTCAACAAATAAAAAAAATTTCTACCCAAGATTTTGTTTGCCATGGAGAACGTCTCCATTTTCCTTTACTGAAGCCTCCTAGAAATCGAACGTTTTTGTATATCGGCGAGTATATTTTGCATAGGTTTTAAATATAAGGGAGAAAAAACCATCATGATCTGAACAATCAAAGCGTGGACGTGGTGTACGTTGCAGTAATTCTTCCCCATCAACGTCTGATCTTGACCATGTTGATATGCTGGTCCCACGCTTATGCTGTCCTCGGAGAAAGTTTCATACATCAGGAAAATTAATTGTTTTGAATGACCAAATTTCTTGCTCCATCCAAATTGTTGCTATATGGCTTCGGAGAAAAAAGGAAAGAAACATTGTTTCCGTATGGGGGCACCCATGTGGAAAAAAAATGGATAAACTTAAATATGGGGGGATAAGTGATATTAAAATATGGAAAGGAGAAGAATTTAATCATGGTAACCATGTGGGATGTGGGTCCATGATACATTACTTACTACGACCAATGGTGGATTTTAAATAAAAATGGTCTAGCTTGTACGAGGAACCAACAACCTGCAACTGATCTGAAATGGTTTCCATTCTGCCTGTTACAGATTGAAGCACCGTGGTCCTGACTGGAGCGGGCTGTATCAGCGTGGGGATTGTTATCTGGCCCATCAGAGGTTGGCCATTATTGATCCCGCTTCCGGTGATCAACCTCTCTTCAATGAGGACAAGTCAATCGTTGTCACGGTAGGCCATGTTCCAAAATTATTCATGATAGTGATATTCATTCATCAACTTTTAGCTATCTAACTTTCATTTTCAGCAGCTTTAAAATTTTGTTTCTGTTAGTAGCGTAGAGGACAAGTAGGTAGTAGTAAATTGCCCTGCAGTTAGATCAGTTTGTTCGGAGTCCAAGAGCTTTCTTTGTTTTTTGAATTTTTTTATTTATTATAATTGCAAAATTGACGGAGAAGTTTGTTTTGAACATCAGGTAAATGGAGAGATTTACAACCATGAAGATCTGAGGAAGCGTCTGCCGAATCACAAGTTTCGAACTGGCAGTGATTGCGATGTTATTGCCCACCTGGTGGGTCTTTGGGATGTCTTTGTACTAATCGATATCAAACTTGATTCATAATCTAAAAGAAGCTCTTAGCATTTTGACACACATGATAATTTCTTGTTGAATTTTAACATATTGAGGACATTTAGTTGTTATTTAAGCAATAACAGTCTTGCTAAATCTTGGTGCAGTACGAGGAGTACGGGGAAAGTTTTATTGACATGTTGGACGGCATGTTTTCTTTTGTTCTACTGGATACCCGCGACAATAGCTTCATTGTTGCCCGCGATGCTATTGGAATCACCTCCCTCTACATCGGTTGGAGCCTTGATGGTAATGTTTCAGGGGATCCTGTTTTTTGAGTGCAGCCATGGTTAATATATGTTTTATCTGCAATTTTGAACTGAAATTGGTGTTATCAACTTAACCTTATTCTATTATGTTCAGGCTCGATTTGGGTGTCATCTGAACTTAAAGGTTTAAATGATGACTGTGAGCATTTTGAGAGCTTTCCTCCTGGCCACTTGTACTCGAGCAGAGAAGGTGGACTAAGGCGATGGTACAATCCTCCTTGGTTCTCCGAGGCTATTCCCTCAACCCCATACGATCCACTTGTGCTGAGACGTGCTTTTGAAAATGTGAGATTCCTATACTGTTTCCCAAGAGGGACTCAAAAGTAATTTCATCAGTCCTTGTAATTCTATAACTTAACCCAAGTTTCTTGAAAATGTGATTTGCCAAAGCCCCAAACGCTTCCTTTACTTCGCGGTTGGAGTCATAGCTCCAAGCCTCGTGAGAGGGTTCCAGATTTGGTTAAGATAAAGAGAAATTTTGTGACTTTTGGCTCATTTGCCCATTTTATGTGCAGGCTGTGATCAAACGGCTGATGACTGATGTGCCATTTGGTGTTCTGCTGTCTGGGGGCCTTGATTCATCTTTGGTTGCCTCCATCACTGCCCGCCACTTGGCTGGGACAAAGGCTGCCAAGCAATGGGGAACACAACTGCATTCGTTTTGTGTCGGCTTAGAGGTTTGCTGTAAATTTCACGATAACCAATTATACTGCAGCTCAGTGAAGCTTCTTTTAGTCTTAAGACCAGTTTCTTTGATAAGCAGGGTTCCCCCGATCTGAAGGCCGCAAAAGAAGTTGCAGATTATTTGGGTACAGTTCATCATGAATTTCACTTTACTGTTCAGGTATTAAGACAAAATTAGCATTTAAATCTCAAGTTTGGCCTCGTTTTGGTGACCATCCAAAAACTAACAACTTTTGTCTGTTTTGTGACAGGATGGGATTGATGCCATAGAAGATGTCATCTACCATATCGAAACCCATGATGTTACAACGATAAGAGCAAGCACCCCTATGTTTCTTATGGCACGTAAAATTAAATCGCTAGGGGTGAAAATGGTGATTTCTGGTGAAGGTTCTGATGAGATTTTTGGTGGATATTTGTACTTCCACAAGGCACCCAACAAGGAAGAGTTCCACCAGGAAACATGCCGAAAGGTACTATAATCTTTTGAAGCACAAAGATCGCTGATATATGGGCTGGTAGTATGAAAGATTATATGTTACATTCTGTTCTTCTATGCAGATTAAGGCACTCCACCAGTATGATTGCCTTAGAGCAAATAAATCAACATCTGCATGGGGCTTGGAAGCTCGAGTTCCCTTTTTAGACAAGGAATTCCTTAATGTTGCCATGGATATTGATCCCCAGAGCAAAATGGTACAGAATTTACATTCGCTAAATTGAGTTTCCTTGATCTTTTCCATCGGAACTAAGATCATTAAAAATTTACAAAATCACACAAGTGGGTTTACCATCTTTTCCAATCAATTTCAGATAAAACGAGAAGAGGGACGCATTGAGAAATGGGTTCTAAGGAAGGCTTTCGATGATGAGGAGCTTCCCTATCTGCCAAAGGTAATGCAAATTGAACAATAAGTTTACAATTCAACCTTACTTATCAGCATGGTAACTACATAGCTAACATGTCCTCCTCGATGCCCTGCAGCACATTCTGTACAGGCAAAAAGAACAATTCAGTGATGGAGTTGGCTATAGCTGGATTGATGGACTCAAAGCCCATGCTGCTCTGCATGTAATAACCCATATCACCTGCTTTCTGTTTTTTGGAACCTTTTTTAGTTTGTTAACTTTACACTTCTACTGGAAGCTAAATGATCTTATATGACTGTCGTGGCTGCTGATTAGGGCTCAACTCATACTTTCAGGTAACGGATAAGATGATGCTTAATGCTGCACACATTTTCCCACAAAACACTCCCACCACAAAAGAAGCCTACTACTACAGGACCATTTTTGAGAGGTTCTTCCCACAGGTGATGAAACCAACTTAACTTAGCTAGCAGACATTAGTCTTCAATGTGGATAACATCGAGAACTAACTCGGTTATGCTTGCCTTCATTTTCTGTTTGGTCTTGCAGAACTCAGCCAGGCTTACCGTCCCCGGTGGAGCGAGTATAGCCTGCAGCACAGCTAAAGCTGTCGAGTGGGATGCTGCATGGTCCAACAATCTTGATCCTTCTGGGAGGGCTGCTTTAGGAGTCCATCTTTCTGCTTATGACAAGCAGGTCCCCTCTGTCAGCCCTGGCATACCAGAGATTCTTGATAATGTACATCTGAAGATGGAAGTTAACACTCCAGGAGTTGCAATCCAAAGTTAGTAGGCCTATGGAGGACATAATTAAATGTGACTTGAACCATTTGAGTCACTTTGCAAGCCCTGCTATATTGAAAGGGATACTCTTGATGTTAAGAAAGAACTATTATGGTGTTGTAAGATGATGTGTGATCAACGTAGTCTACTTTTCCTTATACATAGTTTTTGAAGTGTGCTATGAATATATTTCATCTGTTTTTAAGACAAAATGGGAAATCTTCCTTCTTTATCTCCAACTTCAAAAATTACCGAAGCCTGATATGATTGGCAATACTAATAACCTATAGGCAGACCCAAAATACTATAAACAATGATTCTTACATGTACCTAATTAATGAACGATTTTTGTTAGCATCTTTCTTATGTTGGTTTTTTACCAAGTCTAGAGTGCAGAACTCAGCCAAGTTTAAGCAGAAAGACCAATCCCAAAAGCTTCCGGAACGACAGAAAAACTTAATTCTGAGACATTCTATAAGCGTCTTTCTTTACAAACTAGCCCAACCTCATTGCACTGTTAACTCCAAGCACAGCTCGTTAAACAAGGCCCAGGCGGCAGGCCGCTTTTGAAAGTGGACCTCGTTTCAAAAGCCTAAAAGAATCAGAACGATTTGTCAACAAAGAGCCTCGCTCCGCGTAAGTTGGGCTTATAAATGGCAACCACCTTCTGGAGCTATGCATTTCTGCGAAAAACACAAAAATTACAACAGTAGAGTGTGGCTGCTGGGATTCGAGCCCAGGTCTCCACGGCCACAACGTGGAATTCTTACCACTAAACTACAGCCACTGATGTGCTCCATGTCGTGTAGAAAATATAACATCTTTGCATATACTATGTCATTTAGAATAACACGTGTTTGTCAAGATTTCGAGATTTAAATTAGATGGCTAAGATCTTGTCACCTCAGCATTTTTCATATGTATAGTATGAAACAAATTTAACACAAGAATATTCTAATATCTGAACCTTTGCAATGGCATATATTACACGCAATAAATGTTGAAATGGTAAATGTTAAGTTTGAAGTATCCAAACAAAGTGACGGTAATAAATTATATATGGTTAATGACTTATGATTTATTATTAATTGATAGCATATATTATTTTATATTTGATATGGTCAATGATAATAAATTAGATGAAAATAACATCTTTGCAGTGAATGTTATATACATGAGCAGCATGTGCAGTAAATTTCTCTTAGATTTTACGTTGCTAGTAGATGGAAGGGAGAATTAGTAAATTTTGCAAGTACGTAGAACCACTTTGATGTAATTATTAGTTTCGGAGATATATTGTGAATTGAGTAAAAGTTCAAAGAATACAAATTTGTGTAGGTAACCTATTGAATGAGATTGGGCCAACAATCTTTGAATCTCCTTCTTTCTTTTTATTTTATATTTATATATTTATATTTTTTTAGAGCAGCAATATTGTAAGAAATTTCCAGATTGCTTTCTCCAACTCTCTTATCGTCTCAAACAAAGCCTCGTTGTGCTTGTCTGGAGGCTCCCCGCCTGTGTGTGTGTTTATATCTATAGAAATTGTTTTCTTAAAAAAAAAGGAAAAAAGTAGCAAGATGTTTAAGTTGGTATATCTAACAACAATATATATATATATATGTAGTCTTATTTCCCAACAATTTTCCATTAATTTACACGAGAGAGATGTGCAATTTTGCACTCTCTCGCTAAATTTATCACAACAATTAAAAACCATAGACTAGTAACAAACACACTAAATTGAGGAAAACAGAGTATTATAGAACAATTGGTTCCAAGTATCAGGCAATCCAGGAAGGCACCAATGACTACAATCGGCAGACCTTGCAGGGTTGGCTCGCTGCTTGGGGCTCAAATCTCCGCTGTAGATGGAAGGGTGACCATCTTTCCTCAGCTCAGATAGCATGGTTATGTCCAACATGTATGCAGGGCTACGCATGTCCCTAATCACACTGTCCACCACCCTCATTTGATCAGGGTATGTCCCAGGATATGTTGTTCCTGTAATTGGTACAGTTTCTCCATAACAATTCTTTGTTGTTGATGCTGTTGCGCCAACATTCCATTCACTTGGGCTGCCAAAACTCATCCACCAACACATTTTAGGTCTCTAAAAATCTGGCTAAAGGATTAACATTATGGAACCTAACACAACAAGCAGATATTTTGATCTGGTAACCTGAACTTGAAGATGTTGGATGATCAGAACAGACCCCTGGCCCTGTTACTAAATAGTACTAAAGTGTCATTACTGATAGGAAACACCAGGTGGACCACTGTGATTTCGAGTGAAGCACAGATTCTAGTTTGTCTGCCGACGGCATTGCTTGTGCTTGGTGCCACCGACAGAGCCTTTCTTTTACTGACTATTTATTTATTTTCTTTCCATGTGCAGAACTATCATTTATTGTTGTCATGTTTTCTTTCTTGTTATTATATGAATATCATTTATCCTCTGCAGCATCCAAAAATATTATATATACAGAAATATTTAAGAGAACCAAGTCGTTTTAGAAGTTCCCTAGGATTGAATGCCTCCCAACACTAATCTTGTTCTCTGCTTTTTCTTGTTTCTTTGATTAAGAAACTTCACGGGACTCGGGAATATCGTAGACCACATATATTTCTTAAGGATTTAAGCCACAGTATTCAACAAGTTGGGCCCCGTACAGCCCAACTCTCAACTTATAATGTTATAAACAGCTCATGTTGGAGCAATTTTTTAGCATTTGAAACTTAGCAGTCTAGCACTCCAACACACAATAATGAAGCCTAGATTTTCACCGAACGCAATTATGAGAGAGAGAGAGGGAGAGAGAGAGAGAGAGAGACCCACTTGTAGTGTGTGGGAGAGATGGACATAAAGAACACTTTGGTTCTGGTGCTGTCAATATTGGTGTCTACCCAATTGGCCCATGTTCTAAGTCCCTTGTCCAAAGCAGCCAACCGATCCATGTCTTGGTAAAATTTCCCTCCAGATTCCATGTAATCCCACCTGAAAATTATCACCTTAAAACCTTTAATCAAACTAGTCAACCTCTTAAACATACATATCATACACAAATAAATTGCAGACGTGTTTTTTTTAAGTTGAAAACAAGGGCAAGAATTTGCCAACCCTTGAAGGGATCCTTTGTGGCTCCACCAGTGACCGGTGTTAAAGGACAGCACATCGGCGCCCCGCCAAGCGTTGCCGTTGCCGGACATTTCTTCCAGCCTCAGAACTCTCTTTCCTTGCACCATTTCTATGCCAACCAGATATGGAGCTCGGTAAAATGATATGGACAGACTATAATCCTGCAATAATGTTATGGCAAAACACAATTATGGCTAGTTTGTATAGACTATAATTCTGTGCCCAAAAAACGAAGGATTAAAAAAAGGTGGTTAGTGTGTTGCAGATAGCCAACCAGCAGAAGATAATACTGACAGCGTTTGTTGGGCCTTTCAACAAATTTTCCAACTGGTTTTTGTACTATAAAAAGAACTATATCCTAGCTCTCTAGCATTAATTCAAGGATTCATGAATCGTGACGTAGACGAGTCAAATGACTTGTGGGGCGTGGCTAGCAGAAAATCATGCGTTATTTTTAGCTTTATCTCTTGGAATTCGTAAAAGTTGAGAAAGTAAATGCGAACTTGTAAAATTATTGAAAGAAAGACAGACAGACAGGATGGACAATACTGAGACTGACCAAGAACTTAAAGGTTGAGAGAGGATCGCCTCTGAAGATTTTTGTTGGGGTTGTAGGAGCTGCAGCTGAAATCATGCAAATCAAAGATTCCCATTGATTCCGTCCAAGCGAGTCACCCACAAACATCACTGTTTTCCCTCTCATTCTCAGTAGAAATTCAAGCCCATTGAACCTACATGAATATGCTACAACAAAAGTCACAAAAACTGTACAACAGAAATACAATAATCCTGCTGTTGCAAGAAAAAGCTGCAATTTTTTACCTTGGGAGCTCACAATTGAGGGGCTGCCATCGATACTTGAGGTAATCGGAGTCTGGCCGACCGTACATTTGGCAGTTGAACTCGGGGTCTATAATTGGACAGTTGGAAGACTGGTATAGTGGATATGTGTCATCACGAACCCAGGTGCCAGCAAACAATGCACAAGTGCTTTGGTTGGCTTGGATCATGGGACGTCTGTGTTGGTGGTTGTTATGGTGGCTTCTCAAGCCGAATAGGAGAGCTGAGGAGGCTCTGCGGGGTTGAACCACAAGTAGACAGAGAATTGTTAAACATGACCCAAAAATAAAGCGAGAAGATTCAGAGTAAACAAGAACCATTGCAGACACTATTAGGAAGGAATGAAAAAAGCAAAAGCAAAAGCAAAAAGGGAGGGAGAGGGGTTACGTCCTATATATAAAGGCCGGAGGAAGAGGAGGGGATGCGGGGTGTTTGGTTCTGTGCAATGCGGTTTTATATAAAAAAAAAAATGGACGGGGTCTTGTTTTGTTTTGTTGTATTTAACATGTATGCATGTGAAGGTAGCTAGATGGGTTCACGTGAGTTAAATGTATTGATGGCGGTGTGCCTGTGAAGCTAATTTGGACCTTCAAACAGATCAGAATAGCTCACAATTTGCGGCTTGGGCTTTTGATTTTTCCATCTGATTTTGTCAGTCTATGTTTTCTGACAATATATTAAATAAAATTAATATGATTGAAGGCGACAAAACTGAAGTTAGAAGAGGATTATTATTTTCATCCTTGTTACTGTTTGAGGAGCAACCAAACATAACAAAGTGATTATTGGGATCCCTTAGTGCAAGATTAGCTAGATCTCAAGTGAAAAACAGAAACCCACCTCAGTTAAATCTGGTTTCATTCACGTCAATTTTGGATACGAGATGGTAGATCTTCTTGAAAAGGCAAAACAGTGTTTAACAAAAAGGTTAAGAGAGTAGATATCCAAGAGGAAGCCAGTTGGGAGATGGGGCCAAGGATATTGACCATTGTTAAAGCTAGGGTTGGCTGAGAGGTCATCCCACTTGGAGCTATTGCCCCTGGCCCTCCCTGTTTGCGCCTCAAAGTTTGATTTCCCAACTCTCCATCACGGAAAGGAGGCAGAAGAAGAAGAAGAATATACTACTTGCAGCTGCATTCTCCAATTACACGAGTTTGCGGTGAACCTCCAAAATGAATACATGCATGTAAATCATGTCAGGGTTGTAAAGCACCATACAAATTGAAATTCAAATCCCATATGGTCCGTCGAAGATACTGCCATGATTGAGAGATTTATATTGCCTCTAAACTTTATGGGTTGAAATTCAAAGATAGCCATTCCCTACAGAAACCAATGATGGCAGTCATTTTATAGAACACAACTGGATCGCATTACAGCTTATAATTACAACTAAGACTACGTGGACGGAATTATCAATAGCACTTGAAAAAAAAAAAAAAGAAAAAGAAAAAAGGAAGACGTTTGGTAATCGGGTTAAGTAGAGAAAACGACCCTAACCTTGATCTCATCGATTTGACCTCACATGTTTCCAGAAATGGGAAAGAAAATTCAAATATGTTTGAATTATAGATAAGTTGAATAAAATATTATTAGAATATTATTTTTAATATTATTATTATTTTAAAATTTTAAAAAAATTAATTAATTTATTATATTTTATATATAAATTTAAGAAAATTGTAACGATGAGATTAGATAAATTGATGTAAATTTTGAATCCAAACAGAACGACATGTTACCTAATGCCATGTGATTACTCAATCGGGAAAAACATTAATCACTATTAGACAAACATTGTATTGGGTCAGGGGTTGTGGTAATGGTATCTCAGCAGTAGAAATATAACATCAAACGGCAATGTGTCTCTCCTTTAGTCCTGATTAATGTTTTTTTTTTTTTTTCAATTTTTCTATAAAAGTCATAAAAAAACAAATAAATAGAAAGTAATGCTACATATCGCGGACTTTCATCTCACTATATGAAATGTGATTTTTTTTCTCTTTTTTTATTTTTTATTTTTAATCATTTTTGGATTTTTTTTTAATTTTATTTTCCTTAGAGATAAATTGGAATGCTGATAGACATATGGGGTGAATTGGATGTCAAACTTTGTCAGTATGCTTCTCAAGCCTTAAGTTGGGTGATATATAGGTTTCGTGTGTCGGACGTGAAGTTTTAAAGACCAATATTGCAGAAGATCTGCTGTTGTTTTTCTTATTCTGCAAATTGACCTTACAATTATTGCACATTCGAGGAGGAAAGATGCCGTGTCGTTTGCTCATTCATCAGTAGATAAAAAATATATATTTGTTTTCTTCTAAGCATTTTTCTTTAAGATGCATATGTATTTGGATTCGAGATACATTTTAAAAAAATTAAATTTATTATTAAAACAATAATTTTTATATAAATTTTAGATTTATTCATTTAAAAACAAAATAATGCAAATGATTTACATACTCTAAAATTAATTACAAATATAATTTCTCTTTAATAATTGAACCCATGTAAAAAATCTCCGTCCCATATAGGAATGTAATCGAGCCGAGCCGAACTTTGGCTTGCCAAGCTCGGCTCGACTCAAAATACTTAAGCTCAAGCTCGGGCTTGAGTTCGAGCCCGAGTTTGAGATTTTTTTTTATTCTCTGTTTGAGCTCGACTCAATAAGATAAACTCTTAACTCAAGCTCGAGCTCAAGCTCGTCACACAAATGAGTTCAAGTCGAGCCGAGCTCAAGTTCGAATTGTTTTTTTTAATAAGATTTAATAATTAATAAAAAATAAAATAAAATAAAAGATCTAATATTGAATTTATACAATTAACAAGTATACTTTTATTGAATTATAAAATCTTAAAAAATCTATAAATAATTAAATATCTAACTAGTTGATATTTATCCAAAATAACAATATATTAGCCTACATATATTATTAATATATACACTTAATATGATAGCATATATCTATTTCATATGTGGTTTCCACATACTAGTATATAACATTATTAAATTTTATCGACTAATTATTATACAAATTATAAAATATACCTATAAAATTTACTATATAGACATAAATAATTAGATTACATATTATATATTTAATTATAAAAGTGGTATGTTTATATTATTAGTTAATACATATATATGTATATATACATAGATGTATGTATATATTTATCAATATATGAATGAGTTTTAATTTAATCAAGCTAACGAGTTGATTCGAGCATAAACGAGCGAGCCTTAATGAGTCTTAACCGAGTCGAGTCAAATTTTGTCAAGTATGTGTTATTTACTAATCGAGCGAGTATTTACTTTCACGAACGAGTTTTTTTTTTTACGAGGCGAGTTCGATTCGAGTTTAACCAAACGGACTATCGAGTAAACTGATTCATTTATAGCCCTGACTCCCATAGAGTGCCATCAGGCTGATGAAGATTTGGATTTTGGACCTTTCCTTTCGTTTTTATCACTTACACGACTTGGTCTTTAATAGGCAAATCTTTTACATATGCTTTACAATTCTTTTTTACATCGAATCAATAAAATACTATTACGCCATTGAAAAAAATAGTTTTTCCGTGATTCGTATCTTTTAAATCTGACACGATTATCCTCCATTTAAAATAGACTTATAAAAAAATTATAAGTGTATTATTACTCTTAAATGAGCGTCCAAACGAGATTCAAGGGTGATTATGCCAAACATTTATAGAGGAAATTTGAAATCACGTGCCCCAACATAAAAGGTACCTACTTTTTTGGGCTGAATTCCAAAACCGATAGGCAAAGGGCTTGGATTTAAGCATTTTCTTGATAAAGCATATGATCACATTGCCAAAAATGGTTTTGGCTAAGATGTCATCCAAACTTTGCAGGTGAAGGGGGGGCCCCTCCCCAAAGCACCGGTCCAACATAGCGGGGCTAACAAATTAATTTCCGTGATCTGGGGACTTCGATAATCGAGCCCCCACCAAATATTTTTGAATCTTGAATCCATTTTTTGCAGTTGAACTTTAGTATGGAGGAGGCAACTGACCTTAAGAGCATAGTCCTCGCAGCCTGCGAAAGCAATTTTGATTTGCAGCCTGCCAGTTTTTAGACACTTCTCTGGTATGCTGTTGTAAAAATCTCTTTTGTTTCTTCCCTTTAAGATTGTAAGTCCCAGATATGCATCGTATTTTTGCTGTAGATGTTTGTATGGCTACATTTCTACACCAATACTATGCATCCAAGAAAAAAAAAAGTTAGCTCTATAGTCACATCCATCTCTGATTCTCTAGAACCTCGAAGCTCCTTCCTAATGTATTCTGTACAATCATCTCGTGGAGCAAAACTTGAAGTACTCAAAGTCTAAACAACTACCTCATAATTCTTCTAGCCTCACCCTGACAGGCTAGAATGATTTTCACTTCGCTGCGCTGTGATCGCATTTAGATCGATCTATTTAGTTTTCTGGGCAATAGAACCAAGCTCAGCTTCTGTGGGATGATACCCTCCTCCGCTTGTAGAACTTGAAATCAGAATCACTCTTTTTTCTGCCTGTCTTGTCAAAATTAGCAGCAGCTTCAAGCAAGCACTCTCTACTGGTTTCGCTGAGACATTGTTGATCCACCTTTGGACAAAGATTCAACCACAAAATCTTATTTTAGAAGAAAATAGGCATACCAAAATCAGGACAAGGAAAAAGACAGAATGATGGAAGAAAAGATTTGTTCACAAGGTAAAATAACATGACAACCATATCAACTGGGCTGATGCTACCACCTCCTTTGGTGCCTGAAGTCCTGAAAAAAATCCCCATGGTCAGCAACATAACCTACGCCTCCACATGTATGAATACCGAACAGGATTATAAAAACAAGGTTTATTTTTCAAGCAAGAAATGCACAAGGAAGGAAATGATCAATCGGGTAGGGGATAAGTGGCTCATTACGGCAGGAGCAGAAATCACCTGAAGAAACATGTTTTTAGAATGGAATTTGATGACAAAAGAAACTACACCCACCAACCAGACAAGAGAATAGGGTAAAGGAAGGAATAAAGAAGGAAAGGAAAACACATATGTGCTCACCAACAATCTAGGGCTCATTTAGATACAGAAACTATTTCACCTCATTTTATCATTACAATTTTCTCAAATTCCACACAAAATATAATAAACAATTCAACTTTTTCAAATTACAAACAATAATAATATTCTAACAATATTTTATTCAACTTATCTAAAACTATCTCATCTCATCTTATCTTACTATCCAAACAAGAGCCCCTAGTATATCAGTAAGGGTTAAGTATTAAGGGTTTGTTTGGAAATAGATCTCATCCTAAAATTCTCATCTCATTTCATCCCATCTCCTTCTTAAACATAATTCAAATACAAAATTTTCAAACTAATCATTACAACTTTCCTAAACTTTCAAAGAAAAAATAAAAAACGATTCAACTTTTTCAAATTTCAAAATAAAAAGAATATTATAAAACTATATTCTAACAATATTTTAACTTTATAATATTTTTTATTCAACTTTTTCTTTCTCATTTTCCAGAACCCAAAAAATACTCAATTCAAATTATCTCACTACTATTTACAAACTATCTTACTACTATTAACATAATTCTCATCTCATCTTACTCTCTAAATAAGCCTTAATAATATGGGTGGATTCTAGGGTGAATAAGACCAGCGTGTTTTTAAGAAAACAAAAAGTTTAATCTATGAGACACATTGCACATAAAACTTCGAAAAAATGATTGGTGTCTAGTTTGAATATACAAACAAAACCATTTCATCTCATTTAATCATTACAATTTTTTCAAATTCTAAAACAAAAATAATATTAAAAAATTATATTCTAATAATATTTTATTCAACTTTCAACTTTTATCTCATCTAATCTCAATATTATCTGTGTAACCAAACGAGATTGTCAAATCAGACTCAGACATAAGTACCCCACTAGAGCCCAAACGTGCATTAATTCTAACCGTAAGCTTCTTACCAGATGGACTTCCGTTAATAGCTGCAATGAGAGCAAATTCAGCATGAGATGGGATTAAGAACTTAGAGAATGGAATAGGGATTCCCACATGTTCTTACCTTTTCTTTTTTCATGCGTGTAAATTACTTAAAAGGAAGGCATTAGTGTTAAATATCAACGACTCATTTTAATATTATTCTGACATGGAGCAGTAGAAACTTTACCTGCAAAGCATAGTTAAAATTGTAGCGCAGGCTGCATGTTCTTATTGTATGTACCTAATTTCAAGATTTGCACTACACACACAAGCAAATAGTCCCATTTTTGGGTGGTAGCAAGAACTGTTATTTTTAGAAGGGTTGAAATTTATTTATTTGTTCAAAACTCTTGAATTATGAAGTTAATCAGTTTTCATATAATTTATTTTCAATATTTATTGAGCCCAAGTCTAGCCAGTTGAGTTGAATTACACTATTTCTGTATGGTTGGTATAAATTTTAGATGAAAATAAATTTTACACTGCTCCGATGGGGATTTGGACCTCTGCATTTGGGCCATGGCAGTCCATAAATGTATTCAACCCAGAGCGTTGACTTGTTTTATTATTGGAATATGAATTATTTTATTATAACAACATCCAGAACAAAATATTTCAATTCATATTCTTAATGTAGCACGCATTTGGACACTAGGATTGAATGTGATTGTCCCTGAAGATAGAATCCTATATTTTTTCATTTTATACACAGAGGAAGTGAGAGGTTAGACATACGTCACTAATCCCTGTTTGATAAACGTGCTCTCATCCACTTGTTCTGATTGATATACTTCAGAGACGGCACTGGACACATCCAAATCAGTATCGTCCCTGGTTCCACAGACAAGATCATGCTGTGTTCCTGCCATATGGAGTATTTACATTAATTTAGTGGTTTACTTCCCTTTGTATAACGTACTTGGAGGGTAAATAGGTTACCTCTTGATGGGTTTGAATCAATTGGAGGGTTCTTTCTTAGGAGTTTCTGGCACATAACAGTATCCGGGAAATCCAAGAAAGTATAATCCAAAAATAGAAATCTCTCCAAACTTGTCATCTTTGTAAACCCAAAAGAAGTAGTCCACGTGTTCAGCACACTAGGAGTAGCAGGCAAAAAAAGCCTCTCAACTTCGAGTTCCACGAGCTTCTGCATTTAAGATAAAAAAGAAAAAAGAAATGGAGTGAAAATCATGGTGAGAAATTACTATAAGTTTGTATTCCATACTTATTTTAACAACACAAGTTAAAATTTGAGGGGCATGGGGACCCTGTCTTTCCATTTTTTTTTTCAAAATTCTACTTCAAAAATTTATCCAACTATTTAATTTTCAATTTATATATAAAAAAAAAAGGTAAACAGAGCTGAGAAAACAAAGATCTATAGTACATTATGTACAGGTACTAGGGCAATCAGCAACCACCATAAGCGAATTAATACTAATCATCAAATGTTTTAAACAAGACTTCAAAAGACGACAGAAAACAAAAACACTTTCTTTTGTAAAAGAAAGTGGCATAAGGGCTGACGTCCACTTACAATAGGAGAGTATCGTTTTGAAGACTGCAATTTTGAGAACATACTGTTTAAAGTTGCATTGAATGTGTATAAAACTAAAAATACACGTTAGCAGTCCTAGAGGATTGGAATGATTAAAAAAAACCCTTAAATTTTTTTTGGGTGCATTTCGTGGTTGAATAGGCAGCTGGAATGGAGATGGCTGGGAATAGCTATTCTCGAATATGAGGAATCCAAATATGAGAGGAATAGGTATTCCGGTGGCATCAATGTAAAATTTATAAAAACATATTTTTTTTCTTTTAAAAAATCTTGCTGGTGGCCGTTGGCATCCCGCAACTGCCCGCCCCACCAAGCTACCCCTACGGCCACAATGGGGTCCACCCCCATGGCCAATGGGCGGTCTGGCCAACCCCTAGGCTTTGATAGGTGGCAGACCACCATCTTTTTTATTCTTTTTTTTTTTTTAATAATAAGTTTAATTGAAACTTTTTTCTTTTCTATTTTGAATTTAAAAATAAGAATAATGGCATTTTTGTAAAAAAAAAAGAAGTGAAATTTGGATATTATAGAAATTTCACTTCAATTACATTGAGATATTCATCATTTATCACCAAACAAAAGAAAATGAACGGGTCCTTCAATTCCTAAAGGAATAGGAATGGCATTTCGAGAACCAAACATATCCCTAGTCATTTTTGCAACGTAGTTACCTTTTCCAGCTCATTCATCAAGATGCGGCACATTCCACATCGACGATATCGGAGTCTAGTCCCAACAAGCGGTATTTCTGCCACCTTCCCTCCATAGATCCTAGATGGACAACAATTCAGATAGCACACTTTGAAAAAGCAAAAAACTGAGGGATTTTATAGACTCACCTTACAGTAGCCACAGCAATCATTTCATCATTTCTCTCCAAAAGCACTGTGTAGAACCCTCGAAAATTCAAGCGATTAAGCTCAGACCTAAGATATTTCAAAGCACAGAAAGCATAGTTTAGTGCTGAAAATTAGTAAATTGCAGAGGCACAGGAGGCTGCCACAAACATTAAGAGTTTTAAGATTTCGTTGGTATACCAAATAAAATCAATTTTATGCCAAATTAAATCAATGATTTATAATGAATCAATCGATCCATTTTTCTTAAACTATGTTTAATGTATAATTTTCTTTTAGATCACGATTCTATTTATAGATCATGGTTATATATTGTTTTTTAGACTATGATTCCATTTTCATTTGCATTTTCAACACTGGTAAGAGTATATGAAAACATGCAGGAAGAGATCATAGATAAAGTAGAGTATTATGTGCTATGAAATAAAATAATTACGTACCATGCTAACATAAAGTAGAGATCATATAATGAAGTAACGAACAGAGCCAAAACAAAGAATTTCTTACCCTCTGCTAAAAATAACATCTTCAACAAGATCTGTGCAAGTGCGAGGTTCCTTAATAGGTTCGAAACACTCATGCAGCACACCAAGCGCAACACTAAGCTTGCTATAATTCTCTGACAAGGCCTCAACATCATGACTATCAGGCGTCATTGGCTTTAATAATGTCCAAGACAGAGTACCCTCACCCACTGGACTTGGTTTGCCTAAAGTCTCCTGGAGGCCCAAAAATATCTGCAAAAACAAAATGAATATAATACATCCATGAACTACTGAAAGAATAAAATGAATTTAAAATCATACACATTTGCATCCTATTCCCAATATAAAATAGAAGATAACAGCCACTTATGCTCGCTCAATTTGCACTTCTGCTCACTCAATTTGCTCTTTTCATATTTTTATTGATTGCAAATATCTCTGTAATAAATATTTTTGCAAACTTGGATTGCATTAATGATATCACAAATACCAGCTGGAACCTAAATATAGAGATTGCAACCAGGAATAATTACTTACAAAGATAACAAGAACTCTAATCCCCCACTGTTCCATGAACTGCTTCATAATAGGAAGAACGAGAATTTCTATAAAGGGCAAAATCAATTTGGATATGCTTTTTAATATTTCCCAAGAAAATTTAGTTCTAGCTCAACTTATAAAAAAAAAGAAGAAGAAGAAGTTATAGCTCAGGATTTTCTCTTTTGCATTTATTCTTCAAACTGTTGAAAGAGAGTTCTTGCCCTTGTAAATACTTTACGCATTTAAGCATGGAATGATCCAATTCCTTATATTTTCTGGTCTTCAAACAGTACCTCTCAAATGTGAAACTCAAACTTAAAATTGACATGAAAAGCAAAAATCATAAGAGAAGGATACCTAAGAATATATCTTTTACATGAAATTTGACATCAAGGCCTGGCTGCAGCAATATTGTCCCTTTTTTTTTTCTTTTTTATTATTATATATATGAATTAAGAGAAACAGCAAAAAGCCTTAACATAATAAATTCCAAAACCAGCAGTTGTTGACATAAGTAATTAATTTTGGAAAAAAAGTGGATATAAAATACCTGTTCACACTTTTTGCAGCAAAACCATTCGTCTTCAGGATATATTTCCAGCTTATCGGCTCTTCTATTTCTTAAGCAGCCAACATGATCTACAGAAAATAGACAAAAATGTTATTAGAAGAATGTCAGAATATGGATTTGCATACCCTTAAATAATAGGCAGTTTAGCTCCAGGCAGATTATAGCTAACCCACATTTACGCCCACACTGATTGCATGTGAGAACAGTGTCATCAACCAGATGTTCACAGTTGCTTCCGAATTTCTTTTGCCCGCAAATTCCACAACAACATGATGGGCAGAACCAATCACCATCTGGAACATCCTGTGATAAAAAAATTTGCAGTCCAAAAAAAAAAAAAAAAAATCAATGACCTCAATCATATAATTCCTAAGGAAAGGTCTTGAGGACTGAGAATAAAGTCCAAGGAATCTGACAACTATGAGTTATGAGATCAGAATTCAGGAAAAAAATATACCTTCAAATTGAGGCAGCCTGTATGAAATGCAGATGGGCAGTTATCACATAAAATCAATTCACCGCCACGGTGACAAACAGAACAAATGTTGTCATTCTTGCCTTGATGAGAATTTTCCTCTATCCTATCTTCCGGTTTTCTCATGAAGCTTCCTATCTTCTGAGCACGCATCATTTGCATTTGACAATCTAAAAGAGATCTGCCATCTTCCAGAAAAATATTAGCAGCAGGTCTGTGGTTTTTGCTGCCAGCATGAACTTCAAAGTTATGAAGAGTAAACACCATCTCACAACAGCTGCACTTTATTCCATCACGAGTTATCCGCCCTTCTGCCATTGAATGGTGGCTATCTCTGCTACAGTAATATACTTTTGCTCTCGGCAACACGACGTTGTTGTCTATCAGCCAAGAGAGTACAGTTCGAGGATTGTGGTGTGAGGATCTAGGAGTAACCACCTGCTGTACTCTTTTGCTTGAAAATAGGATACGGGTTGGACAATCACTCTGCATACCATTTCTTAAATTTGGCAATCGTCCAAACACCTTTCTTCTTTTTAACTTTGGGAGGCTGGCTTTTAACCTCAATGTACGAGTCTTATGATCAGGTGAAATATGCAAACTTCTCTGGCTGTCTGAGATTAAAGAGATCATCTCTGTGCTGGATTCCCTCATATCATCACAGACCTGACGAAGTGAATAGTAACATTTCCCATCAGGTGAGGTATAGCGTAGTCTATTCATCCCCCCATCTCTCATAAACTCAATTTTCCAACCAAGGTATGATAGATGCTTCCGCACATTTGTGGTTAAAGAATTCCCAGGCTTTCTGTTATTCATACTTACATGTGCATAGTCAGTAACAGCAATTGGGCAGAATGCAGCTCCAGGAACTAAATCAGGGCCAGCAGGCAGCCAATATTTAGTTTTTCTTAGTGTCAAACATTTGGGATTCCAATTGATCTTATGAGAATTAGTACTAGAGAGTTCTTCACCAATCGTCACTGAGTTGGTGCTAGAAATTCCATCTGGATTGGAAGGCAATACCGGCAAATTCTCAGCTACTAGACACACTGCTTTACTATGGCAAGGTACATTTGAGTCGGCTAAAAGTTTTATATCTGACTCATCAACATCCAAAGTAGAAAATAACCCATCCACAGAAGGTTTCTGTTGATCAATAAATGAATCCCTACACAACTCATTCTCAACGGGGACAATAGCAAGAGAGTTAGCCAAATTTGCTTCAGGGCTCATATCAACTTCAACGGTAGTTCTAGCTGACACCAATCCTCCACTGGTTTCTTGTAAGAAGTCCCAGGGATTGAAAACCCGAAATACATCTTTTAGGATGATACTCAAGTTCTCATCAATGACCTCCAACATTAACTCTTTCCACAAGTCTTTCCTAGTACAGGTCCAGACCTTAATCTCCCCAAAACCTTTTTTTCCCCGTAAGTCATACCATATTTGCTTCACCGAAATGCCAAGATATGCCTCTTGTTCATATTCCTCAATCAACTGGAGAAATAACCAGGTCCCACGAGGCTGCCAATTCTCTGTAACCTCACTCCAGTCCTGAGTTATTCTAAACATGTGAATTCCTGTCTTTAATTCGTCACCTAAATCAGGAAAGAAAATCCTTCTCTCATCCGAACCTTCATTACGATCAAAAATCACACCTTCCCACCAAGCGTCCTGGTAATACACATCCACACACAGACCATAGGGAAGGCCCCATTTATTAAACTCCACATGAGGTGGCAACGGCCTTATAGACCCACGATAATTGTGGCTGTTCGCATTGGCAAAATCAATGCCATCCAATAAAGGCGAAACATGCACAGCATCCTCAAGATTATCAGACCCGTCGTTGCATAGGATATGGTCGTATTTAACACGACGACCTTGGTTATAACATGCGATAACAGTCCCAGGATGCCATGAGCCTTGAAACCCATCTTCCTCGCTCCTTACCTGCAAAAGTTTACATTTTATAAAGAAATTAATACTTGGGAATTCCCAATTAACATGCAACAAATTTCGATAAGTGAGTGCCTAAGCAACGCTAGATGTGGAAACCAAAAATGAAAGTATTTAGCAAAATCCCACAAGTCCACGCCTTTGTTCCCCCAAAACAACCCACCTCAAGGCTTGAAGGAATACCAAACAGAACACAAACTAGACACATACATGGACAAAAACAGTAAGAGAAACAACTGCAGTGCACAATGTGGCCTACATAAAAATAGATAGCATTCACGGAAATGGAACCCAAATGATCAACACACAACTAAAAGGACCGGAGGATGAAAGCAAATCATTAATATATAAATATAAAAATTTACAATAAACTAAAATCGACAACTCAACTGGGTATCCAAAAAGGTTTTAAAAGAGAAAAACACATGCATGCGCGCTCAGAACCCGAAAGTTTTGTTTAGGAAAGAAAAATCGCAACCCATGAATTATGAACGAAAAACAATCAAGAAAAGAAAAGACGTTTCTAACAAAAGCGGCATTGTATCACCTCCACTCTTTCACCTATGCCGAGCTTTCTTTCTGCGGCTGACCTCTTTCGCTTTCTCCTTTTCCCAGATTTTGATGCGATCGCCGGCGTTGCCATTGAGGAGTAAACCGGGAGTACAGCACTTGAAGGAAAGATAGAGAAAAATGTAGCTTGCTCACCAAGTAACACGCACTGAATCCCCTATTTTTCACTGGGATTGTGTCCGGTGCGTGTAGAAAGATATCATGGGGGTCTTTGAAATTCCACTCTTTCATCAAAACAATAAAATAAAAAATAAAAAATAAAGTTCTCCAAACTAGTTTTATTTTTTAAATTTTGATCACGAGGAATAATACCAAACTGCTAAATTGGTGTTTACGTTTTTTTTTAATCTTTGTAAATAGTAATAAAAAAGAAAAAAATATTAAATAATACTGAAAAACAATAAAAAGTAAATAAATAATAATAATAAAATAAAAAATAATAATGTAAAATATTATTCTATACCTCAAATACTCTCAGTACTTAATCGTAAATTATTTTTACAAAAACAGTGCTACATCCCCGGGTCCGGTCCCGAAGTATAAGTTTTTTTATATTGTTTTTGATTTTTTTATTCAATTTTTTTATATTCTTAAATTTTTTTAAAAATAAAAAAATTCATAATAATATTAAAAAATATTTTTTTAATGTAAAAAATTTATATATATTTATATCGGAATCCAAATGTCGGTAAGTATAGTACTTTCATTCTTAAAAAGCGAAAAATTGAACTCGCGCATTTTTCCAGGACTAGCCTGGTTGCT
>QEOT01004485.1:144691-180404 GCA_003123785.1 Pterocarya stenoptera
TTTTTTTTTTTTTTCATGAAAATTCGCCTGTTGGAAGGCAGGATCGTGTCTGTAAGATATTTGTTTTAACTTTGTGCATCTTGGCGTGAATGTTGCATAAACGGATCTTATGTCTAACATGTAGTTTGCATTTTGGCGTTGGTGTGCGAGTTAAATTTGTTTGGAAGGCCTTAAAGGCCCAAATCTGACACACCAATCCTACTTCTGCTTGGTCTTTGTGAAGTTGGAGTGAGAGTGGACTCAGAGAAAAAGGAATATGGGTAGGGTCTGGATAGACTATATTTATTTCCTGACAAATGAATGTGAGGGGACAATAAGAGAAAAAACCATTGCAGTGCCTGAGATAAAAACAATTTCAAACATTTGTCCAGGATAAGGAATTCAACAATGAGTTTAGAAGTTTTCTTCTGTTCAAGTTTTGAGCCAAATTCAAGAATGGCCAAAAAACTATTCTTTTCTTTTCTTTTTCTTATCGGATCCATATAGCATACAAATTGCGCCAAACTCAAACTGAAATTATAAACCAACTGAATTTAGGGTCACTAATGGCAAACCAGGATGATCTTAGGTCCTCAACTTACAAGCAAGGTATAAGCAAGTAATTCCAGTTTATTGTTTGTCACTATGCCTACCTCTGAATTATTGGAGGTTGAATCTGAAATCCTACTTCTGGTGCTTTTGAACTGCCTTTTTTTTATGGTTGCTCTGTTTGAGATGACGACTCTTGACATGTTGGAACCACCGGATGATTTCCTTTTACGAGTAGAACCTCTGGATGATGAGCGTGGCATTAACATATAAATAGCTTTTATGCACTTAAATATCAACAAAGATGTCAGATTTTGAAAGATCATGAATGTATGCTCGTAGGCATTACCGAGTTTTCATTTGCTGAACTCTCTTGAGTTTTCATTCCCTCATCTTTAGACCAAATACTAGGACTTTTTTCTTGTGTGTACATGAGGTGCTCAATTTCAGTTGATTGACAATGGTAATGTTGAAATTGGCCCTCTGCCTTAAAGTGGACCATTTAGGAAGTTAAAAAAACTTTTACCAGTGAGGTAAGGCTAATCTTAAACATTTACATGATTCTCTCTTTAGTATTATTTTGTCCATTAATAATATTTTCTGGCTTTTCTCTCGAGTTGAAGATCTGCCTTATTAGGGACATGATTTTTTATGATACGTTAAATCTACTTTATAAAATATTTTGTAAATTTACTTTTGTAGGATGTATTTGAAAAAATTTCTCTATAAGAAAAAGCTGGGAGAAATTTTCCAACCATATTAGATTTGATTTGAAATGAGAAACAGATTCAGGATTAGATTCTTGCATGATTTGTAGTTTGGAGATGGGGCTCTTAAAGGAAAACTTTTAAATGTGTATCAAACTGATATTTATTCATTTGTTTTAGAAAAATTATATTTGTAAGTTGATGTATGACATGTTCTTTATAGTACTGTTGACATAATAAAACCAGATTTGTAAGAGATTTCCTAAATTGTGGACAAAGATCATTAGCTCATTGGATTGCTACCATAAAGACAAATCATTTTGACCAGATTGGTTGCAATGCCACCGCTAGGATGACTCCAGCCTATAATCCCTTTGAAATTATAACTTTCAGAAATTTATGGATTGTTTTGACTTTTTGCCCATATTTATCCAAAAACTAAATGAGACATCATAGATAATGTTACACGATTAGAAGCCAAATGAAAGTGAGATCAGACAAACATAATAAAATAAGGAAAATAATATACATATAATCTTTTTACAAATATTTATACCGGCCTTATGCTTTAAATAAGGGAAATTTTGCTTTTAGAAGCGGGTAAAAAAAAAAAAAAAAAAATTTTACACAGTCTTTCTTTTTTTTTTTTTTTTTTTTTTGGCAAGTTTACTACATTAAAGATAAAAGTTAATACATAGTTGCTTATACAGTACTTGTTACATCAAAGTAAATTAAAGAGGAGGGTCCTTGCCACTATGGAAATGCAGTAAACTGGGAGGGATAGTAGAGAGGGGTATGCTTCCATAGAGGTTGATGGATGCTGCCCATTGCGTTATGACATGCGCGCATCGATTTTGGGATCGATGAATTTTCTTTACCGTCCAGGCTTCCATGGATTTCAGTAAGTGTAGCATATCTGTAGCAATATTTTCAATTTCCCAATCTGAGTTTGGGACATCTAGTGAGAGAGCTTCTACTACCTGTTGGGAATCTCCTTCAATGCGGATTTTTTTCAACTTCCTGCTAATAGCTTCCTGAATGCCTTCTAAAGCTGCTGAGGCTTCTCCCACATTTGGATTCGTGCTACAAATGAACTTAGTGATCACAAAAATGGGCTTTTCATCTTCAGATCTACAAATTGCTGCAATGATACTTCCATGTTGTCTTACAGCAACATCAAACTGTAATAGATGAAAGCCTTCTTTTCCTTTTTGTGTGTTGTTGGGAGGGAACCAAGATCTTGTAACCCAGGCTGATTTATGTTCCAGGAATTGACTATTGACTGTTTCAGTAAGGTTACAAGGCAAGGGGGTAATGGCATTGTGGATGACTTTGTTTCTAAGATACCAGGTATTGTCCATGGCTAAGGGTGTGCAATGGGACCGGATTTTTTTCTGGTCCGGTTAAAAATTCGGAAATCCGGATGATTAGGACAGATAACCGCCCGGATTGGATCCGGGCGGATACAAAATTATATCTATCCGCCCGGATTGGTTACGGATCCGGTATTTAACCAGTTATATCCATAACCGGCTTTAGCAAAAAGTAAAAGGAAAGGAACTTCATTTCCTTCGGCGCCTCACTTCTCGACTTCCCTTCTCTTTCGCTCTCTCTCTCTCCCCGACAAAACCCAAGCCTCCTTCATCAAATCCATCACTGCCGGTGACTAGCAGTGGCTGTCGTCCATTAACATCAGTTTCTTCTCTCTACTCAGCAGCTCACTCACTCTTTCTTTCTCTCTCTCTCTCTCTCTCTCTAAGTTTGTGTTTGTAGATCTGAGATTCTGTATTTGTAGATCTAAGATTTTGTGTTCTCTTGTAAGGTATATGTCTCAAGCCCTTCTCTACTCTGTGAGTTTCTGTACGGTATGGTCATCTCTCTTTCTCTACTCTGTCAGTTTTTGTAAATGATGGGTTTAGGGATTTTTGATTATGAGTGTTGGGTTTTTTTTGTAAACGATGGGTGTTTTGGGATTTTTGTGTTTTAGGGTTTTATTGTATTTTTGGGTGTTTTAGGGTTTGGTTGTAAACGATGGGACCGAGTTATGAAAGAGAGAATAAGAGGGATTTTTTTTTCTTATGTATGATATGAGTGGTTGTTTCAGATGGGGAGGGTTTGTTTTTGATTTTGGGGAATTAACCAAGGTTTTTGCATATTCTTTTAGGGAGCAAGGTGGGTTTGTTTCTGGTTTTGGGGAATTAATCAAGGTTTTACGGCATATGTGATACATATTTTCTGTAGTTTAAAGTTCCCTGGAGACATTGAGATTCTACCTATTGAACCATATTCTACTTCATCAGTAGCATGACAAAAGTGGGCAATACCTTTTTATTTTTAGTTCTCTTCATCTTAACCTCATCACTTATTTATCTGTTTTCTAATTTTCAGATTTGTGGATGCCCTATGCTATGTGCTTGACTGGAAGTGCTTAACATCTCTGGAGACCGTCTAACTAATGCTTGTGGATCTTACCTTTCAACTATTTTGGAGAGATGCAAGGGTAATGTTCTTTTTCTGCTGTCCTGTTTATTTCAATATTGGTTTTGGAATCTTGTTAATCATCATCACTAGCTCTGTGCTGCTGTTTTGGATTAGTGTGGATCATACCATGTTCTTGGAGTCAAGGCTTTGTAGAGTTCAAATATATCTGATGTCAACTGTTAACTCTGTCAAACATACGAGCATGTGGACTTTTATTGTAGAGAAGACCTGTTGTTTCAGCTCACTTATGCTCTCTGTTTTGTAGGCCTATGTAGCTTGAACATTGAACACTGTTCTATCACATCTAGAACAATTCAAAAGGTTTCGGATGCATTGAATGCTGGATCTGTACTCGAACAACTTTGTATAGGTATTGTTTTGGTATTGTTGACTTATTAAGTACTCATTTAGAATCTTCAATGCGTTATTTCTTGGTAGCTTACCAGGCCTTGCAACTCTTCTTTGATAGGATATAATGACCTAGTATCAGAAAATGCCACCATGAATCTACTGGTCTGGCTTGGCAGTTTGAAAAGGTTTTAATCAATTTTTTTTCTTCACTCTCTGTTTAGATAGTCAATATATATGTGCTGATTGATGTTAACATAAAATTACATTCACTTTTCTACAGATTTTAAGAACTGAGCTTGAATGGTTTAAAACTAAGCAAGCCTATTGTTGATAGCCTTTGCCAGCTTGCTAAAACCTCGTGTTTGTCAGGATTAATGCTTTGGGGTGCCCGTATTGGAACAATCAGTTTCTCTGTTATTCTTTCTTGTTATTATTTAAGTTTGAGTGCACTTCTTGGTATTTATCTCCTGCATCTTGTGACTAGATTCGTCTATTTGCAGGATGGGGCATCCCAATTAACTGAGTCATTGTTCAACGGAAATCAAGCTTTTATCTGTAATCCCAATTAAATTTATGTTTTAGTTTAATTAGTTGTGATGTATTATTATTTATTTTGTTCTTTGTAAATTTATGTTTTAGTTTAATTAGTTGTGATGTATTATTATTTCTTTTGTTCTTTGTAAATTTATGTTTTAGTTTAATTTGTTGTGATGTATTATCATTTCTTTTTTTTTTCTTTGTAAATTTATGTTTTGCATTGTGATATAACAACAATATTATTTATTTTGCATTTTTATTTATTTTTTTCTTTAATTTATTTTTTATATAAAAATCTTTGAAGTGTTTAAATTATTTTCTTAAAAAATCTGGGCAATTTAAGCCTATCAGAATTTTTTTTTTTTAAAAAACAAGTGCTATAAAAACATTTTTTCAAGTTTTAAATTCATTTACAAAAAAAATTAAAAGCAGATTTATCCGGTTATAACCCGGATTGAATCTGGATATCGATCCGGATTAATCTAGGCAGACAACTGTCCAGATTTTAGCATCTGGATCTGGTTGTGGCTGGATATTCGGATCCGGTTGAACACCTCTATCCAAAGCTGCTGTAGCAAAGATTTGGAAATTTTGGGATTCATCAGCTGGCATTGAGAGTTTAATAGCAGGATTAAGGATGACCTTGGTCCATTCAAGCATGGGTAGAGATGCGAAATTATCAATATTGATGGGCCATTTTGATTGTCTCCAGAGGATCCGGTAAAAAGGACAATTGAGAAACAAATGATAGTGGTTTCAATTTCAGTTTTGCAAAGAGCACAAGGTGTTTCTTCCTCATGCAGATTAATAAAATTTTTCAACAGAGTTTTGTGGGAAGTATGTTGTGAATGATTTTTCTAATGAGAAGCTTTAGTCTGTCCTGTATTTTAACTCTCCACAATTTTTTCCAGTTAAAATCAATGGCTGAGGTGGGGGGGAGGTTTTTCAAAGCAGCATATGATGATTTAACTGAAAATCTGCTAGATTAATGGTGAGTCCACTTAATCTTGTCATTGATAGCAGAGAAATTTATAGAAGCTAGTGGAATCTTTGAAATTTCAGTTGCTGATTGTGGACTGAAAAGAGCTTGAAGAAGAATACTCAGTCCGATAAATTTCAGGCTGATTTATTCTTATTTATGTTTTACCGTCCAGACATTTTGATTTTATCCTAGCATCTTAAATTAAATAAATTGTATTTATTTCACTTCAAATAGAAAAACTTGAAAAAACTAGAAAAAAATCCCTGATCTTAAGTGGATTGGATTGGGTATTAACGCCACACTAATAAATGGTACAAATGGACTTCCCACGTGGCATTTTCCTCCTGAAGTCGTGGTGTTCATGGTCATGAGTCATGAGTCAGATTTCACACTGTTTCGGCTAGAGAAAGAGAGTGAGAGAAACAGTGAAAGAGACGGATGGGTTTTGAAGCTGGCCTCAGTGTCTTCTTCTTACTCACCTTTGCCACACTGTGCTCTAGCCGCAAAATCCCTGCAGGTATGTAACATCGTTGTTGCATGCAGTAGGCTATATGATTTCATTATCTTCATTTATATGTAAATATCATCTTGAACGGTCACTATCCACTTAATATAAGAAGTGATTTGGCAAAAGCATTTGGGGCACCGAGGACTACGATGGCCCTGGAGCCAACCCGAGACACGATCCTCACCCTCCTCCTGCAATGCCCGTTTCCACTTCACTTCCAAGTATATATGTTTGTCATACTCTCTCTCTCTCTCTCTCTCTCTCTCTCTCTCTATGCATGTCTTATATATATAGTAGAGAGAACCTGTAATTTGGAGTACCTGTGCATGACAAAAAGTGTATGTCATGGCTTAAAACCCAGCTATGATTTGCAACCAATCTCTCTCTTTTTGGATGCAAAGCCGATCCAGATCTCACATTTTATTTTTGTTTTTTGTTCTTCTTCTAATCGAGATTGCATTCATAAGACGCCTTGATTAAACGTGGAAATTTGGTGTTATGTTTGCAGGGAAAGAATTGAAGACCCAGAATCATCTTCCTGCAGCCAAAAAGAGTAGCGGCGGTATAGTTCAGAAAGACCCAGCTACTCCATGATGCTTTTGTTTCATCAATTGCTCAAGTGAATGTCTGCATAAATAACGTGCATAACATGTCGTTTTGCACATTAAGAAAGCTTGTGTACCGTATCTTATGATATCACCAAAGCGTTATATATGTTCTCTAAGGTCCTCTCTTTAAAAGAAAATATATAAGAAAGAAAAAAGCAAAACAGGGTCAAATCCCTCTGTGCATACTGATGGGCCCGTACATTTCTACCCGGATAAAACATTTTCTGTCCGACAGTTTTGAGTTCCAATCAGCAACACCGAAATCACTAACTGCATGGGAAGTATCAAAGATTGCAAGTAGATTGAAGAATTCAACAGAGAACAGATTGGAAGATTCTCTGTACAATGAACTTTAAAGCCTCGTTTAGAATTTGGACTCAACTTAGCTTCCGTTTGAAAGTTGAACTGAATTAGATGAGTCTAATTTTAAATTGAGTCTAATATTCAAATACTCAGCTCTCAAATCATTAAATTTATCTCAATTCAAAACTTTTTTACAGGTGGGATTTACAATTTTTTTCAACTAAACACCTATTTATATGCTAGATCTACAACCTTTTTCAACTTTTCATAAATATATATAAACTTATCTTAACATCCAAATATATTTAAATTCATTTTCAGTGGGTCTCACAAAATTCACTCCACAATCTCAAATCACTACTATTCATAAATAATTTAACTCATCTTAACCCAACTCAATATTCAAACAGGGCTAAATGTTGATTCGAAATGCCATTTTTTCTGACCAACTTATTCGGCAGGGATGATGATCAGTTTAACTCATATGAATGCAGATATTCCAACGGATTATCTACATATAGAAATGACTCTTGTTCCACCCTATAATGTGGCTCTTTTTCGTAATTGTTTGTTTTTTTTTTTTTTTAATCTTTTTACGCCAACTGTTGAACTGTTGATACTTGTTAAAAGTCGGCAACATTTGGTAGATGCGATGAGATAGAGATTGTAAATTTTTTTTACAGTTTCTTTTTTAAATATCACTAAAATATAAAACATGCACTTGTTAATTTTAAATATTCAATTTTTTTTTATCTAATCAGTATAATTTTTACTAGCTTCAAAATAAAACATAAAAGTTAATATAATTTTTTTAAAACGCCAAAACAACAATAATATTAAATCATTTCTTTCTCATTTTTCAAAAATAATTTTAAACCATTTATCTCTCATTTCCTAACTTTTTCTCTCTTATTTTATAAATTTCAATAAAACATTTTAACTTAAAATTATTTCACTTTTACTTATAGAATTTTGAGTTACTCTAGGCTGCATTTGGATGTTGATATAATTTCAAATGATATGAGTTGATATATGAATAGTAATATTTTGTGAATCCTATTGAGATGTGTTTGAATGTAAATAGGTTGTGATATGTGTTTAAATGTATGAAATATATTGAGATAGGTTTAAATTTTTTATGAGAAACTGAAAAAGTAATGAGTTTTATCAATAATTAATTTGAATGAATTAAGGTGATGAGTTTGGAACTTTTAATTAATACGTGCTTAAAAAAATTTTAAAGGCCGTAAAAAGGAAGACTATAGGTGATCATAGGCAACATGTTCTATACAAGTTGACATATAAATCTCTCGTAAATCATTTTAAAAAAATGTGGAACCTAGAAAGTTTATTCCCATCAATCATCTAGCTAGAAAAATCTCTCCATCTCTCCATAAAGTTCTTATCAATCATCTAGCTAGCTACAAAATTTGCTACCTCTCATATCCAAGAATCTTCCAATTCTTTATAAACGGTTAGGTAAATTCTCATGAAGCTACTAGTTAGCTGACTTAGAGCATCCACATTGGTTTGGCCAAATGAGAAGATTGGCTAAATTTTACATAATTGATGTAAAAAAAATCTCACATTGAATTGGACAAATCTAAAATAATTTAGACTTTTGTTACAGTGGTTGGCCAAAGATGGAGAACTGCTATTGATTCACCAAACATTAAAATACTAATTTTTCACTCAAAGCAAATATTAAAATATTAGTTTCTCTTTCCAAGCAAAAACTATTTGGTTTGTAATTAAGAAATTTAAATGAGTTTAATCAAATATTTTGCCATTATTAGCATTAAATGACTTTTGAAAATATGATTTTTTAATATTAATTTAATTAGAATATAATTATTATTAATATTAAATTGGTAGAATTATAAAATGTGATACAAATAAATGAAATAAAAAAATTATTAATTTAATAATATTTTATTATTATATAGAGAGTGAATAGCTAATCCAATATGTGGATTGAATTTAAATGGAATAGGCAAATGTAAAAAAGTGTAATATTGGCTAAATTTTGAAGATATATTTGATCAAAGCCAATGCTAATGCTTTTAAGAGGACGCTTGGACAAAAAGATAGATATAAAACTCTTAAAAGTTTTCATAATTATTTTTTTTAAATATCATTCAAATACAAAATACTTTTTAATTTTAGATTTCCAAAATTTTCTTCTAATCATTATGCAAACATAAAAATCAATATAACTTTTACAAAATCAATGCAATCTTTTCAAGTTTCAAAATAAAAATAATATTAAAAAATTAGATTCAAATAATTTTTTAACTTTGTAATATTTTTATTCAACATTTTCTCTCTCCTTTTTCAAAATCTAATAAAATACTTTAATTCAAACTATTTCACTACTATTTATAAAATTTTAAAAAATTTCAAGTGTCCAAACTAGCTTTCAATATATATGTGCTTAAAAACATTTCGAAGGCCTTTCGCTATAGGTGAGAAGCGACACATTCGATATAAGGACAAATAAGTCTCTCATAAATCATTTTAAAAAAGGTAGAATATTTCTCTAATTGGTCTCGTATAAAAAATAATTAGAACATCCTCATTGGATTAGCTAAATTTCAAAAAACTATTTCAAATAACTATTAGGACATAAAAACTGATAACATTGGATTAGACAAGTTCCAAAAAGATAGACTTCAACTACAGTTAATCAAAACTCTTGGTCATATCTGGATGTGTAATGTAGCACTATCAAATCAATTGTTTACTATTATTTCATTTATCTCTTCTGGCTTTTTCTCTTTCTATTGAAATCTATGAAGAAAAAAAAGGGTCTAAATAAAATTAAATAAATAAGGTAATTAAAATTAAATAAATAGGTAGAATGGTAAAATACGATAAAATTAAAAAAACTAATAATTAAAAAAATGAATATTTTTTAAATTAATATTATTTTATTACTAGATAATAAATAAATGAATAATCCAATGTTAGGATTTGATGTGAATGGAATAGTCAAAGTCAAATTCATCTTATAATATTTTATTATTATATAATGAAAAAATGACTATTCCAATGTAGAAATTTGATGTGAATGGAATAGCCAAAACTAAATTCATTACATATTAACTAAAAATGAGATTTAACTTTGACTAATCCATTGAGAGTGTTCTAACATGGAGAAGAAATGAGTGTTGTGTGTGTAAAAGTTGAATTTTGTTTTTACATGAATTAATTTTATAAGTGTGCTTGTAAGTTTGTCAATTTTATAATAAATGTTTTAAAATATTATAATACATTTTGTGTTTCGAGCTGGGCAAAGGCTTTGAAAATGCTTAGGCTGCGTTTTGATGTTGAAATGAGTTCAGCTGAGTTCAATTCTTTATGAATAGTAGTGAGTTGAAATGGTTGAATGAGTTTTGCAGGGTCCACTTAAAATGAGTTTATATATGTTTGGATGTTAAGATGAGTTTATATATATTTATGAAAAGTTGTAAAATAATTGGATCCCACCTATAAACAGTATTTTCATTTGACAAATTTGCTCCCACTTCCGCCGCCAAACCTGCAAGCAAAAGAATAAAAAAAGAAAAGAAAAGCAAATAAAGGACTGCACTTGCAGCCAACTAGCGGAGAGACAGTACCAAAAAAAAAAAAAAAAANTAAAAATGAACTCAACTGAGATGAGTTCATCCAAACGATCTCGCATTGCCCTCTCCAGAATTCCATGTCTCGAACTAAAAAATTAAAAAGAAATACAAGAAATTTTGCAAATATTACTTTGAAACCTACATTTTCGCCGCTCTCTTGTACATCAAAATAGACAATTATACTATTATTTTAATTGTTTTTCATAATTTTGATCAAGTTTATACATATATTTTTTAAAGAACCGCAGGTCACATATCTAATAATGATTCCGTTTCAATTTTATTAATAACCCTCACTTATGGTGGGAAAAACTGTGTCTACAAATCAATCACCTGAAGGTTTACATAAAATCCCAAAACCCAGGCTTCCAAACAACTCAATTATGGTTTTTTTGATATCTTGTGTGATTCCATTAATTTTCCAGTGATAATTGGATTTTATCAACTAGAGAGAGCCATGCATCAAGCTAACTCATCATCTGGAGATTGAAAAATAAAGTTGTCACAGCTAGCAGCATAGTGGAACATAATATGATCTGACGCTACTCATATAGTGCTATATAGTAAAATTGGGAATTTAATTAAAGCACCAAAATGAGTACTGTCCGTGCGAAATTGAGTATTGGTTAACAGCTAACATGCCAAGTATTGATCGTGGTGAGATGAATAATCCAGTGCTCATGTCAAGTACTGCCAAGTTTTTTACAACTATTACTGATCCATCCATTGAAATTCCAAATCTGTAGTACTAATCATAAACAGAAGTGTCAATGGTCAAAAATCAACCACGACTACTTCCATATTCTTTGAAAAAAACTACAACGTGCGAAGAGAAAACAGGAGTGCTGCTCTACCACCCCCCAACATATTCTCTGTTTGATTACCAAAATTACAACGATTTTTGGCCCTTGCTAATCCCAACATCTCTCCCTTTCTGCCACTGATCTAACGACCTAACTATGGAGGGCCAAACGACCCCGCGAGAGGAAGCTTGAAGCGGAAGCTGGATACAGGATTCCGAGGCCAAAACAAGCATCGAAAGGTTCTCGATGTCGGAGACCATATGAGCAAAGACGGTACCGTTTTCCCTGCTCTCTCTGGCACATGATCAGTACAATAGATACGATGTTACGTCTATTACTACTTTTATTTTCGTGATTTATGGACTTTATGTTAGGTTTGAGAATCATAAGCGCAGCTAGCTTTCTTTAATTCATGTCATTCCTCTAATAATCCAATTTTACAGATGATTTATCTCTGGGCAATTTATGTGCGATTTCTATGAGTGCATGTCATGAATGATATACTTAATTACAACTATTTTATAACTTGTTTTATAAATAATCAATGTAATTGTACAATTTCATTAAAAATAATTTTAATTTTAGATATGTAGAAAAATTCAATTAGTTTTAAAATAATAAAATAAAAAATAAAAATAAGTATAATGTGTACTTGTAAGTTGATGAGTAGTAGACCATCTCTTTCATTAAACTCAAGCTCTTTTTAATATTAATGTCTCCATCCCATCACATCTGTCATGTTTTAGTACGAAATTATAATTAGCCTCCAAATTTGTTTTTTTTCCTCATTTCCCTATTTACTCAAAGGTTTTATGTAATTTTTCAGCGCGATCATCTATCAAACCTTGTTTGAACCATTGGGATTATGAGGTTTTCCTAAGTTTTAGAGGTGCAGACACCCGCAAGAATTTTACTGATCACCTCTATTCTGCCTTGGTACGAACTGGAATTCGGACATTCTGCGATGATGATGAGCTTCCAAGAGGGGAGAGTATATCCAAGGAACTAGTCAATGCGATCCATGGGTCAAGGATTTCCCTCGTAATTTTCTCCAAAGATTATGCCTCTTCTAGTTGGTGCCTCGATGAGCTTGTTCAGATCCTTCAATGTAAAAGTACCATGAACCAGATTTTTATCCCGATATTTTACCATGTGAATCCCTCCGATATACGAAAGCAGACTGAGACTTTTGCCAAAACATTTGCTAGACATGAGGAGAGATTTTCGGAAGATATGGAAAGGGTGCAACGATGGAGAGCAGCTTTCACTGAAGCTGCGGATTGTTCTGGCTTCGACCCCCAGAGCGATGCAAATGGGTATATATTATTCTAAGTACTCGTGTTTTCTCATGCAGTTTTTTTAGACGTTGAATTTTGTAACTAATTTTTCTTTGAGATCTTAGATGAAAATAATTAACTTGACAAACTTTTTTAAGAAAGAGTTATTGCATGTTATTTGGGAGTGATAAACTTATTTGAGTGATATTCCTAATAAATTAGCTAGAACTTACTTTCTTGCCATGACGTATCAATGATTCAAGTTTTTTTTATTCCTAATAGATTGAGATTGTAACTCAAAAATTTTTATTCTTCTTTCTCTCTCCTCATACTTAATTCACTTTTCTTTTTTCTTTCCATTTGAATTGATATGTTCAGGTATGAAGGAAGGTTCATTGAGAAGATTGTTGAACAAGTTTTGTATAAATTGATCCCCATTAGCTTGAATGTTGTCCAGCACCCAGTAGGAATAGATTTTCATGTCGAAGTGATGAAAACTTTATTACAACTTGGAACAAGTACAACTGAACTTCTCATCATGGGTATGTATGGGATGGGTGGAATTGGTAAGACAACATTAGCTAAAGCTGTCTATAACCATATATGCGATGGGTTTGAAGGAAGCAGTTGTCTTTTAAATGTTAGAGAAGTTTCAGAACAATCCAATGGTCTAGTTCAGCTACAAGAACAACTTCTTTTTGATATCTTGAAAGTGAAGATCTTTCTGATTGGTAATGTTGACAAAGGAATAAGTTTGATTAAAGAAAGACTTCACCGAAAAAGAGTTCTTGTTGTTCTTGATGATGTGGATCGGCTCGATCAAATATATGCGTTAGCCATAAATGGTGAATGGTTTTTTGGTCCTGGAAGTAGAGTCATTATAACGACCAGAGATGAACATTTGTTGGATAAACTAGGAGTAAATTACTCCTACAAAGTTGAAAAAATGAATCATTCGGATTCTCTTTAGCTTTTTAGTTGGCATGCCTTCAACATGTCTCATCCAGAAGAAGACTTTCGTGAGATTTCCAGTGCTGTAGTGGATTATGCAGAAGGGCTTCCATTAGCACTAGAAGTTTTGGGTTCTGAACTGCGGGGAAGAAGCATAATTAAATGGAAAACTACATTAGAAAGATTTAAAAAGGGTCCAGACGCCCAAATTTAAAAAATACTTGGAATAAGTTTCGAGTCACTAGACCATACTACAAGGGAGGTGTTTCTAGATATTGCGTGTTTCTTTACGGGTGTCAACATAGAATACGTCTTCAAGATACTGGAGGAATGTGGATTTTTTCCAGATATTGCTATCAATATTCTCGTTCAAAGGTCTATCCTAAAAATTGATTATCCCAATTTGAGGATGCATGATCTTATTCGAGATATGGGAAGGGAGATTGTTCGTCAAGAGTTACGTCATCCAGGAAAATGTAGTAGATTGTGGTCTCATGAAGACATGTTGAAAGTACTAAAAAACTATACGGTAAGAGATATTTCCCCTGTTATATCATATAAGAATGTCCGTCCAAGTAGTACAGAACCATCATATACGTGTTATGTAGGTATGCATTGGAGTTTAGTCATTTTGCAACCATGCAACATGTGACCCAATAAAATATACATGCATCATTGGCCTAGTCCATTCCAAAGGGGTTATATTCTTTTGAAAATAAATGATTAAATACATTCCTAATCGAACATTTTTGTTCTGTTAGGGATCAGAAGTAGTGGAGGGTCTTAGCCTAAATCCGCCCATACATGAAGATCATGTCATATCTTTGGAATCTGAAGCATTTGCAAACATGAAGAATTTGAGATTGCTTCAAATCAAGGGTGTTAAAAATTTAAAACTCGAAGGATGCGCTGAGCATCTTTCCAAAGAGCTAAGATGGATTTGCTGGCATAGCTGTCCCCTGAGATTTCTTCCACCAAGACTTCATCTTGAAAATCTTGTTGTGCTTGACATGCAGTATAGCAAAATTAAACAAGTCTGGAAGCTGGAGAATAATGTATGCAAAATCTTACCATGCCTAGCTTTTACGTCTTTTATTCAATAGTACTTGATGTTAAACGTAGAACTCACGAGAGTTTTTACTCATTTTCTGAATCTTGTTTTGGCAGATACTCAACAAGTTGAAAGTTCTTAATCTCAGGTTTTGCGAAAATCTCACCAAATCACTGAACTTCTTACAAGTCCCAAATCTAGAGGAACTAATACTTGAAGGTTGCACAGGCTTGGTAGAGTTGCATGAGTCTTTTGGATATCTGAAAGGACTTGTTTTGCTGAATTTGAACGGATGCAAGAGCCTTATGAATCTTTTGAAAAGCATTTCTAACTTAAAATCTCTCAAGCTTTTTCACATGGGTCGCTGCTTCAATATCAAACATCGCAGACAGAACTACTATTAACCTACCAAATAGATCATGGAATCCCATAAATTTCCTAAGGGCTTCCCTTCATATTTTTGGGTCTTTGGTAAAACTAGGTCTCCGTAACAGCAATTTATTGGAAGGTGATTTTCCCATTGATTTTGGGGGCTTATCTTCACTCCAAGATTTGGATTTATCTGTTAACAACTTTCGTGATCTCCCTCATGGCATCTATCACCTTCCTAAATTAACCCGTTTAAATTTAGCTAAGTCTAGATCCATTCGCTCAATTTCAACTCTCCCTGCAAATTTACGGATCTTATTTGCATTTAGCTGCGAATCACTGGAAAGTATCTCAATTTCGAAGTCGCGATTGGATGCACTTTTACTTAGGGACTACCACAAACTAGTTGACATCCAAGTGTTTGAAAGTTTAGCATCTACGATAGTGGTTAGCTTGGAAGGGTGCCTTGAACAAGTAGAAGATATTGATTTTGTGAAGAATACTCTACTCCAAATCCAGGTTCTTTCTCTTTCTTTTTGGGTCTCTCTTTATCACTGACCACTTTCTTTTATTCTCTGTTCTGAACATTTGTGTTTCTTTCCCTGAATGGCAGAAGTGGAAGTGGCCGTCTATGGTTGAGATGCGCCAGATATACTTGTATGGTGATGAGATTCCAAATTGGTTCAGCCATAAGAGAAAAGGGTCTTCCATATCCTTTCATATACCAACACTTTCAGATCAAGAAGGAGTGATGAATGGATTAGTATTTGGAGTTGTATTTAGAAATAAGAATAGTCTCCATTCATGGCAGGGTGTAATTAGCGTGGTATTTCATAATAAAACAAGAGGCCACAGACAAGTTATTGATCGAATATTCTATTATAGTGTAGACTCTCTAGATTGTTTACTTTTGCTTCAGGTGGGAGTGGGTGGAGGTAGTAAAATCCCATACGGTCAGGTGATGACAAATGGGGAGGAAATCGAGGTGTCCTTCGAGTTCGAGTGTTCACAGGCGCTAGAGTACGTTGGAGTTCAGGAGTGTGGAGTTCATCTCCTAATCATTCAGCGTGGTAATTAATATTGTGTACTGGCTAATTAATATTACAGTATTGTGGCAAACTGTAAATAAATTTGTTCATCGAAATTGTTTTGTAGAAGAGGAGGCCTGTTCAATGGTGTATAGTGAAAAGAAAAAGAAAATGATGGAAGACGATATGATGCAGGACACTCTTGTTACGAAGCTTACAAGACATAGACCTCATAATCGGCGGATGTTCCAAGAATACGACGGGATCGATTCTTTTGTGTCATATATAGAATGTAAGATGAGTACTCTTGGCACCTGTTTTGATAGTAAGATGAAATGAGATAAATTTAGATGAAAGTTGAAAATTAAATAAAATATTATTTTTTAATATTATTATTGTTTTGAGATTTGAAAAAAATGAATTGTTTATAATATTTAAAAAATATTATAATAATAAGATGAGATGAGTTGTAATGTGTAGTAGGGGTCCAAAATTGCTAGTGCATACTTTATGTGTTGTAGTGTAATACATGAGTTCCACGTTACTTAATTGTGAGACTTGTATTGTCAAGGTAATCTATAAAAAGATCTCCCTACTACACTATAACTTACACAAAATATTAAGTAAAAGTTCTACATAATACATATTAATATATTATATATAGTAAAAATAATAATATTTATAAATATTTGTATAAAAAAAATTGTCTTGCCCTGTGGGGCGGGTCGAATGGGGTGCCGAGCCCGCTGCCCACCCCTACCCAAAAGAGCCATGCGTCAAGCCAACTCATTCTCTGGAAGCTTGAAAATAATGTTGTCACAACTTAGTGCCGACAATAATATCTAATGCCAGTGTAGTGATAAGGAAAATTGGGCATGTAAAGCACCTGATCCATGGCCACAAAATGAGTGTCTGCAAATTTCTTGAAGATAGGATAAGGAGTTGGCGTGTTCACAGCTAATTATCTAGCTTGGCGTTGAAGTGAAGGATCGGAGTAGTCATGTGGAGTTTATCTAGATCTACTGATCAGTTAGTCTGGTAACTGACTGGTGATTAGAGTACTGTTGTGGCAACTTTTATTGAGCAACGGTTCTATATATCTAGATTAGCTCTGTTTATGGCTTTTTGCGGAAACTAGTTTTGCCACAAAAGGCATAACAAACTGACGCAAAAACTTTTTTCTGGCAAAAAAGACGAAAATACAACGATAATTTAAAGATCTTATCTGGCAAAACTGAAATTTGTCGCAAAATATACTTATTCCAGTAACTCTATTTGTTGCAAATAAGAATAAAAATCACCACAAAAAAAGTCGTTCTAATCATTAATGGTTGTTGGGAAATACTTATTTGCCGCGCTAACATATTGACTTAAAATATTTTTTGTGACAAAAATTTGTCAATAATTCCGCAAATTACTATAGATAAATTTATTTGCAACAACATGTTATCGCTGGAAATAACCTATTCTAGTAGGAAAAAATATTTGCGGCCACAACATGTTGCCACAAATAGAAAAAAAAATTCCAAAAAAAAAATATTATAGCCAATATAACTGATGAAATGAAAGCGAGTCCAAAAGTAGAAAAAGAATGGCATAATATAAGCCAAAAAACATAAATATGAACGCAATGGAGATCTAAATTCAGCAAAACATCATATAACAATTTCAAACAAACCTGTACAAACTATGCTGCCAATTTCACAAACTCAATGTTATTGAAACAACTCTGATCCATTAAAAAAAAAAAACTAACATAACATAATTAATTACATAGATTAAAGACCATGATAGGAGAACGATCTTAAAAAAAGTCTATAGCTGCTAGTAATCTTGTGATGTTCCCTTGGTGTATTGCTCCTGCCTCAAACTTTGCTTATGTTTGTGTTGGGATCTTCTCAACACAAACATAAACTCACTTGGCATGCCAAAACATGACCTCCAAAATTCAGCAAACAAAGAGAAGCAATTACTAAATCGAGACAAACTTAATTTCTACATGGAGTCATTGAAGAATAAGCACTTGGAGTAAAGACAAAGGCAACATGCATACTTTATAGTCATTATTCTTGATCAGCATATCCATCCTGCGCAAAGAAAGCCAAAATCAAGTTTCCAAAAAGTGCTCCAAAGTTTGTTAATCGAACATCTAAATATAAGTTGTAACTTTGTTTGCTTAACTTGTAGGTATGCTCTTTGCCATGTTGTACTAGATTTCAATTATTGATGTAGAATTTAAGACGAGAAACATTAGATACTAGTATGTTAACTAGATTTCAAATATTCATGTAGAATTGGATATGAGAAACATTAGATATTAAATCACCCAATTGAAAAAAATAGATTCTATCAGCACAAATATGCATAGTTGGTCCATTCTCAAGCTCAAAATCATAACCAACATACATAGAAACCTCCTTTGTGCATTATGCCTACCCAAACATCTGTACGCTGCAAGTTTTTAGAATGAATTTAGCTAATGATTGAATAGCATAAGTTGTAGTGATAGATGCTACAGCTGTTGGTGTTGTAAGCAAATTCATACAATAGCAAAAGTGGTCAATCCCATAAAAATCATTAACTTTGTTTGGTGAACTTCTATTGCTGAAAGAGTTGATAATTTAAATCCTTAGCACAAGCTATAAACAGGCGTTTCTTGCAAGCTAACCAAGCAAATAGCTTCTAGGTAATTATAAAAATGAAAATCAGGAAATAACTTCTTGGAAAGTTAGAAAATAACTACAAAAGAAAGAGTCCAGTGGGAAGTACCTTTACTCGATTAAGGGAACTTTTTCAGTAGATAGCGTACGCCTCAAATGATATTGAAAAGTAGGTAACATAAGTATCCCCTGCATAAGAACATAAATTTATACAACTTATGGCACAAAAGAAAGCTATGAAAATCAAATAAACTAAGATTAACTTCTCAAATAACAAATGTTTCTGACATGGTGCGTATTAAAAAATTTTGGCAGCAAACTAGAGTCCAAATATATGATACTTCTCATTTATAAGAGAGACAAACTAGAGTCCAAATATATATTAGAGAGACAACTTCCACTTAAACTATGACAAATAGCAGAAATTTTTCAGGTACCTAACCAAAGAGCACTTTTATACAGCATGTAGATATTCTTTGCACATTATGAACCAGAAGATGTAAAGCTATAAACTCTTACAAGTGCATGTAGAAGATGTATATTCATGTATGCTACTTTCCTTTCCAGCAACCAGATAAGAAGCCACCAAAATAAAATGACATTAGTCCAAACTTAAAAAGAAAACGTTCAAAAAGCTTCAAGACTAACCCAATTAAGATGAAGTCCTAAGGATTCTGTCGTGGATGGTTCTCCCATCATAAAAAATATATATATTTGATACGATCAATTGGAGAAAAAATGCCCGAACCCCATTAAGATGTCACAAATAAATGTAGTACTAGTGAGTAGCTCCCTATAGCTAACATCCAAATTATTGGCCTTGATCCCCTTCGATCCCCTCTCTAAAATAATAACATTAAAAATTCATTGAGCATGTCCCATCTAATATAGTAAAATCCCCTCACCACCAAAATAAGCTAGTTATATCATAGAAATGTCAGCCAAAGTGAAAAATCTGAATCACTCAAGGGTCATTGACTTCTAAATATAACCAGCCTTAACCAATAAATCAAAATCAGAAATAGCTTCTTTTTGGAAAGTTAGAAAATAACTACAAAAGAAAGAGTCACGTGAGAAGTACCTTTACTCAATTAAGGGGACTTAGATATGGTAACCATCAAATGATATTGAAAACTAGGTAACATAAGCATCCTCTGCATAAGAACATAAACATATACAACTTATGACACAAAAGAAAGATATGAAAATCAATTCAACTAAGATGAGAAGCTCAAATAACAAAAATATTGGCAGCATATAAATTTCTGACACTAGCAACTACAACTAACAAAAAGAGAACACTAGATTGTTAAAATTGTTAAAATATGATGAAAGATAAAGCCAATGACATAATTTAATAGCAAAAATAATGAAATATATGTTCCTACGAGACTAATGTGAAGATTGCCTCCCTATAGGTAAAGCATAGATCCACCTCTCAATTATGAAACCAAGACAAGCAATAGAGGGAATTATTACCGAAAAACTATAAAAACACATACAATGATTCAGGGCTAAGAGTGAAACAACAATTAGAGCTAAAAATACTTCACTAGTTATGCATTATGAACAAATGTTACATAAAGCAAAACGAAATCATAAGGAATAAAATAATTCACTGTTAAAATAATAAACAAAAAAGACATTAATTTGAGAGCAACTAGGACAATTCTAGATTTCCATCTTCATCGAAATTACAAAGAATATTTCACCTCAGGTGAACAGGGGATGGGGATTATGGCTTGTATTGCATTAAAGATCAAATATAATGCTGATATAAATACCAAAAATAATATTAGACGTCCTTTACAGAACAAAAAACAATAATTATCATTTAATAAGAAAGCATCAATATGATACTTTTCATTTATAAGAGGTCATTTGATATATCTATATATATATATTTAAGTGAAGACCATTTGTCTGAAAACATATAAGAATACAGTTTCAACAGTCTAAGAACCTCATAGAAAGATGTTTGTTTACTTTCAGGTTTCAAACCCTCAGGTGCTTTTCTCTAATTAAAGTAAGGATGACTTGTTAGCATCAAATGCTCTAAGTGTAGGGCACAAGAGATTTTAGCAAATTACAAGGAAAAATAATTCCTCTATTATTACAAAAGTATAAAATGAGAATGAGGAAGACCCAATAATTTCCTTCTTTATCCAAGAGTAAATCCCACATTTGAACCTTCCATCTGTCCTCACCGAGGTACAGATCCAAGTGTAGCGTGGTAGACATTTGAACCACCAAAATGAATATAACTCAGAATCAAAATTAAATCAAACCCAAATAAAATGTTCACACAGGTATTTAGTGAGTAAAGCTTCAATATTTCTACATAACAACACCCAATGTTCAAGGTACAATTAGAACTGAAACATATAAAAAAATTTCCAGGGTAACCATAACAAACCAGCCTTTTTAGTGATAAGTAACTATAAAAATGACATCTAACTATCACTTTTGAGGTCATACTAAAGCTAAAGTTTCCCGGTGATTGAGTACCAGCCAAAGGTCTAGACACTATACCAAATATGACATTATAAATTAACCAGTTACATATACATAAAGTAATTAGGCCATGCTAAGATAGGTAAGAATAAAATGTTATTAATATGAGAAAAGGGTGTTACCTGCGCACACAAGAAGCATGAAAGAGATTCAGGCCATGCCAAGAAATATAGGTAACTTTAACTCCGGTAAATCTCACAGATAATAGTTTTTAATAGAAATCCAAAAGGATAAACTATAAATCAGTTACACATCAAATAGGGTAATGGACATGCCCAGCTATCCCACCATTGTATCTTTCCCATCTTTATCACTGAGTAGCGGTTCAACTGTTGGTGTGGCTCCACCATGTCGCAACACATGAGGATTGATTGTTTAAGAGGAATCCATCGTATTCTCGTCCTATCCTTCTCTAGCTTTGCTTGATCAATGATTACCCAGTAAAAAGCCCTAGTTTTGCGTCCGTAAGACATGAGATACAAGGAATCTCATCCATGGGCTCAAAAGACGGTACGATGTATTTTAGTAAATGGAGGCCCACGGCCACCACCGCTGCTCCCTTTGGAAACCCATGAAGATTAAGTAGATTTGGAACAACATCAACAAATTAAAACCCAGACAAAAAAGAAAACAACATCTAACTAACTCTTGGAGAGAGATAACCTTGGCAAGATTAATACAAAAGGACTATATCGGTACTCGGGGGTGGAAGCTGTCTGGCCACATTATCGTGGGTCTAGATGCTTGAAGAATAGCGAATGAAATAGAAGAGGAAGACTTAGAAGACCATAAATGGCAAAAAGAAGATGATTTGGAAATAAGGGTTTGGAAATCTTACCTTGGGGAAGTTCGAATATGTCGCGGTGACTGGAAGGAGAGACGGAGAGGGAAAGAAGAGATGAATGTGAAATATTACGGTTTCCAATTTTAAGTTGTATGTTGTTAGTTGCGACGAGGTTTAGTGGACACAAATATCCAATTGGAACAATTGCGGCTAATTTATGCAGCGAGGTGTTAATTGGAAAGAAATATATACCATTTACAGCGACTTTTAGCCCACCACAAATATTTTGGTCAAAATTGGTCAATTCCGACACCGATTTTGTTGCAAGGCCAAAATCGCTACAATAGGTTATTATTTGTGACGGTTTTAATCTCTCCGAAAATAGTTTTGCCACAATAACGCATATTTCGTTGTAGACTTCTTGTGCGCAATTACCTCGATCGTAAGCTGCCAATTCAACCGCTCTCTTCTTTTCAATTCATAGTTACATGTTTCCAACCCATTATAGCTTGCTTTGTATTAATTCCATATTTGGTTGCTGTGAAATTCTAGCAAAATAACTGAAAAAAATTGCTTTAAAATCTAACATACTACGCGACATCCAGTTACATCAGTCTGTAATATCTCTTTATGACTAAAACATTTATTTTGTAATAATATTGCACTTAGCTAATGCCAAGGTAGTTGACCACAAAATACCTAAGTATTAGCTTTTGTTAATGCATGGTAATTAATAAATTAGCATATATATATATACATATATATATATATAAGTAGTGGTACTTCTTGAGCAGTCGTATATTTACGCTGAGAATTTGAACGAGTCTTGAGGTTCATTTTAATTTCTTCTTCTGTTAATTTCTTCTTTGATCGTGATCACTCATGTCAAGTAGTGCCAAGTTTTTTACAACTACTGATCCATCCTTGAAATTCCAATTCTGTAGTAATCATTAACAGTAGTACTGTCAATGGTACTGAAAAAATCAACTACGACTACTTCCATACATATTTTCTTAATTTGGGGGCTTTTAAAGATCAGATCAGAATAGAAAACTAAAACGCGTTTAATTATTTCCTTGCTTTTTGACTTGTATTCAAGAATTAAAAGCCCCCTGGCCTCTTAAGTAAATATTATAGCTAGATACTTCTTAATTTGTATATAATCAGATAGTCTAGAACGAGGGAAAGAGGATCTTTTCCATCGTTGAACCACCGGAAAAGCTGGACTAGTACTGAAAACGCTTAAGAATTGACCTCCGAGCATGGAATGCCATGAAGTCCTAGGAAAAAAAAAAAACTACAACGAAGAATATATGCTTTGAAACGACTTAAGAAAACAGGAGAGCTCTACCCTTTTAACGAGAGCCAAACCACCCCTGCGAGACGAAGCTTGAAGCGAAAGATGGTACCATTTTCACCGCTCTCTCTGCCACATCAAAATAGATACGATGTAGCGTCGTCTATTTCTACTTTTGATTTCGTGATTTATCTAGTTTATCATGTTAGGTTCGAGAATTACATGGTTTCTTTCATTTCTCTAATAATTCAATCTTATATATTATTTATCTTTGGCTAAGTTATGTGAGATTTATATGTAGAGCTAACCAGGATATATTAAGTGTCGTGGATATAAATAGACTTACAACTATGTTAGAACTTGTTCTACAATCAATCAATGTCACTACAACAAATATCACTTTTTGCTACTAGAAATAATAAGTGCATGGTACATGTCCCCGTAAAATAGTTTTCCCGTCCGTTTGTGCATGGTACATGTACCTATCGCAAATTATACTATACTTTAGTTGTGTTGGCCGGGTACTTGTACCCGACCCGCATAGGCCTTGCCTTGGGCAGAGGGCAAACCGCTTGCACTAGGTGGATAGACAAGCGGGTGCCAGCCCCTAAGAAAAAGCAAATGCGAGTGCTGAGTAGGGCACTGCCCTTGCCAATATTTCACTAGCCTGCTTGCCCAAAATGCCCCCTCCCTCATTTCTCCTACGAATAGTGTTATTTGAAGGTCTTTACACCACACATCATTCACATGGTATATTTTGATTTGTAAGATTCAAATTTTAAACTTTATCTTCTAAATTAAATTATATCACGTGAATAAATATGTGATGTAAAAGCTTTTAAATAGAATTATTCTTCTCCTATTTCCCCTAAAACCCTCATAGCCCTCTGTCTCTCTCTACTCTTAGTTGTTGTCCTTGCTCTTTGACTCTCTATCTCACTCTCTCGTATCGCCGTCGTCGCTACCTCCTCTCTAACTTTGTCTCACTCTCTCTTTTTCTTCTCTTGTCTCTTCTGTGTCTCTGTCTCACTCTCACTTCTCCAACTCTCATCTCTCTCTTTTTTTTTTTTTATCTCCACCTGTCTAGTCAGGCTGAGCCACCTACTGCACATAGCGTGGTTGGGTGGTGGAGATAAAAATAAGGCTCCCTCCTAGGAAGGTGCAGGGACCGAAAGGCCGGCCATTCTGCCCATATAGTGCTAACAACTGTCCTGCTACAAATTGATTTCACAAAAGTAAACAAACTAACTAACCTGACTTCATGTGATGTGTAGATCTACTTTACAACAAAATTAACTTTACAATCTAACCTAATATATCAAATCCATAAGTTTGTGAGTTTACTTTTGTGAAATTTCTACATAGTTATTAGGGCTAAAAGTTGGTCTGTTCAGATTGGAGAAACTGACTAGACTGAACCGAGACTGAGACAAGTCGATCTCGGTCCATGAAATAGAAGAGCGAAAGCTTTCGGTCCAGTCTCGGGGTGGGGTTTTTCCACCCCGGACTGGACCAAACCAACCGAATAGTAAAATAAAAAAAATATTATATATATTATTTATATAATAATTGTATAATTAATTATAAAGTTTTCATCTAACCTATCACAATTTACAATATAAAAATTTAAATATTTAAATTGTAATTACAAATTAATATTAACGGAATTAACTAATGTATGATATGAATATCAATTAACTAACATATCCCCAATTTACCATTAACTAATTACTAACATTTACATCTATGATCTAATTAAAGTTCTAATTTATTAGATAAATGTTTGTAAAATACCTAAGTTGTAACTTGCAAGTGAGTATAAAGCAATTACAAATATTATTGTAAATTGTAATTAACTAATGTATGATATAAATATAAATTAACTAACTTATCACCAATTCACCATTAACTAATTACTAACATCTACATCTATGATCTAATTAAAGTTATTAGATAATTTTTTTGTAAAATACCTAAGTTGTAAATATTATTGTAAATATAAAGCAATTACAAATATTATTGTATATTGTAATTAACTAATGTATGATATCAATTAACTAACCTATCACCAATTCACCATTAACTAATTACTAACATATACATCTATGATCTAATTAAAGTTATTAGATAGTTTTTTTTGTAAAATACATAAGTTGCAAGTAAATATAAAACATGCATGGAAGGGGACTTATGGATAATTCAATTATTTATGCTTCGTGCATATACAAAAATAGTTTCCTTAATTTAAACAAATCGCTTTGCTAGGGTTTTGGGTTTTTTTCTTTGCTGCCTCATGCTGCATGGAGGCCGACGAGGCCCTGCTGCCCCCGGCAAGTCTCAACAGATCTTTTGCTGAGTTGGTTTCTGCGGTGCCGCAACCGCTTCCAGAGATAGAGGTCCCTTTCCGGCAGCCGAAAATCATTGATGGAGAATTATGCTTTCTGTTTTCAGTGGAGGAGAAAGAAAGAACAGCACAGCCGTTTAGATTCTCGTTGGTTTTAAAATTCCTTCGACAGCGGCCATCTTTAGATTCCATCCATGCCTTTATCCGCTGTCGTTGGGGCCTGTCGAGCGTTCTAGTTGTATCGGCTATGCAAAGACCAAGACATGTTTTCATACGGTTGTCAAATGAGTTGGATTTCAACAAGGCGTTATCGAGGGAGTCATGCGAAGTGAACAGAGTGCCTTATCGGCCTTTTGCCTGGACGCCATAATTCGATGAGGATTTTGAACCCCCCCTGTGTACCAGTGTGGGTGTTCCTCCCTAGGTTACCTCCAAATTTTTTTCATTCGTCGGTTTTAAAGCTCCTCACGGCACCTATTGGTAGATTCATACGAAGAGATAATCCTACGAAATGTGCGACTAGAACTGATGGTGCTCGTGTGTGCCTAGAGATTGATTCATCAAAAGAGCCAATATCTCACTTTTGGATCTGGAAACCAGGGGTGCACCGAAGCAGGAGACAAGAGGTAATATACGAAACCCTCCCTGCATATTGTTCTTCATGTAAGATTCAGGATCACAATACTAAAACATGTAGATTTAACAATGACCCATAAAAAAGGCAGTTAAAAGAAGGGAAGGTTTGGGTTAAAAAGGGAGGGGGTAATGCTTCGGGCGTGCAGGAAGAGAATGGTGCATTGAATGGGAAAGAAGATGCGGATCCAGAGGTTGTTTTGCTTGAGAACAATGTTGTGAAATCTGTGATGTTAATGTGGTCTTGCATGAAGCTAAAGAAGGTGTTTCGGGCCAAAAGTCTGAGGAGCTGGTTCCATCGGAGATGGTGGTGGCTACGAATGTGTCTCTCGGTGCAGAGAGAATAAACCAGGTTGATGGACTATTAGTAAATGAAGAAAGGTCTTGGGCCGTTAGTGCCTGTAGAGACCAATCTTGAAGATGCTAGCCGTCGGTGCAAGATACGGGCCTTGTGTTGGTAAGCGTTGCACGTGATGCGGACGTGGGTCTGAAATTGAAGCACCAAGTTGGCTCTAGTGAGGGGCCAGCACCTTTTATGTTGGTTGAAGCACAGGAAGACAATGGACGTGGATATATGATCGAGGACGTGGGCCATGTGGGGTTTGGTTCAAAAATTAACATGGAGCTTGTTGAAATTGAAGACATTAACTCTAAGGCTTCTGATGGTGATGGAAAAAACTTGAGCCCAAATTCTGATGAAGTGCAATCGGAAAATGAACCTGAGAGAGACAAGCTAAAAGCATATATGCAAAAGGACTATAGTACAGATTCGGAAGTCTTAAGAACTTTAGCTGGTATGTTTCCAAAAAGAAGCTCCACCAGGGCAGTAATTCGCCCCTCTAAACTTAATCTATGATTAGTCCTATTCTTTTTTGGAATATTCGGGGAGTGAGAACATCTCAATTACGATCAAGGAAATTAATCAAAAAATACAGGCCTAATATTTTAGCTTTGGCTGAGCCTTTTTTGTTAAAAGATAAAATTTCAAATCTTATGAGCATGTTTAGTTGTGATTCTTTTATTACTAATGAAGAGATGGAAGGGAAAATTTGGTTATTGTGGAATTCGGCTGTTTCTATTCACTGGTTGGCTGGATCAAATCAATTTGTGACGGTGAAGGTGGAGGAGAATGGGCATGTTTTTATTCTGACCATTGTGTATGCTAAGTGCAATCAAATAGAGAGAAGAACTCTTTGGGTGGATCTGGAATCTATTGGCAATAGTAACCTTCCCTGGCTGCTTTGTGGTGATTTCAACATTATCAAAGATGATTCGACAAGAAGAGGTGGGAATCCCGGCCCCTTTTTTGCAATGGAAGAGTTTAATCTGTGTCTTCAATCTTGTGGATTGATGGATATGTGCTCAAAAGGCCCAAAGATGACATGGAGTAATGGCCAAGGCGGACTAGCTCGGAGCTGGGCAAGGTTAGATAGATGTTTTATTGATTCTAGTTTTCTTAACTGTTTTCCTAATGTTTTTTACAAGGTTTTGGCTCGAACCACTGCGGACCACTCTCCTTTGGCAATTCAAATGGGTGAGGATTATTTCAGGTATAGGCCTAGTCCTTTTCGGTTCCAGTTTATGTGGACTGAGCATGTCGATTTTATTCATATTGTAGAGAGAGAGTGGAATAAAGAGGGGATTGGTTTTGGGCTCATTAATTTATCTTTTAAATTAAAAAAGGTTAAGGTGGCTTTAAGGGAGTGGAATAAGTGTGTGTTTGGTAGGACTCATGTCATTATTAATGATCTAGAGAAACGTATCGATAATCTGGAAAATAGCCTTCAAGTTGGGTTTAATGCTGAGGATGAGAGGGATTTGTTGGTGTCTAAATTGGAATTATTGACTTGGATGAGTAGAGAGGATACTAGATTGTCTCATATGGCTAAAAAAAGCTGGATTAAAGATGAGGATCAAAACTCAAAATTTTTTAATGCTATTCTTAATGCTAAGAAACAAAAAAGGGTTAATGGTATGTGCTTGGCTAATGGTACTGTTCTTAATACCCCTTTGGATATTCATAATGCTGCTGTGGTCTATTTTCAACATTTTTTGGGTCAAAGTCATAGTAGTAATTTGCCTAATTTAAGTGATTTGATCTCTCCTGTGATTAATGACGTAGATAATTTGTTGATTTGTAGAGCTCCTTCCCTTGAGGAAATAAAGGAGGCTCTTTTTAGTATCCCTGTTGATAGTAGCCCTAGCCCGGATGGTTTTGGGTCTGGTTTCTATAGAGTTTGCTGGGATATTGTTAAAAATGATTTATTGGAAGCTGTCTCCAAGTTTTTCCTCACTCATTCTATGCCCAGATTCTATACTGCTTCTTTTATTACGCTGATTCCTAAAGTGGATAAGCCCTCTGCTTTTGATAAATTCCGGCCTATTAGCCTTTGCTCAGTGATTTACAAAATTTGTGCTAAAATTATTGTGAATCGTCTGACAAATTTGCTCTATAAGATTATTTCTCAGGAGCAAGGGGCGTTCATCCCTGGCCCTAGTATCTTCGAGAACATTAGCTTAACCCAGGAGATGGTTCATTCTATTCTTAAAAACACGAATGGTGGTAATGTTTTAGTCAAACTTGATATGTCCAGGCTTATGATAGAGTTAACTGGAATTTTCTTTTGCATGTCTTGGACTCTTTTGGTTTCTTTTCACAAGTTTGTGATCTGATTAAGATGTGCATCTCTACGCCTTGGTACTCTATTATGATGAATGGCACTCCATTGGGGTTCTTCAAAGGTGAACGTGAGTTGAGGCAAGGTGACCTTCTTTCGCCTTATTTGTTCATTATTATGCAAGAGGTTCTCTCTCGCCTACTCAAGAAATCCTTTGATTCTGGTAAAATTGGACAATTTTCTCAAGCTAGAGGTACTCCTCTTATTTCTCATCTCATGTATGCTGATGATATTGTTATTTTTGCTAATGAGAGTAAGAGATCTATGAGGGTTTGATGCAGGTTTTGACTCTTTATGAAAATTGGACGGGTCAAGTCCTTAATAAGGATAGAAGTGCTATTTATTTATTTTTTTAAATTTCTATTCTCAGGAAAAATTCCTTACTTCACATTACTGATTTTTCTGAAGGTCTTTTTTCCTTTTAAATATTTGAGTGTGCTTATTGTGGTTGGTAGGCTTAAGACCTTTGATTTTTGTGAGTTACTCGGGAAAGTGAAAAAGAAAATAGCAGGTTGGAAAATGAAATTGCTTTCTGCTGGTGGTAGAACTATTTTGTTGAGGCATGTGTTGTCTAGTATGGCCACTCATTTTTTGGCCATTTTACATGTTCCTAAGGTTGTGCTCACGATGCTAAATAGAATCTTAAGTTCTTTTTTCTGGGGTGAGTCTGGTGGTAAAGGTAAGAGAAAATGGGTGGCTTGGAATCATATTTGTCGTCCCACTGATGAAGGGGGGTTGGGGATTAAGGATTTTGGAGACATTCAAAGGGCTTTGCATTTAAAGCTTGCCTGGTAGCTCATTAAGGGTTACTCTTTATGGGCGGATTTCTTTTGAGGTAAGTATGTTAGGGGTAATCACCTATCCCTTGTGGTGCCTAATAAGGGTACCCGGTTTTGAAAATATATTGTTCGTAGTATTCCTGAGGTTTTGAATAACTCCAAGTGGATTATGAGAGATGGTGATATTTCTTTTTGGTTTGATAATTGGGAGGAGGGGGCCCCTCTGAATGGTGGTTATCCTGTGACTCAGAACCCTTCGCTTAAGATTAAAGAGTGCTGTATTGATAATGGATGGGATATCCCTCTTTTGGAGCGTCTAGTGGGTCATCAAAAAGCTTCTAATCTGGTTCATTTCTTGGCAAGTCGTAAGGAGGGGCAAGATGTTTTAGTTTGGTTGAAGGATTCTCTTGGTAAGTTTACTACGAAAAGCGCTTGGGATTGCATTAGGGTTCGTGCACCACCTTTACCTTGGGCTTAGTGGATTTGGCACAATAACCTTCCAAAAACAATTTCTATTTTTATGTGGAAGGCTTCAAATAACTGTTTGAGTGTTGATGAGAAGATTAAAAAGGTTGGTATCCTTATTGTCTCTACGTGTAATTGTTGTGCCACGGGACATATTGAAGATCTTAATCATGTGCTTTGTAATGGTGATTTTGCTCTCCAAATTTGGCGTCTGGCTGCGATTCAGTTAGGTGTGCATATGGGTACTTTTCGTACTTGGCAAGAGCAAATAAATTGTTGGTTTCATCATGCTGGTAAGTCTTCTCAATTACAGATTGTTTTTTGTTTTCTCCCGTCTATAGTTTCTTGGAAACTTTGGGAGAGGCGTTGCAAAGCTAGGTTTGAAGATAAGGTTTACACGATTGAGTCTGTTTGGTATGCTATTAAAATATAGATTCGTCAGATTATGCTAATGATCATGAAAGTGTTGAGTTTACCTAATCAGGATGTGGCGATTTTAGATTGGTTAGGGATCCCGGTTTTATTTCCCAAACCTAAGAAGGTTCATGTAGTGAGATGGAAAAAGCCTCGAAAGGGCCGTCAAACTTAATACAGATGGGAGTTGTTTTGGAAATCCAGGGCCGTCAGGAGCTGGGGGTGTTATTCGGGATGATAATGGTAATTTGTGTGCGGCTTATTCTGTTTTCTTGGGTCAGGGCTCTAATAATGTTGCGGAAATGCAGAGTTTGTTGGAAGGGGTTCGAAGGTGCTATCAACTTGGCTTTCACAGGATAGAAATTGAGACTGACTCCCAAATCCTTGTGAATTGGATCACTAGGGGAGACTGTAATACTTGGTATTTAGAGGATTTTTGGGATGAGCTTCATGTTTATTTTGAGTCTATGGAGTACTGCGTGAATCATATTTATCGGGAAGGAAATGCGGTGGCTGATTCCTTGCTAAGAGTGGAGCTGAGGGTTTAGAATTGGATTGGACAGGTGCTAGAGATAGATTGCCCAGAAATTTAAGAGTACTTCTTCGCATGGACAATCTTGGTCTTCCTTATTTGCGGATTCAGTAGGCTCTTCCTGGTAAGCTACTTTTGATTTAACTATTATCTAATTTTTTAATTTTGATATATTTCTATGTGTGCGGCTTCTTTGTGTCTGTTTTCTTGCAGGTTTTTAGTTTGGTTTTTTATACTTGGTTAAGTATTATCCTTTTGGGTATTTTGAACTCTGGTTGGGAGGTTTTAGATTTTTTGATGCCTGGGTTTGGATTTCTTTTATTATTTGTACTCCAAGGAATCTATGGATGTAACCATGGTTTTCCTCCGCCATAAGTGAGGGCTATTAATAAAATTGGGATACTGTCCTCTTCCTTAAAAAAAAAATATATATATACAAAATGTAAAAAGTTTGATATAGCTTATTATGCATTAACTATCATAATACATTGACATACTCCCAGTAAGTAACAAATTAGCAATTAACATCATCAATATAATTATAATTAATTAATTTTTAATGAGTTAGTTACAAAATCCACATTAATAATTCACTTAATTTTAATTCAGTAATTTAAATAATTTTTTTATTAACTTATTTGAAGAAAAAGGAAGAAGAAAAAAAATAAAAAAATAATTGGGCCGGACCGATAGCTACTGGTCCGGTCGGTCCCTATGGATGTTCGGTCTAGTCTGATCTGGTCCAGGGAAAATGATGGACCAAAAATTTCAATTCATCACCCTCCCGGATCGAACCTAACCAAACCGATCAATTTACACCCCTAGTGATTATAGCAGTTCTCAAATACTTATAACTTTATTCATTTTTCTAAAATAGTACGTACGCAAGCCGATATTGTCTCGAGACATACAGACCCACTCTAACTACATTGATTTTCATCAAACTCGAGCACTTAAAATATTGTGCCGTTTAATCGCATCTTTTATGTTTTAGTACAAGATTAGCCTCCAAATATGTTTTTTTTTTTTTTTTATTTCACAATTTACTCACAGGTTTTATGTAATTTTTCAGTGCGATCATCTACCAAACCTTGTTCGAACCATTGGGATTACGAGGTTTTCCTAAGTTTTAGAGGTGCAGAAACTCGTAAAAATTTTATTGATCACCTCTATTCCGCCTTGGTGCGAACCGGAATTCGAACATTCTGCGATGATAATGAGCTTCCAAGAGAGGAGAATATATCCAAGGAACTAATCAATGCGATCCATGGGTCAAGGATTTCCCTTGTAATTTTCTCCAAAGATTATGCCTCTTCTAGTTGGTGCCTCGATGAGCTTGTTCAGATCCTTCATTATAAAAGTACCATGAACCACATTTTTATCCCGATATTTTACCATGTGAATCCTTCTGATATGCGAAAGCAGGCTGGGACTTTTGCCGAAACATTTGCTAGACATGAAGAGAGATTTCATGAAGATATGGAAAGGGTGCAACAATGGAGAGCAGCTTTCACTGAAGTTGCGGATTGTTCTGCCTGGGACCCCTAGGGCGATGCAAATGGGTATATATTATTCTAAGCACTCGTGTTTTTTCATGCAATTTTTTAGTTGACTTTTGTATTTTCTTAGAGATCTTGATTAAAATAATTAACTTGAAAAAGTTTTTCAAGAAAAAATTATTGCATGTTATTTGGGAGTACCTAACAATTAATTTCCATGCAAACTGATCTATAAAAACTTATTTGAATGGTATTCCTAATAAATTAGCTAGAACTTTCTTTCTTGCCATGACGTATGAATGATTCAATTTTTTTTTCTATTCCGAATAAATTGATTTTGTAAGTCAAAAAATTTTATTCTTCTTTCTCTCTCCTCATACTTAATTCACTGTTCTTTTTCCCATTTGCATTGATATGATCAGGCACGAAGCAAGGTTCATCGAGAAGATTGTTGATCAAGTTTTGCATAAATTGAACCACCCCATTCCCTTGAATGTTGTCCAACACCCATGCAGTAGGAGTAGATTTTCATGTCAAAGGGATAAAAACTTTACTACAACTTGGAACAAATAGTACTACTACTGAACTTCTCATCATGGGTATGTATGGGATGGGGGGAATTGGTAAGACAACTTTAGCTAAAGCTGTCTATAACCATATATGCGATGGGTTTGAAGGAGCAGTTGTCTTTTAAATATTAGAGAAGTTTCAGAACAATCCAATGGTCTAATTCAGTTACAAGAACAAATCTTTTTGATATCTTGAAAGTGAAAATCTTTCTTATTGGTAATGTTGACAAAGGAATCAATTTGATTAAAGAAAGACTTTACCAAAAAAGAGTTCTTGATGATGTGGATCGGCTCAATCAAATATATGCGTTAGCCAAAAATGGTGAATGGTTTTTTGGTCCTAGAAGTAGAGTCATTATAACGACCAGAGATGAACATTTGCTAGTTAAACTAGGAGTAAATTACTCCTACAAAGTTGAAAACATGAATCATTCGGATTCTCTTCAGCTTTTTAGTTGGCATCATGCCTTCAACATGCCCTATACAGAAGAAGACTTTCGTGAGATTTCCATTGCTGTAGTGGATTATGCGGGGGGCTTCCATTAGCACTAGAAGTTTTGGGTTCTATGATTGAGCTGCATAATTGCATATTTTATCTATTTAAAACCAATAAATTTTAATTGTTTTATTATTTTATCATTGGTTTTAGATGGATAAATTGATTAAGAGGCATAATCCAAGTTGTGAATTAAATTGATTAAAAGCATAGTTTATGCTTGATTTTATAACTTGTGATTTATTTGGACAATAATTTATTATGCACAACACACTCTTAATATTTTATTTTTCATCTCTTGTTTGATTTTATTTATTTTAGTTTCTTTATTTTATTTTATTTTGTTTTATTTTATTTTATCTTATTTTATTTTATTTTAATTTTATTTTATTCTATTTTATTTTATTTTATTTTAATTTATTTTTCTTTTATTTTTTTTATTTTCTATGTTGACTAAACGACATGTCGTTTGGTCGGCAGACCTAAACGACATGTCGTTTTTCCCATTAGTCGTTCTGCCGTCTGAGCTAAACGACGTGCCGTTTTGTCTAAAATCAAAACGACATGTCGTTTTACACTGAGTTGATTTCACCGTTTAAGCTAAACGACGTGCCGTTTTGTCAATAGACGAAAACGACACGTCGTACAAGTCATCTTCAACATTCGGTCGTCTGTTTCAATGAACAGTGCACTCCGTAGCACAGCGCTCCTCCGCGCCACCGTGGGCCGTCCTCCGCCCACGTGAAGCCACCACCATCACCAGACGACGCCGACGATCCACCTCCGCCGCCCAGTGAAGCCCAGAACCACGGCAGCTCCAGCACCAGCCACTGCCTTCCACCACCTTCCACTGCACTCAGCCCAGCCGTGCCCAGCCTCCTCCAGTGGCAGGAACTTCCCAGAAGATGCCGGCGATCACCATGCACGGCCAAGAACCAATCCAACACCAAGGCAGCACCACTTCAAACCAGCACCTCCTCGCTGCAGTGCTCCTCACGTCGTCTCCGCTTCGGCCATGCACCACATGCACACAGCTCCTCCTCGCTGCACTGCTCTTCCGCAACAGCACTGAACTGCTCAACCGTGAGCCACGACACACGGCCTCCACCTCCATCCAGCCGCTGCCAACTTTTCCACCCGTGAGCAAAGCACCGACCGAACGTGCATGCTGAGAGGAAGAATAAAGAGAAAAAAAGAAAGAAAAAAAAAATAAAGAAGAAGCATGCAGTCGGACGAGAATGGAAGCAGAAGAACCAAAAGAAAAATAAACCCGAACGTGCGCACGGGTGCATGCTGAGTGAAGAAGAAAAAGAAACAGAAAAAAAAAAGAGAAAAGAGAAGAGAAAGAAGAGGAAGGAGACAGGCAGTGCATGCTGGGCACGAGAAGCACGGCTGGAAAGAAGAAAAGAAAAGAAGAAGAGAAAAAAAAAAAGAAGAAGAAAGAAACGAGAAGGAGAACGTGAGCTGGGGACGACGCGGGAAGAAAAAAAAATAAAAAGAAAGAAGAAGAAGCCACGACACTGCACGGGCTGGACAGCAGGAAAGGCTGGAAAGTGAAAGAAAAAGAAAGAAAAAGAATAGAAAGAAAGAGAGAGACAGAGTGGGATGCAGAAGAAAGAAGAAGAAAATAAAAAGAAAGAAGAGAAAAGAAGAAAGATGCTGCAACACATGCGGAAAGAAGAAAAAGAAAGAAAAGAAAAGAAAGAAAGAGAAGGTGGAAGACAGCTGAAGTCAGACGCACACATGGGCATAAGTCAGTACAGTGTTTCATTTTGAAGCCTATAAAAGGCTTGGAGGTAGACGAAGAATGGGAAGATGAGGTTAGAAGCTCCGTAGAGATAGTGTAGGAGTAGTGCAGATTTTAGGAGAAAACGTAGATGAAGTGAGGGAGTTTGGTGATGCAGTTGAGAGCCTAATGGACCAACTGTGTTATCAAACT
>QEOT01004485.1:180422-190877 GCA_003123785.1 Pterocarya stenoptera
TTTTTTTAGCACTTTTAATTCCTGCAATTGATTGGTATTGTTATTAGAAACTTTGATTATCTATATATTTCTCTTGATTCATTGTGATTTTCGAATACAGTGAATGCTTAAAAAATCCCTGTGATAATTAATTGGACTTATAGATATCTCTACCATCAATCCTACACTTTTATTTTAGATCAACAATAAAATTCATAATTGTGAGTTTGATTAATTGATTGGTATTTTTAGAAACTTTGATTATCTATATACTTCTCTTGATTCATTGTGATTTTCGAATACAGTGAATGCTTGCGAAATCCCTGTGGTAATCAATTGGACTTGTGAATGTCTCTACCATCAATTATTCAGACTTAACATTTGATGATTAATTTTCTTGGACTTAATTGATAAATCTTCAAGTTAGACAGAATCATTATTTTAGTCTAACTGAGTTAATTTTATTTTTCAGTACTTTTAATTTACGCACTTTTATTTTACTGTCCTTTATTTTCTGCACTTTAATTTCCAGCACTTTTATTTTCTGCATTTAATTTTCTGCACTTTTATTTTCTGCAATTTATTTTATGCCATTTAATCTTCCAGCTCATTTAAATTTCAGTCTTTTAATTTCCAGCAATTTAAATTCATTGTCTTGCATTTTAATTTCTGTAATTTTCACTGCATCCAAAACACGCAAAGCCAATCAAACAAAATGAATCTGGTTCACGACCAGTAAATCTTCTTTTCACTGCACGCTTTCATCCATTGTACATATCATCTGTTTTTATTTTTATTTTTCCATCGTAAATATTTCCACCATTTTACACGAGTTTATTTTTAGCATTTTCCCTGTGGAGACGATCTAGGAATTTATTCCTAATTACTACTCGACACGCTCCTATACTTGGGATAGCCTTTTGTGCTGCTCATTTTCGAACGAGTCATTCTAAATTGCAGGGAAGAAGCATTATTAAATGGAAAACTATATTAGAAAGATTTAAAGAGAGTCCAGATGCCCAAATTCAGAAAATACTTGGAATAAGTTTTGGGTCACTAGACCATATACAAGGGAGGTGTTTCTAGATATTGCATGTTTCTTTACGGGTGTCAACATAGAATATGTCTTCAAAATACTGGAGGAATGTGGATTTTTTCTAGATATTGCTATCAATATTCTCGTTCAAATGTCTCTACTAAAAATTGATTATCCAAATTTGAGGATGCATGATCTTATTATGGGAAGGGAGATAGTTCGTCAAGAGTCACGTCATCCAGGAAAGCGTAGTAGATTGTGGTCTCCTAAAGACGTGTTGAAAGTACTAAAATACCATACGGTAATTAGAGATAATTTCCTGTTATATCATATAAGAACGTCCGTCCAAGTAGCACAGAACCATGATATAAGTGTTATGTAGGTATGCATTGGAGTTTAGTCATTTTGCAATCATGCATCATGTGACCCAACCAAGCTATAGTCCATTCCAAAGGTCTAATATTCTTTTGAAAAAAAATATGATTAAATACAATTTAATTTAATTGTATTTAATCATTTTTAGATTAAAAAATGATTAAAAAGAATGATTCCAAAGCTCGTTAGTTATGTGTCCTATTTAGATCGTGTGAAATCAGCACTTGCTTCATAACTTTAATTAAGCTAATAAAAATATATAGATTTTATAATTTTATTTATATCTTAATTATAGTACTGGATCTCTGTTTTGATATCATATATGTGAAATCAACATTTTTCTCATAAATTTAAACTAATAGAAAGATATAGATTTTATTATTTAATTTATATATATTTTAGGAGAATGTAACATGCAGTAAATATGTATGAACAACGTTACTAGAGATAGATCGAGTTATATTATTTACAATCTTGACCTGACATAACACATCAATTTTTGTAGAGCTTATAATTATATTAATTTGTAACAAAAGTCAAATTAACAATATATTTTTAATTATGATCACACTAATTATCATATTCATAAAAAAAAGATAAACATGACTGAATACAATATTCCGGCCATAATATATCCCGTAATACTAAGAACCGATTAATATTTAGGACCAAAAAGTCATGTTTTGGTTAGTAAAAGAAATTGTCATTCGATAATTGGAGACTATGCATCACAAAAGATTACTATGGGGATTCCAAAGTTTTAATTTCTAGAATAGTATTTTTAGCTTTTATGAAAATTATTATCTAAACATACTCTTATTTCATTATAATGGGGTGACATTGTCTATCATCAATCTATCTTTTTTTCAAAAATGATCCAAAAATAATGAAGAGTGCAACATGATCTACAAAATAAAATGAAACGTATAACTAGCCCAACTAGGATAGTGATGTATTATATTACATTGCTTATAATATTGATATGAAAAAGTTTAACATAAAATGTAATTTGGGGCATCAAATGATCACCTTCTATCATTAAAAGAGAAGCCAATATTGACTGGAGTAGCGAGTCAGAATTATTTTGGGACGTAAATTTTAAAAGGATTCTCTCATGTTCTTGTGGAAACTTGATAGTCTCAATCAGAAGATCAGAAACATAACTAGTAAGTCATACAACATTTATTATAGTATCTGTATAAATATTTCAAACAGCATCATATTAATGAACAATAAATAATGTAAATCTCAGTTTATAAATATTATATCCTTCCAATATGATACAGGCTCTCATAAGAACAATATTAATATACGTACATGACCTCGATAGATGAACTCCAATCTTGCAATTATATATTGTGATGAGCCGCGTCATGTCCCTTTCTGCCCTATAAATAGAGGACCATAACGCCTCGAGCAGCAGTCTAAGGGATTGAGGATTCGAGGCAGCGGAAGATGAGGACTACAGCTCTCCTTTGCTTCCGTCTCTTGTTAGCCTTCGTGATAATGTTTTCTGCTCAAAACTCCATTCCAATTTCAGGTAGATATATATGTTTCTGTTTCCTTAGGTTTGTTTTCTTAATCTCTCATATTAATTATTAACTTACACAGTCGAAAGAAACATGTATTTTATATACATGCTTGCACTGGAAATGCTTGTAAGATATTGAAGTTCTCGTTCTCACCCACCACTCTTTTTTATGTGAAAAGGAAAATACATATGATATTTTTTGTTGTAATTATTAATTAAGAAGGATTATTGAGCTCAAACCCACGTACAGTATTGCACTCTCATCAGTATCTGAGTTTTGAAAGAAAGTTTTGGTATTCTTATGTCGATCGTTTAGCCAGTTTATATATATATGGCAGCTAGAACTAGAAGATCAACTGATCAAAACCCAAGGGAGCTAGCACCAAGCTAAGATCAGATGGTCTTCGTTTGCGTTTGAAACAAACAATGGCGGCCTTGTGGTCATGTTATCGTAATATGTGCAGTAGATCAGCTGGATTCCAGGCACATGGTCTCATCCATGTCTGTTTCGTAATATTTAGTTACTTATTATATATGGTGCTTGCTAAGTGACAGATTGTTTCTCTTTCTTTTAATATTTAGTTACTTACTGATTATATGTATATCACTTGCTAAGAGACAATATTAATATGCACGGTTTCATAATTTCATATGCATTCAAATTTCAAAGTCGTACCTACCCCTTTATAATAATACTCATGAGTTCAGCTTCTTCATATGCATGGCAATTATATAAGTGGCTTGTAATTAACTGTTAAAATAAATATAAATGGTTAAATCTATATCTTCCTATTAGTTTAAATTTTTGAGATAAATGGTAATTTCAAATAGTATTATAACATATGTGTTTAGATCAAACCATGACTCTACATTCTAAACTTTTGGCACATGTGTTGTGAAAAAAGATGACAATAACGTAAAAACAAACACACACAAGAAGCAATTACACACGACACAATGATTTACGTGGTTCGGCAAATAGCCTACATCCACGAGAGCTGTAGAGGATTTTATTTCTTGAGGAATTACAATACAATAGTTTGGACGACTACTATTCACTCACTGTACGGCTACAAGCCATAAAACAATCATATATATACTTCATGCAGCGGAAACCCTAATTTAGGCTGAATCAGTGATGTTCACTCGAGTGGCGTGTCGAGCGCACGTTGAGCGAACCTGTTTCCCACAATCGCTCGAGCCAGAAGTCAAGCGAATGTTCGATCGGACCTCTCTACCTGATTTCGCTTGAGCTGTCTGTCGAGCGGAGTTTGAGCGCACCTCTCTGTCTGATTTCGCTCGAGCGGTTAAAGAGTCCGCTAGAGCGGTGGACCAGTTTCCACAATACTCAACAATTCTCCCACTTGGAGACTGGTACACCCATAGTATCGCCCTCTGCCTCAAACATGATATCCTCCATCTCTACAACTCACTGCTCTTGTCTTCATGCTAGAAGACCAACTGAAGTTGCGCACAACTTCAGTTTCTCAAGTGTAACACCATTTGTCAACATATCAGCAGGGTTTTTACTTTCACAAATTTTCTCAAGCAACAACTGTCTGTCATCCAATAATGACCATATAAAATGATACTTTATCTGAATATGCTTAGTCCTGGAATGAAACGCTGGGTTCTTGGCAAGGAATATGGCACTCTGACTGTCACTATAGAGAGTGCCATTCTGATTCTTTTTACCCAATTCCTCCAAGAATCCCTATAGCCAAATCATCTCCTTTACAGCTTCTGAAACTGCAATGTACTCAGCTTCTGTCGTCGACAAAGAAACTGTCTTCTGTAGATTAGAACCCCATGAAACTGCAGTACCACCCAGGGTGTAAACAAACCCTGTGGTACTCTTTCTGCTATCAACATCTCTAACTAAATCAGCATTAACATATCCCTACACCTCTAAGCCCTTTCCTGAGAAACACAAGCACGTTTCTAAGGAGCCTTTTAGGTACTTCAAAATCCACTTCACTGCTTCCCAATATTGTTTTCCTGGGTTACTCATGTATCTACTCACAACTCCCACTGCATGGGTAATATCTGGTTTAGTGCAAACCATAGCATACATAAGTGAACCAATAGTTGAGGCATAAGGAACCTTACTCATGTAGTCTTGTTCCTCTTCTGACTCTGGTGATTGATCCTTACTGAGTCTGAAGTGACTGCCCAAGGGTGTGCCAACTGGTTTGGCCTTGTCCATATTGAATTTGTTGAGTACCTTTTTCACATACTCAGCCTGAGAGAGTCTCAACGTGCCTCTGACTCTATTTCTGACAATTCTCATGCCAAGGATTTGTTTTGCAGCTCCCAAATCTTTCATTGCAAAGTGCTTTGACATCTGTTTCTTTAGATTGTTGATATCATCAATACTAGCTCCTATAATAAGCATGTCATCCACATATAACAACAAGATAATATAAGAATTGTCAAACTGTCTGACATAGCAGCAGTGATCTGCCTAACATCTGATGTACCTTGTACTGCACATAAAACTGTCAAACTTCTTGTACCACTGTCTAGGAGCTTTCTTCAGACCATACAAGCTCTTCTTCAGTCTATAAACTGAATCTTCCTTTCCTTGTACTACAAACCTCTCAGGTTGGTGCATGTAGATGTCTTCTTCAATGTCTCCATGAAGAAAAGCTGTCTTCACATCTAGTTGCTCAAAAAGTAGATCTTCAGTAGCAACCATAGCCAACACTAACTTGATGGTTGTGATCTTTACCACAAGAGAAAAAATCTCAGAGCAATCAATACCCTGATTCTGCTGAAAGCTTTTTACAACAAATCTAGCCTTGTACCTCTTACTGCCATCATGCTCAGTCTTTACCCGGTACACCCACTTGTTGTGTAATGCCTTCTTCCCTGATATAATTTTGTCAACTCCCATGACTGATTTCCTAACAAGGAATCCATCTCATCTTTCATAGCCAGCTCTTACTTGCTAGAATATTTGTTTTGCAAAGTTTTCTTGTAGCTCTGCTGATCTCGACAGGGTTAGTCGAATAACCCCCAGAACCTGTCGATCCAATAGGTTCCAATCAACAGCTGACATGCTGTCCAGCTTCGTCCCCAACAATGGAAGATGAAGTTTCTTCCCATAGAGGTAATCCTCTATCTGCATCCTCCAGTATCCATAATTCGTACCATCGAAACCTTGATACTTTCACGTCTGCTCCAACCATCGTTTTCCTCAGACCCAAGCCTTGGCTCTGATACCAATTGTTGTGAAAAACGATGACAATAATGTAAAAATAAACACACCCAAGAAGCAATCGCACACGACACAATAATTTACGTGGTTCGACAAATTGCCTACGTCCACGAGAGCTGTAGAGGATTTTATTTCTTGAGGAATCACAATACAATAGTTTGGGCGACTACTATTCACCCACTGTACGGCCACAAGCCATAAAACAATCATATATATACTTCATGCAGCGGAAATCCTAATTTAGGCTAAATTAGTGATGTTCACTCGAGCGGCGTGTCGAGCATGCGTTGAGCAAACCTGTTTTCCTAATCGCTCAAGCCAGAAGTCAAGCGGATGTTCGAGCGGACCTCTCTGCCTGATTTTGCTCGAGCGGTGGACCAGTTTCTACAATACTCAACAACATGAAGTGCTGAGTTCACATTAATACCTTAAACATGGCATGCCGCCATATTTCCTGTTACAACTGTGTGGCTAGCTTAGTGAAAATGATCGAGGAGCTTTTGGTATGGTTGTGATGAATTAGCTAGATAGAGCTATTATATTAATTTGCTTATCACTAATCTCATGTTGAGGGAATTTGTTGTGTATACATATAGGGAACAAAATGGTTTTGGGAGGGGAGGGAAGATCTTTGAAGGTGATCAGGATGGACGACTACAGTGAACCAGCAGCAAACGGTGGGCATGATCCTTCTAAAAATGGAGGTTGGGGTGGCAGTAGGGGTCGGAAAGGTTGAGATCAGATCTTTCTTAAATATTACCGCATTATTATATATCTTTTTAATTTGGTGCATGCGATGATTATATTCATTCATTAGAAAGATACATTGTTCATGTGCTCGTTCTTTCTTGCTTGTTTTCACTCATGTACTAGAGCTAGCTGATCTATAAAGATATCTTGAGAGAATCGAATAAATTTTTGTACTTGCTCGAGTCTAATTATCTTTTCTTTTATTTCTTTTTCCTCTAGAAATTATATGCCAAAATTCTTCCTCGTCCTTAAGCTTTCAAGGTATAGTATCATTAATCCTTGCTTTATTGTAATAGTCATAGACATGTGTGCATAAATAATTTGCAGAGACAATGTCATAGTCCAAAGGGTGAGTTTAATTTGATCGCTCCGTTGTAAAGTAGCCGACCTACTCTTGGGTTTTGGATCAGAAAGCAATGGAGCAGACGCGGTTATGCTTCCTCTTTTTCTTTTTTTTCTTCTTTTAATGTCGTGCTACAAGAAGCCTTATATTCTACTCTCCACTTAAAAACATTTTTTTTTTCTCCTCACATTTCATATTTTCTATTTTCTATTTTATTTTTTTTACCCTCATATTTTATATTTTAAAATATAAAATATAAAATATGAAGGTAAAAAAATAAAATCATATGTTTTTAAGTGGAGATCAGAATGAGTGTAAAAATATGAAATATGAGGATAAAAAAATAAAATCACATATTTTTAAGTGATGTGAGGAGTGTAGGACTTATGTCTAGAATTTTTCATTTTTTACGAAATAAAAATTGAAAGTTAAATAAAATATTATTTTTTAATATTATTTTTATTTTATGATTTGAAATTTTGAATTAATTATTATATTTTATTCGGAAGTTTAGAAAAATTATAATGATTAGATATAACACTGTTTCAACCAGGTTCCAAATCGGATACCCAGACTGAAACCTGGGTTTCAAATCCAGGCTAGAACCAAGCCCGAATTAGCTCGGATTATGATCTGGTCCTGTACTGGATAAATTCGGATTTTAAAAACTCGAAAATCTTGTATCGGGTTGCACCCAATTTTTTTTTATTCCACATTTAATTAAAGTTTAGAAAGATAATTTATTTTAATAAAGCCTATATTTTATTTAAGGTTTTTCAAGAAAAATTCATGTTTAAAAGCGTAATTCTTTTTATGTAAAACCCTATATTTATTAAAAGATATTCAAAACAAAAAATGTTGAAAATCAAGTTGAAATGCATAATTTCAAAACAAAAGTTTTCAATGCATTATTATTTTTATATGAAAGCCTACATTTTATTAAAAAAATTTATAAAAAGTCAAGTTGAAACGCATAATACCAATGCCATATTTTTCTCGGCAAAGTTGGCATGACACTATCACTATGTGGTTCAAAAAGGCTTGATCTAGACGTTCCCAATTTGGATAGATTTTGGGTTTAATGCCTATTATCATTAATTGGAGATTATGGCTAAGAAGATGTAAATGCCACATGGAGGGTCTTTAAGGATCTCTTAGCTCAGTTTGGAGAGATATCTTGCTTTGGATAGGGAGAGTAGAAGAAAAAATGAAAGTCGGTACCTCTCTATCTCATGATGATGAGATGATTTTGCAAAGTCTTCATATTCCAATAAAAATGCCTAAAATGAAATCTATGTGCATTTTTAAATGGATTTGACCTCTAGGAGGAGGTCGAGTAAAGCTTAATGTGGATGAAGCTCCTTAGGGAATTCGAGTCATGCCGAAGCTGGAGGCGTTATTAGAGATGATAAAGGAAATTTGATTAGAAGTTTTTCAAAACACTTAGGTGTAGGGTCGAATAATTATGCTGAGGGGATGGGACTCCTTTTTGGATTGCGACTTGTGAAGAATTTGGGTTTAATTCATGTTGACATTAAATTAGGTTCTATGATTATTGTTCAGTGGGTTCATAAATCACATTGTGGATGGTACTTTGAAGATTTCTAAGAGGAAATTCTTGGTATTCTTGAAGGTTTGAACTACTATATTTCCACGTGTTTAGACAAGGTAATGCTCTAGCTACTTTTTTGACAACAATAGGTGTTGAAGGTACTAGTGTGACATGAGATAATTTTTCTCATCTTCCTCATTTATTGAAAGAATGTTGAAGATAGATAAGTTGGGTTTTCTGTATGTAAGATTTCACTAAATTGTTTCTTTATTTATTGTTGAGCTTTATTTTGTTTTTAATACGGTATTCATTCGCCTCAAGTGAGGGTTTCTTAATAAAGATTGGAGGCTCCGCCCTCCTTCAATAATAAATAAATAAACAAATAAATAAAAGACTGGATCGTGCGAAAGGGTTAGAGTTCTTCAACCCCAAAACCCTCCAGAAGCTTCCCATCCTCTCTTTTTCCACTTACTTTCTCAAGTCATTTTCGTTTTCAGAATGTTGTGCAATCCAAGTGCCATAAAACTTAGAAACTCTCCAAGTGTTCAACCCATTTCTGCAAACGTCCTGATTCCTCACATTTCTTTACTAGAGAAGTCCCACCTGCCCATAACCACTCTACTCCCTTGAATCACGACGAGGGCCAAACCATCACTATGACACGAAGCTTGAAGCGGAAGCTGGACCCGGAATTTGAAGACCAAGATGACCATGGAGGCTATAAAAATTATTTCAATTTTCGTCATTGCACAACATTATTGAACGGAAATTCGTGTTATTGAAAAATCAATTTCAAATATTAAATGCGATGTCTCGATATTGCCCTACCAGACAAGAGATACTCCTTCCCTCATGTTGTACACTACACAAACTTAATAAAGCGGTATGCCAAATGATGAATTCATTCGTGCTGCATTAAGACTTCAATTTAATGATTCAAATATGCCTAGGAAAGAGGATGCGGGCGAGACTTGTGACGTGGTTGACATGTCCCATCAGTCGGCTGGAGTTATGGTAGCACAGAGGGTGAAGAAAGCTGAACCCAAAAAAGAAACGGAGACACTCGTAGCACTTGGACATAGGCCCCTGATTGTCAATGTTCCTATTCTCTAGAATTAAGCTAAGAAAATAATGAAAAAAAAGAGGAAGTTAATAGTGATATTCGCGCTCCACTTTTTTAAGCAGGGTCGGTCTCCAGATCCCACCTTTTTTATAGGAGTAATCTTCCTCAAATATTGGCATGGGATGGAGCTAAAAATGGAGTGCAGATAGCGCTGCCTCTCCCAAGACAAAAAAGAGAGATGAAAACAAAAGACCCACGTAGTTATTTTTATTTTCGTAACTTTGGTTTTAGTATTGTTTCCATTTTTATTTTTTTTCATATATTTAATTTAATTTTTTTTTTTTTTTGTATTTTGGCATTTATAACTTATGCTATTTTGTTCCATATTTAGAAAAATATATTAGGGTTATTAACTTTTTACATGCTAGCATTGTATATATGACCATATTAGTAAAATTAAAAAATAAGTAGTACTCCGACCTATATTTAAATTTTGCTTTCCTTATAAGTTTCAACTTTCAAGGCTTTGACCCAAAAATTGAAAGAACAAAAAAGCTTCATGAATCATACCCTTAAAAAAAAAAAAAAAAAAAAAAAAAAAAAAAA
>QEOT01004485.1:191424-265990 GCA_003123785.1 Pterocarya stenoptera
AGTGATCCCAAATCTTTTAATTGGAGGGGATGCAATTAATTCCTACTGTTGTGGGAGAAATGCATTAATTCTCTTAACAAGAATCAATTGGAGGAGCTAGCAGTGACTCTTAGGAAGATCTGGCTGAGGAGGAATGGTGTGGTGTTTGAAAACAGAATGGAATGTCCTATGAACCTCTGTTTATCTGCTAAGGCTACTGTTAGTAATTACCAGGCAGCAAGAAACTCGGGTAAACCAGAAAGACAAGTGCAAAACAGATCTGTTAGTACTCAAAGATGTGAAAAACCAGGAAAAGATTATGTCAAAGTGAACTGGGATGCTTCCTTGGATTAAAAAAAGAGGAGAATGGGGATTGGCATCATTGTGAGAGATGAAGAAAGGAAGGTGGTAGCAGCGGCCTGTGACAAGAAAGAAAATGTGGAAGAAGCAGCTGTTGCAGAAGGTTATGCTCTGAGGGCTGCTGTTGAACTATGCAGTACGCTTAACATTCAGAAAGCAATCTTTGAAGGGGCTGCAAAAGAAATTATCTTGGCAGTGTGTAGGAAAGAAGAAACTCTTACTTCATATGGTTCTTTAGTAGAAGATGTTAGATTTTATTTCAAAAATAGTTCATACTGGTTCATTCAATTCGCTTATAGAGAGAAAAATGCGGTTGCTCATACTTTAGCAAAAAAAGTTTTGTCTTTAGAAGGGAAAAAAGTTTGGTTAGAGGCTATCCCAGATTGTATAGTGGGATACTTAAACAGAGATTGTATTACTTGATTTTCAATGAAATTCTGAGGTTTATTCAAAAAAAAAAAATCTTTCAAATTCGAATTAGTGGCAATTCCGTAAATAACGTGCAAATCCAGTCCCAGTTTCGCATAGGCATATTGCCCTCGGATCCCATTTGAATACGAAATTGGTTCGTTTTTAAAAAAAGTGAAAAATCTCATCTCAACTTTACTTCAAAACATATCGGCATGCTGCTTTGGAATTCACTGTTTTCAGCCAGATATATGGTATGAAAATTTTGAGATTTATATAAATAGAAAAAAAGATGATGAGTTGAAATTTTGAGTTGGTTTTAAAACATGAAAGGTTAGGGAGCTCGTTTTGGATTTTCGTTTGATTTGTCTGATTATTTTTTATATATTTTTTAATTTTTTTTATTTAATAATTAAAAAATATTATTTTATAATATTGTAATTTTTTTAATTTTTTAAAAATATTAAAAATTGATATAAAAAAATTTAATCACTAAGTAAAAAAAAAAAACTAGAGAAGATATAAAAAAACCAATCGGACAATCAAATGAAAACTCAAAACGGGTTCGCATCTTTCTTTAAGAACATTTTGTAAGTCTCGTAATAAGATGCGTTTGAAAATAAAGTTGAGATGTGATTTTTCACTTATTTTCAGAAAGGAACCAATTTCGTATTCGAATCGGATCCAGAGCGGAGGGCAGTAAGCCCGTGCAAAACTGGGACTGGATTTGCACGTTATTTACGGAACCGGCACTAATTCGAACTTGAAAGATTGAGGGGAAATTTTGAGTTGGTTTTAAATTTACGGGTAGATGGAGTGAAATTAGAATTTTTTTTATTTTAAATTAAAGTTTAAAATATTATTTTTTAATATTATTATTATTATTTTAAAATTTAAAAAAGTTAAATTATTTATTATATTTTATGTAAAAATTTAAAATAATAATAATAATTAGATAAAATAAGATAAAAATTTTATATCTAATGTAACTTTTCATACATACCCAATATCGTTTCTCCGCACTCACCCATAAATTTTATTATTTTAATCACTTTAGCTATGTGATCCGACTGGATTGTCTCTTGCTGTGAGTTTTTGCCTCAAAATATGTTTGGTAAGTATTTCTCATTGTATTTATAATATTATTAAATAATATTTTTTTCATTATTAAATGAAAAAAAAAACTAAAAAAAACATTTAAAAAATGAATTGGACAAATGCATCGGGAGCCCGTTTTGGGCTCCCTAGCATTTTTCGAAAAAAAAAAAAAAAGAACTCGAGTTTTAGTCTTTTTCACTTTTTCTTTTTCTGGCTCTATCCCGTCTACCAACTCAGAATTTCTCTCTTTTTTCAGTCCCTTCAAGCTCAATCACAACAGGCGCCTCCTCTTTTATGGCTGCTCAAACCTTTCCATCATCTTCAAAACCGAGTTGTTGGGATCATGACGTGTTCCTGAGTTTCAGAGGTGAAGACACCCGCAAGACCTTCACTGATCACCTCTACTCTGCCTTGACGCGAGTCGGGATTCGCACCTTTCGAGATGACGAGGAGCTCTCCAGAGGGGAGAGCATCTCTGTTGGACTAGTAAATGCTATTCATAGATCAAGGATTTCGATTGTGGTCTTCTCTAAAGGTTACGCATCTTCCACGTGGTGTCTTGATGAGCTTGTAGCGATCCTGAACTATAAGAAAACCATTGGCCACACTCTTCTTCCCATATTTTATCACGTGAGCCCCTCAGATGTTCGAAATCAGAAAGGAGATTTTTTTGAAGCATTTGTTGCGCATGAAGAGCAGTTTCAGGCAGATATGCAGAGGGTACTGGGGTGGAGAGCAGCTCTTACAGAAGCTGCGGACTGTTCCGGCTGGGATATCAACAGTATTGCAAATGGGTATTATGCAGCATGCTACTTTTCCCTTTTCTTTTTCATGTTTTTTTTTTAAAATTATTTTTGTGCTTTTATTTTCTTCGAGATTTTAGATGTGAATTGGATCAAAAAGGTTTTTTGATGAAAATTAATTGAAATTGGAGGGATCTAAAATGGCCTTAAAAAAATTAGATTCTAAATTATAATTAGTTGGTAGTTTTCTTCTCCATGCCCACTCTACCGTGTATGAAGATCATGCCACTCGGCGAGATTTTGGTTCTTGAATTGGAATGTCTAGGATGGCTTTTCGATAAAATATCATTCACTTCGGGAATGATATCCAAGTGAATGATATTGATAGGCCTCAGTGTTCAACGAAAGGCCTAAAGCCAAATTCTAAGTAGATGGAAAGAGGTTAGACATGAGAGATGGTTGCATGCATGTAGCGTGGACTGGGTTGTGGCTTAACGTGCGGAAAGGGAATGGTCATCAATAGTTAAGACTTTTATGTCACATTTATTTCCGTTAGTTATGTTCTATTTTTACGTGTATTTGCATACTCTGTTTTTACGTGTGTTTGAGTTCCAATTGTTAGCTATTAGTTTTCCCTTTATTTCGGTATTCTTGTACGTGGCTTTGCTTATTTAAGCAACCGAAAGTTGTCAATGAAGGACATCAAGAAATCATACTTATCCAAACCGTGCAACACTTTCTCACTCGAAGAGAAAATAATTCACTCTATCATTTGAATATCTGTGTTGGAACCTATCATATTGATAGGTCTCGGCATTCAAAGAAAGGCATAAAGCCAAATTCCAAGTATATGGGAAGAGGTTAAACGTGGGAAATGGTTGCATGCATGTAGTGTGGACGGGGTCGTCGCTTCACGTGCAGAAAGAGAATGGGTCATCAGTAGTTGAGACTTTTATGTTGCATTTATTTCCGTTAGTTATGCTCTGTTTTTACGTGTATTTGCATACTCTATTTTTACGTGTGTTTGAGTTCCAGTTGTTAGCTATTAGTTTCCCTTTTATTTCGGTATTCTTGTACGTGGCTTTGCTTATTTAAGCAACCGAAAGTTGTCAATGAAGGGCATCAAGAAATCATACTTATCCAAACCGTGCAGCACTTTCTCACTCAAAGAGAAAACAATTCACTTTATCATTTGAATATCTATGTTGGAACCTATCATATTGATAGATCTCGGTGTTCAGAGAAAGGCCTAAAACCAAATTCCAAGTATATGGGAAGAGATTAGACGTGGGAGATGGTTGCATGCATGTAGTGTGGACTAGGTCGTGGCTTAACGTGCAGAAAGGGAATGGGTCATCAGTAGTTGAGACTTTTACGTCGCATTTATTTCCGTTAGTTATGCTCTGTTTTTACGTGTATTTGCATACTCTGTTTTACGTGTGTTTGAATTCTAGTTGTTAGCTATTAGTTTTCCTTTTATTTCGGTATTCTTGTACGTGGCTTTGCTTATTTAAGCAACCGAAAGTTGTCAATGAAGGACATCAAGAAATCATATTTATCCAAACTACGCGGTACTTTCTCACTCCAAGAGAAAACAATTCACTTTATTATTTGAATATCTATGTTGGAGCCTATCATATTGATAGGTCTCGATGTTCAGAGAAAGGCCTCGAGCCAAATTCTAAGTATATGGGAAGAGGTTAGACGTGGGAGATGGTTGCATGCATGTAGTGTGGACTAGGTCGTGGCTTAACGTGCAGAAAGGGAATGGGTCATCAGTAGTTGAGACTTTTACGTCGCATTTATTTCCGTTAGTTATGCTCTGTTTTTACGTATATTTGCATACTTTGTTTTTACGTGTGTTTGAGTTCCAGTTGTTAGCTATTAGTTTCCCTTTTATTTCAGTAATCTTGCACGTGGCTTTGCTTATTTAAGCAACCGAAAGTTATCAATGAAGGGCATCAAGAAATCATATTTATCCAAACTGCGCGGTACTTTCTCACCCTAAAAGAAAACAATTCACTTTATCATTTGAATATCTGTGTTGGGACCTATCATATTGATAGGTCTCAACGTTCAAAGAAAGGCCTAAAGCCAAATTCCAAGTATATGGGAAGAGGTTAGACGTGGGAGATGGTTGCATGCATGTAGTGTGGACTGGGTTGTGGCTTAACGTGCAGAAAGGGAATGGGTCATCAGTCGTTGAGACTTTTACGTCACATTTATTTCCGTTAGTTATGCTATGTTTTTATGTGTATTTGCATACTCTGTTTTTACGTATGTTTGAGTTCCAGTTGTTAGCTATTAGTTTCCCTTTTATTTGGGTATTCTTGTACGTGGCTTTGCTTATTTAAGCAGCCGACAGTTATCAATGAAGGACATCAAGAAATCATATTTATCCAAACCGTGCGGTACTTTCTTATCCGAAGAGAAAACAATTCACTTTATCATTTGAATATTTGTGTTGGGACCTATCATTAAAAACAATTCACTTTATCATTTGAATATTTGTGTTGGGACCTATCATTGGCCTCAGAGTCAAGTTATTTATGGGAACAAAAAAAAAACGTATTGAGCAGTTGGAGGCTTGGCTCAATGGAGTGCAAGATGGGTTGCACAGGATGAAGGTCGGCATGGGTAATAGGCTTTGTTATTTAGAAGAAACTCTCAACCACTTCTCTGATGTCTTGCTCGCAAACCAGGAGAACCCCAACCACGGCAACCACCACCAAGAAGGCAACGATGGAGGTCGGCAAATCGTCTCCTTCAAAACGGCGAAACTGGAATTTCCACGATTTTCAGGGGATGACCCAATAGAATAGTTCAACCGTGTGAACTAGTTCTTCGAGTACCAGGGCACGGCGGAAGTCCAGAAGGTTTCCATGGCAGCATACCATCTAGAAGGAGAGGCTAACCAGTGGTGGCAGTGGATTCGCAGAACATTTCGGGAAGAAGGACAAATGATTTCATGGGACAGATTCAAAGAAGAACTCTGGGCTCGCTTCGGACCATCGGAGTGTGAGGACTGCGACGAAGCTCTCTCTCTAGTCAGGCAGTTAGGGACTTTGCATGATTATCAGCGCAAGTTTGAAAAGCTCAGTAACAGGGTTCAAGGATGGACTCGGAAGGCTTTAGTGGGGACATTCTTGGGCGGCTTAAAAGCTGAAATTACTTATGGGATTCGGATGTTTAAACCTTAGTCCCTCAAGGATGCCATTAACTTGGCACGGATGCGAGATGATCAACTTGCACGGCAGCAAAGGTTCGTGCAATCCCCACCTGCATGAGCTCCTTTAGCTTTTCCACAAGCTACTCGTGTAGCTCCTGCTACATCTGCTAGCCCTATTTAATGTTTATCTTGGGAAGAAATGCAAAGAAGAAGAGCACGAGGCCTCTGTTTCAACTGTAATAAACGTTTCACAATTGGGTATAGATGTCAAAAATTGCATTTATTACTCTTGGAGGGGCATGCGTATAACATGGTATGTGAAGACATTACTGATCAGCAGACATTGGAAGAAGACCAAGGTGGAGGAAGCCACGTGGGAGAAGAAGCAATCATTGTTGAACTAGTTCCCTTCTGTGGACTTTGAGGACAAGAGACCACTTGATGGGAGGGGAATTCATAGGCCTCGACATTCAGAGAAAGGCCTAAAGCCAAATTCCAAGTATATGGGAAGAGGTTAGACATGGGAGATGGTTGCACGCATGTAGCGTGGACTGGATCATGGCTTAACTTGCAAAAGGGGAATAGTTCATTAGTAGTTAAGAGTTTTACGTCGCATTTATTTCCTTTAGTTATGCTCTATTTTTATGTGTATTTGCATGCTCTGTTTTTACGTGTGTTTGAGTTCCAGTTGTTAGCTACTAGTTTACCTTCGATTTCGGTATTCTTGTACGTGGTTTGCTTATTTAAGCACGCGAAAGTTATCAATGAAGGGCATCAAGAAATCATATTTATCCAAACCGTGCAGTACTTTCTCACCCAAAGAGAAAACAATTCACTTTATCAATTGAATATCTGTGTTGGGACTCGGCTTTCAAAGAAAGGCCTAAAGCCAAATTCCAAGTATATGGAAAAATGTTAGACGTGGGAGACAGTTGCATGCATGTAGCGTGGACTAGGTCGTGGCTTAACGTGCAGAAAGGGAATGGGTCATCAGTAGTTAAGACTTTTATGTCGCATTTATTTCCGTTAGTTATGCTCTTTTTTTATGTGTATTTGCATACTCTATTTTTACATGTGTTTGAGTTCCAATTGTCAGTTATTAGTTTCCCTTTTATTTCGGTATTCTTGTACGTGGCTTTGCTTATTTAAGCAACCGAAAGTTATCAATGAAGGGCATCAAGAAATCATATTTATTCAAATCGTGCGGTACTTTCTTACATGAAGAGAAAACAATTCACTTTATCATTTGAATATTTGTGTTGGGACCTATCATTGGCCTCAGAGTCAGGTTATTTATGGGAACCAAAAAAGAACGTATTAAGCAGTTGGAGGCTTGGCTTGATGGAATGCAAAATGGGTTGCACAAGATGACGGTCGGCATGGCTAATAGGCTTCGTTATTTGGAAGAAACTCTCAACCACCTCTCTGATGTCTTGCTCGCAAACTAGGAGAACCCCAACCACGGCAACCACCACCGAGAAGGCAACGATGGAGTCGGCAAATCGTCTCCTTCAAAACGGCGAAGCTGGAATTTCCACGATTTTCAAGGGATGACCTAATAGAATGGTTCAACCGTGTGAACCAGTTCTTTGAGTACCAAGGCACGGCGAAAGCCTAGAAGGTTTCCATGGCAGCATACCATCTGGAAGGATAAGCTAACCAGTGGTGGTAATGGATTTGCAGAACATTTCGAGAAGAAGGACAAATGATTTCATGGGAGAAATTTAAAGAAGAACCCTGGGCTCGCTTCAGACCATCGGAGTGTGAGGATTTCGATGAAGCTCTCTCTCAAGTCAGGCAGTCAAGGACTTCGTGTGATTATTAGCGCAAGTTTGAGAAGCTCGGTAACAGGGTTCAAGGATGGACTCAAAAGGCATTAGTGGGGACATTCTTAGGCGGCTTAAAAGCTAAAATTGCTATTGGGATTCGGATGTTTAAACCTCAGTCCCTCAAGGATGCCATTAACTTGGCATGGATGCGAGACGATCAACTTGCACGACAGCAAAGGTTCGTGCAATCCCCACCTTCATGAGCTCCTTTAGCTCTTCCACAAGCTACTCATGTAGCTCCTGCTACATCTGTTGCCCCTATTCAATGTTTATCTTGGGAAGAAATGCAAAGGAGAAGAGCACAAGGCCTCTGTTTCAACTATAATGACCGCTTCACAGCTGGGCATAGATGTCAAAAACTGCAGTATTACTCTCGGAAGGGCATGCGTATAATGTGGTATGTGAAGACATTGTTGATCAGCAGACGTTGGAAGAAGAGCAAGGTGGAGGAAGCCACGTGGGAGAAGAAGCAATCATTGTTGAACTAGTTCCCTTCTGTGGACCTTGAGGACAAGAGTCCACTTGATGGGAGGGGTATTCATAGGCCTCGGCGTTTAGAGAAAGGCCTAAAGCCAAATTCCAAGTATATGGGAAGAGGTTAGACGTGGGAGATGGTTGCACGCATGTAGCGTGGACTGGATCGTGGCTTAACTTGCAGAAGGGGAATAGTTCATCAGTAGTTAAGAGTTTTACATCGCATTTATTTCCGTTAGTTATGCTCTATTTTTACGTGTATTTGCATGCTCTGTTTTTATGTGTGTTTGAGTTCCAGTTGTTAGCTACTAGTTTACTTTCGATTTCGGTATTCTTGTACGTGGTTTGCTTATTTAAGCAGGCGAAAGTTATCAATGAAGGGCATCAAGAAATCATATTTATCCAAACCGTGCAGTACTTTCTCACCCGAAGAGAAAACAATTCACTTTATCATTTGAATATCTATATTGGACTCGGCGTTCAGAGAAAGGCCTAAAGCCAAATTCCAAGTATATGGGAAAAGGTTAGACGTGGGAGATGGTTGCATGCATGTAGCGTGGACTGGGTTGTGGCTTAACGTGCAGAAAAGGAATGGGTCATCAGTAGTTGAGACTTTTATGTCACATTTATTTCCGTTAGTTATGCTCTGTTTTTACGTGTATTTGCATACTCTGTTTTTACGTATGTTTGAGTTCCAATTGTTAGCTATTAGTTTTCCTTTTATTTTGGTATTCTTGTACGTGGCTTTGCTTACTTAAGCAACCGAAAGTTATCAATGAAGGGCATCAAGAAATCATATTTATCCAAACCATGCGGTACTTTCTCACCCGAAGAGAAAACAATTCACTTTATCATTTGAATATCTATTTTGGGACCTATCATTGGCCTCAAAGTCAGGTTATTTATTGGAACCAAAAAAGAACGTATTGAGCAGTTGGAGGCTGGGCTCGATGGAGTACAAGATGGGTTGCACAGGATGCTGGTCGGCATGGCTAATAGGCTTTGTTATTTGGAAGAAACTCTCAACCGCCTCTCTAATGTCTTGCTCGCAAACCAGGAGAACCCCAACCACGGCAACCACCACTAAGAAGGCAACGATGGAGTCTGCAAATCGTCTCCTTCAAAACGGCGAAGCTGGAATTTTCATGATTTTTAGGGGATGACCCAATAGAATGGTTCGACCGTGTGAACCAGTTCTTTGAGTACTAGGGCACGACGAAAGTCCAAAAGGTTTCCATGGCAGCATACCATCTGGAAGGATATGCTAACCAGTGGTCGCAGTGGATTTGCAGAACATTTCGGGAAGAAGGACAAATGATTTCATGGGAGAAATTTGAAGAACTTTTCTTCGGACCATTGGAGTTTGAGGACTTCGACAAAGCTCTCTCCCGAGTCAGGCAGCTAGGGAATTTGCGTGATTATCAGCGCGAGTTTGAAAATCTCGACAACAGGGTTCAAGGATAGACTCAGAAGGCATTAGTGGGGACATTCGTGGGTGGCTTAAAAGCTAAAATTGCTAATGAGATTTTGATGTTTAAACCTCAGTCCCTCAAGGATGCCATTAACTTGACATGGATGCGAGACGATCAACTTGCACGATAGCAAAGGTTCGTGCAATCCCCACCTTCATGAGCTCCTTTAGCTCTTCCACAAGCTACTCATGTAGCTCTTGCTACATCTGCTGCCCCTATTCAATGTTTATCTTGGGAAGAAATGCAAAGGAGAAGAGCACAAGGCCTCTGTTTCAACTATAATGAACGCTTCACAACTGGGCATAAATGTCAAAAACCATAGTTATTTCTCTTGGAGGGGCATGCGGGTAACGTGGTATCTGAAGACATTACTGATCAGCAGACGTTGGGGGAAGACCAAGGCAAAGGATGCCACATGGGAGAAGAAGCCGTCGTTATTGGACCAATTCCCTTCTATGGACCTTGAGGACAAGAGTCCACTTGATGGGAGGGGTATTGATAGTCCCCAACGTTCAGAGAAAGGCCTAAAGCCAAATCCCAAGTATATGGGAAGAGGTTAGACATGGGAGACGGTTGCATGCATGTGGCGTGAACTAGGTCGTGGCTTAACGTGCAAATGAGGAATGGGTCATCAGTAGTTGAGAGTTTTACGTCGCATTTATTTCTGTTTATTATGCTCTATTTTTACGTGTATTTGCATATTCTGTCTTTACGTGTGTTTGAGTTCCAGTTGTTAGCTACTAGTTTCCCTTTTATTTCGGTATTCTTGTTCGTGGTTTTGCTTATTTAAGTAGCCAAAAGTTATTAATGAAGGGCATCAAGAAATCATATTTATCCAAACTGTGCGGTACTTTCTCACCCAAAGAGAAAACAATTCACTTTATCATTTGAATATCTGTATTAGGACCTATCAGATATGAACTGCATATAGGCCTTCTCCTTGAAAAAGAAAGAAAAAATCGAGTTATATATAGACATATTAAATGTTCGTCTTAATAAAGTTGATACCACTCAATTTCTTGTCATGACATGTTAGTCTCAAATGATTAGATAAAATACTTCTTGCCCTTTTATTCATTTCCTTTTGATATAATGATCAGGTATGAAGCAAACTTTATCAAGAAGATTGTTGAAGAAGTTTCATCTATGGTGAGGCCCGTTGGACTATATGTTGCTGAACAACTAGTAGGAATTGAACATTGTGTGGTAGATTTGATGGAAGTAGTTTTCTACTAAACATTAAAGAATCTTTAGACCAACCCAATGGTCTAGTTCAGTTACTAAAGCAACTCCTTTTTTATATCTTGAAAATGAAGAATTTGAAGATAGGGAACATTGCTAGAGGAGTCAATTTGATTATGGAAAGACTTCATTGCAAAAGAGTTCTTGTTGTTTTTGATGATGTGAATCACTTGAAACAATTACATGCATTAGTTGGAAACTTTGAATGGGTTGGTTATGGGAGTAGAGCCATTGTTACAACTAGATATGAATATTACTACTAGGATTGAAAGAATGTAACTTCAAGTTTAGATTCCATACCAAAGTTGGACAAACTATAGATGAAGATTTACTAACACAAATAACATATCCTAGCTTTGTGTTTAGGTTCCATACTGAGGTCAGACTACAAAGGATGCGAGAAGCAAAGGTTAGTTGGCATGCCTTCAAGATGCCCTATCCACCAAAAGATTACCATAAGCTTTCCAGTGATATAGTGAGTTATGCTTGTGGAGTTCCATTAGTTCTTGAAGTTGTGGGTTCTTATCTATCAGGAATAAGCATTATTGAGTGGAGAAGTGCATTGGAAAAATTGAAAAAAATTCCTCATCCCCAGATTCTGAAAAAACTTAGGGCTGGTTTGGAGCACAAGAATTCTCATCTCATCTCAACTCATCATTACACTTTTTTCAAATTCTCATACAAAATATAATAAACAATTCAACTTTTTCAAATCCCAATACACATTTTTCAAATCCCAATTCAACTTTTTCAAATTTCAAAACTAAAAAATAATATTTTAAACACTAAAACAAAACATAAAATTCTCATCTCACCCCCAAACCTACCCTGAGAATATGTTTTGACTCACTTGATGATGGTACAATGGACATATTTCTTGATATTGCATGTTTGTTGATTGGTATGGACAAAGACTATTTAAGCAAAATATTTTGTGGGTTTGGTTTCTTTCCATATATTGGTATAAGCATTCTTGTTCAAAGGTCACTTCTAATAATTGATTCCAAAAATTAGTTGAGGATGCATGATTTGATTCGAGATATGGCAAGGGAGGTTGTTCATGAAGGGTCACCTCATATGCCCCTTCAATACAACAGTTGCACCTTGACACTATAGGAATACCGACTTGATGAACTCGATCATCCAATGGCAACCCATCATATAAAGCTTTCCACATAATTACAGAAATTGTTTTTGGTAATGCATTGTTCCAAATCCATCTAGCCCAAGGAAAAATTGGAGCTTTAATTCTAATACATTCTCATGCACTATGAGTAGAAAAAATTCCATTGGACCAGGGTACCTATATCAACACATCTGAACCTGCTTTAAGACTTCCCAGTTGTTGTAAAATTTCATCCGTTTTTTCCTGTCCCACTAACTGAATAAATAAATTCACATTCCATCCAAACTTAGACTTGAAATCCTTCAATTTTAATTTCAAAAGATCAATTATATTTTGTTAGTCTCACAAAACTCCAACACCAACCCAATTATCACGCCAAAATGATACTTTCCCCTCTCTAACTCTCAATTTCGAGTTAGCTTGAACTAACGGCATACATTTCATAATCATCCTCCATAAATTAGATCTTTTCTTAGAGTTAATCACAGAAAAATGTTTATTACCAACATATTTTTTGTTGAAGAAATCCAACCATAATAAGTCACATTTAAGAAGATTCCAAACCAATTTCATATGAAGAGAAATTTGTACTTCTTGAAAATCTCAGACTCCAATCCCTCCTTCAATAACCAATTTGCATTGTCTATCCCATACACACCATTTTTTTTTTCTCTTTCCCATCCTTTACACCCAAAATACTTTGCAACACATGATTTAACAAAAAAAAAAGGAGCCCCATTAGACAATAGATTAGGCTTCCATCCCTCGAGACGACTTCTTTTTTTATTAATCAAATCATCAAAATTCAAAATGAGAAGTCAACCCGATACAATTGGAACACCCAAATAAGTGAAAGGAAAACTATCTTCCATAAATCCCGTAAATCGAAGCAACCTCCATCTTCTAGCCACTGAAATATGTTTGGAGAATAAAATTGATGTTTTCCTTTTATTCACCATTTGACTAGACCACTCCTCACATTTCTTCAACACAGTAATGATTGCTCTCAAGTCTCAATGAAGATTTTCCACCATTAGAGAATAAAACAATGTCATCAACGTAAAGTAGATGAGAAATAATAAGAATACCTCTTGGATGATAAAAGGGCTTGATCTTTCCAACCGCTACCTGTTGTTTGAGCATTTTAGTCCTCTAAAATAAATAAATAGGGCGACATTAGATCACCTTGCCTCAATCCCCTACCACTTCTAAAGAAGAGAAAACCTAGAGACCAGCCCATCTGGTTATCTCAAAAAACTAGCTCTTCAATCAGAATGCAACACGTCAAAATGTTAGCACCATTACCATGCATCCCACTACACCAGAACAACACACTCATTTCCCTAAATCCCTTTCTTCCTATTCGAACCCACACCCGACGACACCCCACTCCATCCCAACCCAAACTCGACGGCACCCCACTCATCCCCAACGGCAGAGAACCAACAACTGCCTCTCAATGGCACCCCACCCATCTCTAACGTCGTTTAATTGCATTTTCGCCCGTTGGTAAAATGTGTGTATTTTGAACTTTTCATGCTTAACAGAACTTGTATTGGAGCTAGATCTCATTTCGAAATGATTGTAATCTGAGCTATGGAAATTATCTTGGCATATGGATTGATAACTCATTTAACTCCATGAATACCAATTGTTTGTAAAAAGGTCTCAAAGGCCCTTTGGCCACTCCTCATTACCTATCATTGGTGCATCTCACCTCGTTATTCTTGATGACGAGAATGACATGTTTTTTAGTTAGATGTGATCAGAGGAAACTTTGTAGTAATATATTCATATTCAATAGAAGAAGACAAATCATGCAATTAGATAAAGGCCAATCCCGCCAAGTCAATTAACAAGTCTTCTATCTCTTGCCAGCTTCCATGGAGATTAATCTTGCCTTTAATTTCTACCATTCAAATTATGCATGCTGGACCTTCCAGGATCACTAACAGTACTGCATATTTTGTTTTTTGGCTTCTTTACAAAAGAAGTTAAAGCAGCTTGTATATATCTCTGAAGTATATAGCATGCTATAAACTTTGATAGACTACGTACGTTCTACTAGTTTAATTGCACCAATGATCGATCTGTTTAATTATGGGAATGAAAATGTATCAGTGACATGAAGATCAGTCTCCTTCTACTCAAAATTATGTACCATGTGGTAAATCTTTGAATTAATAGTTCTATCAAGGCTGATTACAAGAGTCAAGATATTTTGTAGCCAGCCTTACAACCACACATGTAGGAAATTATATATTTGATATTCAAATAAAATAAAAATAAAAACGAAGAGAAAAAGTTGAGGCTCAAGCTATATAACATGCATGCATGGAATAAAAGTAGAATAACAATTTTGAATTTAATTCATAGGGTAGAATTAATTTCGTAGTAATATATTCATATTTGAGTTTAATCCAATTTATTCGCATTGTTTGCAAGCCATGCATTTGGGTGATATCGTCAACTTGGAATTAGCTTAAAACCCCACATTCATTCATTCATATCGAAATCGGAGGAAACTTCGTAGTAATATATTCATATTTGAGTTTTTGTCTTATATATGCTTACTTTCTTCCATATTTTCTAGCAATTGACAAGTTCAGGTACTCATTTCGGTTCAAGTTCGTGGACTTCAAGAGGGAGAGACAAAGCAAATTTGGACAAACCACTTTGTTACTGTGGCATTCCATCGAAACTCCGAATCTCTAGAAAGGATAATAGTTTTGGCAGAAAATTTTACAATTGCCCAAACTATAATATCAATAAACAATGTAGATTTTTTGAATGGATTGATCTTGAACAAAACTCATGATGCAAGATGAAGTTAGAGTTAGCTCAACGAAGGACTAAAAGGCTACTTCGTGAACATCAGTTGCTCTCGAACAAGCTAAATATGAAGTGATGGAGAAGAAGTATAATGGAACCTTGAAGGCGTTGTTGGCATTGTGGTTGTTTTTTATCTTGATTTTTGCTGTATTTTTATGTATCCCAAAAATATTAGTGTATGTCGCGCAGTGATGCGACTCATGTAAGCAGTGACTCATGTAAGTTGTTTTAGCTTTAGCTTTGGACAACTGATTTGTAATGAACATGTGATGTAATGAACATGTAAGTTGTGATTTTATTGCATCACTTGCACTTTCCTTATTTTGAAACAGTACTTGCAAGACATTTGCAAGACATGCATGCCTACTCAAATCCAGGATCTTTGCATTGTCGATCAAGAAAATATGTATATAACCTTTGTGCATCTCCCTCTTCAAAAATGTTCCTCCTTTGGTTTCCCAAGTAATTTTCCACATATTTGCCAATACATCCAACGTTAAAGGCACCCCCTGCTTCTTTACTCAACACCGACATTATCTTCATTGTCGGTACACTGGACTCATTCAAAATCATAATAAGTTTTTTTTTTTACACTTGTCACTCATCTATGTCCATGAAGTAAACTAGTACTTCTCGGTGTAAGTAGCACGTGATTATGTTGAAGCACAAACATACTATCCATTTTTCACCCTCTTTGTTTATTCCCATCAATGCTTTACAACCAATTTTTGTCTCAGCAGGTTCCGGAATTATTCATTCTTTTTGCTTGCCTATTTCTCGTCAAAATCCTTTTTTTGAGCAAACGCAGTCTATATCACGTAGTTTTTTCTCCTCTTTCAACAATCGAGTCTGCTGGGTCCAAATGGCAAAATATTTTCTTCTTGCATACGCCTTATAAAATGCTTGGGCATCTTCTACGTCATCAAATACAATATTGATGAATGGCTGATTCAGACCACTACTCGAACAAGGTCTCAAATTCACTCTATCTTCCATATTCACTATATTTTTTACATTCACATTATCATTCAGACGAACTTCATCGTTCAAATTCATAACATTTTCTACATTCACATCTTCCAAATTTTCAATATCTTCAACTTCATCACTTTCAGAATTCTAAATTTGATGCTTTGTTATAAAAGAAGAAACAAAAAGTCATTGCACAAATCACATCAAATCAAGTTCAATTGATCTCAGTTGTTAGACTATTTTTATAAATATGACAACAAACAGTGTTAAGGAAACTCTCTTTCTAAAGCATAAGAGATAACAGTAATAGAACAGTCAAAATACGTCTACTCCATAACACTAGTGGATTGGGAATCATAACTTTTTTTCAAACCAATGTATACCTGCCAAGGCCCAAAAGCAAACTGAAAGAAAAGCACCTGAACAATTTGGATGATGTTGTCCATATCCTTCATATTTCAATATAACTATATTAGAGTGCCATAAAATTCATTTTTTTATGAGTAGGGCGCTACAAAATAATTGAACTACACGTATATATCCGACTGCTTCTAGCTTATGTTATTTGCTCTAGAATACTATCTATATATATATATATATGTATCCCCTTTCAATTAAATTAGTACTAATCACACGTCGACGTTTAATGCAGTGGGCCTAAACAATTTGTTGTCCAGATGACTAACATAAGAGGAGGGTAAATTGAGTTGTATTTAAAAAATCTACAATTATAAACCAACTATACAATATAAAATATGAATAAAATACGATGCAGCAATAAAAATAAAGAGTAAAAATAAGAGAAAGTAAACTCAGTATTTTAACGAGATTCAACCCCACTGCCTACGTTCTCGCCTTAAGCTATCCCTTGAGAATTCCCAAATTCACTATCCAATCTCCTTCAGGTAGAGATAAAAACCTATTACACCTTTGAGTAATACCGCTATAAAGAATCCGTATAGAACACCCTCTACACTTGAAATCATCTTACACGTGGTGATTCAACGTCTATTCCCTGTGTAGAACACCTTCTACACACATAAGAGTTATACACACTCTTTTACTGATACTAGAGCTGATAGTGAGTAAGTTATCAGAAAACATTCTCCAATGAATGGAATAAGAACAATGCAGTAAAATTATATTTCTCTCAAAATGAACAAGGGTTAAGGCTCAATGCTTAGAAAAGAGAGATTGAATGCTTTGATTGTAAAATTTGCAATAATATTTTCTAAAATTGAAGATCTCAAATGAGCTATTTATAGGCATATGAGACTTCATTTTCAAATTTAAAAATATTCACATGTCAAAAACAACATCATTTACTTTTGAAAATTTTTGAATCAAAGTTTTAATTTCTTGAAATTGTCAAAGACAACATCGTTCATTTTTCAAAATATTCAAATCAAAGTTTTATTTTTCGCAATTGTCAAAAAGAATATCATTCACTTTTCAAAATATTCAAATCAAAGTTTTACTTTTTGCAATTGTCAAAGACAACATCATTCAATTTTTAAAATATTTAAATCAAAGTTTCTCCTTCTTGAATTTGTCAAAGAAAACATCATTCACTTTTGAAAAGTTTCAAACAAAACATGCACATGTGAAAGATGACAATCAATCATCTTTTAAAGTTTCAAAATTCAAACTTTTAATTATCAAATATGTCATACACATATGAAAAATACAATTTGATGTTTTATGAGAAAATATTAACTTTGAGCCTTAATCTAATTTTGAATTTTATCAAGAGATTTACAAAATTACTCTAGGAGCTTTATTTGGAAACTTGTTCCCTTTCTTGCTCATGCTGGATTTGTTGATATGTTTGGTTTCATTGCGTAGACAATTTGAGTTTGAGATTCTTTTATGCTTGAATTCATTTGTTATCAAAAAAATTCATATGTAGATATGTAATTATATGAAATTTGAAATCTTGGGTTCAACACAATTAATTAGTCATTATCATCAATGTTCAACTTGCAGCTAAGGCAATTCAATTCTCACCACATGCATATGCAAAGAAAGCCAAGCTAGCTAGCACTCTGATCATTAAGAATTGAATTCTCTCCATCTTCTCATTGGGTACTGAGGTCTTTAGTGTACATCACAATCACCCATTTTTATAATTAAAATGGATGTATCACCTATATTAGTCCAATTAAGTAAACTAATATCAAGTATTTGTTTCTTAAACGTAAGATGCAAATACCATGTTTTAGCTTTTGGAATCAACATTGATCAGAATTAATTCTATTACTGTCAAGATAAGAGCCCATTGACGATAGGTATGATTTTCCTGAGAAAACATGTAATGAGATGCTTATTCATCTCAAGAAAAATTATGTCTGCTTCTCGAAGACCTTTTTACAAACAGTTAGTGTCCTCAATTTCTATTTGCTTCAACAAAGAGTGCTATTACATATTTCTCATAACCTATTCCATTAGAGATAACCATTTACATTTTCTAACACATTATTTTTTTGATAAGTAACAAGAAGGGGTGAAACAAGAGGAATTCCTAAGACAAAAAAAGAAAAATCGAAACTCCACATCCAGATGATAGTATTGTGCGGCGACGGCAACAAAAATTAGTTGTTTTCCTTCTCGGAGGGAAAATCAGCTTTGGTGTATTGTGTCTTCCAGCAGTGCATGGGAAGGCCTGGAACGTATTCAGTGCAGGGGAAGTGGAAGGGAGCGTAATCAGCTGCTTTCCTTCTATGTGCTACACACCCTTCATCTTATGTGTAGCCAGCCCGTTGGTGGGCTATTTTTCACCCAACAACAACAGGGTTGTTTCAAAGCGTTTCTCTTTAAAGAAGCCCTTTGGAATACCATTCTTAACCGCGAAAAACCATGAGTAGTAATGCATTGACTAACAGCAACAGGGTTGTTCCAAAGCGTCTCTCTTTAAAGAAGCCCTTTGGAATATCATTCATAACCACAGAAAACCATGAGTAGTAATGCATTGACCAATGAGAAAACTATAAATGAATTCAAATAATTGAAAACATTTACAGATATGCAGTTGAGTTTTGAGCAGTTCTAATCATGCATAAATCCCATGTTTGTTTGTTTGTTTGGATTATAGTGAGAATTCTTGACCTAATCTGGTTTCAAGGGTCTTCTAGTTTTACAGAAGATGATGTGCATTGTTAATACAACTTTCTGTCTTGCCAGGGATCTGAAGCAGTAGAGGGTATCATCTTAAATGTGCCTGTACTTAAAGATGAGGGTTTGAAAACTACAGCATTCACAAATATGAAGAATTTGAGATTGCTCCAACTCAATGATGTATATCTCACAGGATGCTCTGAGCATCTTTCCAAATATCTAAGATGGCTATGTTGGCATAAGTGTCCCCTCGAATTTATACCTCCTGATTTTGATCTAGAGAACCTTGTTATTATTGACATGCAACATGGCAAAATCAAACAAGCCTGGGAGGAGTATAAAGTACAATCAAGTTCTATAATATCTTTCACTCCTCTATTAATGTTAGATGTATACACCTCACAAGATTTTTTTTTTTTTTTTTATAACTGTTAGTGTTGAAGGAAATAGGAAAGTGAAGTGAAGAGATGAAGTAGAAAAACAGAGAGAAATTTGGAAAAAAAAACAAAGAGTACGTATCTCATTACATTTTTTTTCCTGATCATACAGCTATATAGATAAACAAACTTGTGACTCTTCAGCTTACATTATATTGTAATCAAACACATATTAACTCAACCATTTACTTGAAACAGAGCAAGAAATAAATGTTGCATGTAATGAAGATAAGCACATTAATTTCAATAATAACGCTGTTTTCACAGATATTCAACAAGCTGAAAGTCCTTAATCTTAGCCATTCCAAAGATCTCACACAATCACCAGAGTTCTTACAAGCTCCACATCTAGAGAGCCTAATACTTGAAGGTTGCACAAGTTTGGTTTAGATACACGAGTCCATTGGATGCCTGAAGAGCCTTATTTTGCTGGATTTAAAAGGATGCGAGAATCTTAGGAATCTTCCAACAAGCATTTCTAACTTAGAACATCTTGAAACTCTTTGCTTGTCTGGTTGCTTAAAACTTGACAAGTTCCCAAAGAAACTTGGAAAGATGAGGGCTTTCAAAGAGCTATCTTTAGACAAAACTTTTTTAAAGCAACTACCATCCTCCCTTTGTCTTTCGAAGAATCTAAAGGAACTGATACTTAAAGGTTTCACAAGCTTGGTTGAGCTTCCCGAGTCTATTGGACATTTGACAGGACTTGCTTTCTTGAATTTAAAAGGTTGCAAGAACCTGAGTCGTCTTCCAAGAGGCATTTCTAACCTAAAATCTCTTGAAATTCTTCACTTGTCTCGCTGCTTAAAACTTGAAAATTTGCCAGCAGAATTTGGAGATATATATGATTGCTTTAAAGGAACTGATTGCAGACAGAACTGCCATTAAGCAACTACCATCATCTTTTGGTCTTTTGAAGAATCTAGAGAAACTGACACTCGAAGGTTGCACAAGCTTGGTTGAGCTTCCTGAAGGTATTGAACATCAGAAAGTGCTTGCTTTCCTGGACTTAAAAGGATGCGAGAACCTTGAGAGTCTTCCAAGAAACATTTCTAACTTAATTTCTGTTAGAATTCTTCGCTTGTCTGGTTGTTCAAAACTTGAAGAATTACCAGAGGAAATGGGAAATATGATCGCTTTAAGGGAGCTAATTGCGGACGGAACTGCTATTAAGCAAGTACCATCTTCCTTTGGTCTTTTGAAGAATCTAAACGAGCCGGTCCTTGAAGGTTGTACAAGTTTGGTTAAGGTTCACGAGTCCATTGGAAGTCTACCTCTTCGTTTTCTGAATTTAAGAGCGTGCAAATCCCTTAGGAACCTTCTTGATTGCTTCAGTCATGCGCCTTCGTCTCTTACTTTATATTTGGATTATTGTACAAGTCTTCAATCGATTTCTCTCCCTGCCTCTCTAAAGCGAGTAAGTGCAGTTGGCTGCCCATCAATGGACGGAATCAAATTTGTCTATTAAAGAGTCCACTGGCTAGCCAAATGTTGATTTTATTGCTGATACAGATGACAAGGTTGATGACATCTGTAAATGATTTTGAGGATTTGTTATCCATCTCCAATGCTCTATAAGAAAAACGGGTATTTATAATTATTTTTTTGTAACGAAAACAAATTCATTTTAACTAGAAATAATCATTTCACTAGAAATAACTGGTCATGCATAAATAAACAATTTTCTTGTAGTGACGTGAGGGCTCAATCCTCTCAAATGTATATAGGCTGGTGTGGCAATGGTGGTAAAGTATTCCGTACTCCTTTCTAGTATTGTCTAAAGTCCAAAACCTATCAATTCATAAACAATGTGCATGCATGTTACTCATCTAAAGGGTTATATTCACATATTGTGCCTCCGTTTGGATTTACAGTAAATTATTTATGCTGGTTTATAGTATTTCCTGCATCGAGTGAATTAAACACAGAATATTTTCCCATGTTCTTGATTTTCCTTTTATTTCTATTTTTTTCCGTTGAAGGCTTAATATTGGGGTTATTTTCTTCCCTCCATTCCTTGACCTGATCTACATCTATATCACCATCAATTTACACACACTCTGGATCTGACACGATTCTTATTTTGTCTTCAATATTCTATCTCCTCTTACTCATATATAGTGTTTTATATTATTGAAAAAAATATCATATATTGTTTAAACAGTTTGCAAAGCAAAAGTTTCTTTGCAAGCGATTCTTGAAATGCTTTGAATGGGTATGTTCGAGTGAATATGTTATATTGAGTTGTGGAAAAAGAGAAATAAAAAGTTAAATAAAAATATATTTTAAAATAAGTATTATGTTGGAGTTTTATGAGAATAAATAGATAAAGTCAAAAAAACTATTTAAATGTAATTTTTTAATATTATATTTGTTTTTAAGTTTGTAAAAGTTGTATTGATTTTTATATTTAAGTAATGATTAGATGAAAATGTTAAAATTTTGAAATTGAAAAGTATTTTATGTTTAAATGATGTTTGAGAATAAAATTATAGAAATTTTGAGAATACTGAGAATTTGTTTTGCCAAACATACCCTTAAGACCTCATTTGGATAGTCAAATGAGATAAGATAAGAAATATGTAAATAGTAATAAGTAGTAGTAAAATAGTTTGAGTTAATATTTGTATTAAGTTTTGAGAAATGAGAGAAAAAGTTGAATAAAAATATTATAAAATTAAAATATTATTAAAATATTATTTTTATTTTGAGATTTGAAGAAATTAAATTTTTTTTTTTTTTTTACATAAAAGTTTAAGAAAACTGTAATGATTAATAATTATTAGATAAAAAAGTATGAGAGGAAAATTAAAAAATATTTATGTTTGAGTAATATTTAAATGTTGAGATAAGATGTGATGAAACGAGATCAACGGGCTATCCAAACGGTGCTTAAAGATTAAAAAAATCTAAAAACTAAATCAGACGCGACAAAAGAATAAACTTTATATTCAGAATTCTTAGAAACGTCATTTTTTGTTAACATCTTTGACTACAAGTCTATAACCTTTTTTCAATTGAATATATGTTTAACTTAAAGTATTAAAAAGAACTCCTTGTAAACAACAATTTCTTTCTGATGAATCTCTATCACTGACCCTAGCATAGGGAGAAGCGACGACCTCACATTCTCTCTTTAAAAAGAAAGATGTTAGGATTAAGAAAAGAGTTCAGAGGAAAATAATTCTTCTCATTCTTGGTGACTGTTTTCCGGATACTGGTATTAGTATTCTCGTAAAGAGATCTCTTGTGACAATCGATTCTCAAATAAGTTTATTTGAGAATGCATGATTTTATTCGAGATATGGGAAGAAAGATTGTTTGTAAATAGTCATCTAATGATCTAGGAAAACAGAGTAGATTGTGGTTACACAAGCTGAGGAGATGCATTGCTAATCCAATTTTCCATGTTGCCAGGGATTGGAAACAGTGGAGGGTATCATTTTAAATTTGCCTGCACATGAAGATATACATTTGAAAACTGAAGCATTTGCAAAGATGAAGACCTTGAGATTGTTTGAAATCAATGCTGTTCATCTCACAGGAAGGTACCAACATATTTCCAAAGAGTTAAGATGGCTTTGCTAGCACAAGTGCCCATGGAATTTTGACCGCGAAATACTTATCCATAGTGATGTCAAAAAAAGGTGGGAGGAAAACAGAGAATAGCCAGATTTACCATGTCTTCAGTTCCTCTATCAATATTCAATTCATAACTCAACAACTTAAAAGTAGTTAATCTCAGCAATTGGGAAAATCTCATCAAATCACCAGACTTCTTTCAAGTCCCACATCTGGAGATACTAATACTTTAAGGTTGTACAAGCTTGGCGGAGCTTCATGAATCTATTGAGCATCTGAAAAGACTTGTTTCGCTGAACTTGAAAGGATGCAAGAGCCTTAGGAATATGTCACAATGAGCATGTTTGGCTTAAAGCCACTCGAACCTTCATCTGGGACATCCCAAAAAGCTTGAACCATTAGGTTGATACGAGCTTCCCTTTTTGGATTTTGTTCTTTGGGAAAACTAGTTCTAAGTAATTGGAATTTGTCTGAAGATTTTTTTTTTTTTTTGTTTTATTGATATTGGGAGTCTACCTTCGCTCCATTGTTTGGATATATCAGAAAATAATTTTCGTAGTCTTCCTTATTGTATCAGTCGCCTTCATAATTTGCAATTTTCGAACTTAGAGGCTTCTTGTTGTCTTCAGTCCATTTAATTAGGGCTCTATCGCTGCACATCAATGCTTGTTGAAGTCTCTTACCTTTCATCACTGCTACAGATCGGTCGAGATTCAAGGTTTAAGTTTGGAATCACCTTCAACAATGGATATAGTTAAATGCTACAAGGAGTTGTCTTCTTCAGGTTTCGCGGGTGCCCTCGCCTCTAAAAACTCAGTAAGACCTGAAGAAAGAAATTGACGTATCGTTGGCTTTCTTAATGGCTTTCCGGGAAAAATGTGATCTTTCTCAGAAAGAAATTTTGATTGATTAGTAATCCAATAAAAGGGGATGTTTGATGGAAATAGAGTGTAGGTACTTATCGGCAAGTGCAAGTCAATGTTTTGTTCCCATGTTGAAAAAATGTAGTCTTTTGGGGCATTTGACTTATGGTAATACATTTTTTGGTAGGTTTCAGCAAATTTTAGTTGTCTGGCAAGTTTTATTTGTAGAATGTGCAGTCTAGAATTATGATAAACAGATAAAAACGAAATTTGGTAATATGGTGACAATCTCGTGAGTATTTATCCCATAAGTTAGTAATGGACAAAAGAAATTGAATCAGTGCAATTGTGCACTAATGACTCCTATTTATATGTCATCATACGTAAATGGCATAATCATTGGTAACTTAATGGTTAGTAAATGATATCATCTTAAGAAGTGAAACAACTTTTTGATTAATCAAAATGGTGTCTTTTGATACTTTCTTAACTATCATTCTCAATGGAAACTATCACCATCGAGAATGTGTCATTTCAAAAGATATACCACTATCACCATCGAGAATGTGTCGTTTCAAAGGATATACCGTACGGTGATCACAACCCTTAAAATTATATACAGGAAACACAGATCTATCCAAAACTAACTAAACTCACATGCATGCTTATAATTTTATCATCACCGTCGTATTAATTCGAACCTCAAAAGCCAACCAATTATTAAGTCCGTCACAGCCTACGCTTGATCATGAATTTACACAGGCACTTTGACAAAAAAAGATGCATGTGAATTAAAGAAATTTCAGTCAAATTAAACTGCGTTGACGCTAAGAATCAGCCACCAGTAGAAATAGAGAAGACGATGGAATTGAGAAATCTCACCGCACCAGAAAACGCGGGTGGCCATCTATATTTAAAGAAGAATTAATCTTTGTATCAGCCTACACATTACATACTATAATTTTTTTTTATTTTTTTTTATTTGTTTCTCTTATTAAATGTGTATTATATAAATGATGAATAAAAAAATATAAATGTTTCAAGAAGACTAAAATAAGAAAAAATTGAAAAAAAATAAAAAACAGTTTAATATGTGGTGTGTAAGCTTATACATAGTAATACTCTTTAAAAAATAAGTTGTACAATTTACATGAAATCAGCCGAGAGTTCAGGCTGTACAAGCCACAAGGAAATAGAAGAAAATATAAAGGGAAAGAAAATACAAAAGGAAGGATCAGATTAATAGCAAATGACTATGAATATTGCTGTTACGGAAATCATGGGATAGTGACAGCTGTGTCTTGACGATGGAATTGAGAAATCTCACCACATGAGACAACGTGGGTGGCCATGTATATTTAAAGAATGAGTTGTACAATTTCACATGTAATCAGCCGAGAGTTCAGGGCTGTACAAGGAAATAGAAGAAAATATAAAAAGAAAGAAAATAAAAAAGGAAGGATCAGATTAATAGTAAATCACTGTAGATATTACGGAATTCATGGGATGGTGGCAGCTGTGTCTTGATCTTCAGCATTTGACTTTTGAATAATCTTATCACCACCAACGTGCTCAAATTCAACTCCTTTGTGGAACCCATCTCTCTCGAGTCTCTTTCCTCCTCTTTTTCCTTACCCAGAAACTCTATTCCAATTTATGTCTCAGCCATATATAAACCCAGAAATTAAGCGTTAAAATCTACCATTTTTCCTTAACATCCCTTCATTTCTCACTTCTCCTTCCATTGTCACTACCGAAACCACCCTTTTTGTTTACAAACTAGCACCACATGGATCACCAAGAAGAGGTCCAAACCACCACTGCGAGACCAAGCTTGAAGCTGAGCCTGGAGCATGAGTTCGAAGATTGCGAGCGTCTTGTACTTGTCCAAGACGGAAATAACAACGGTACCGTCTCACTCATCAAAGATAATGTGTTTGTGTGTGTGTGTGTGATTAATTACGTCTTCTACCAAAAAACGAGTGTGCATGTACAATTTTGTGTACGTTGTGGCTAGATTATTTATATATATATATATTTATTTTATTGGGTATTTCTCCCCCCTCACCCTCCTCTCCCTTTCAGAGATAGTATTTTTATATTTGAGAAGAGAAAGGAAAAAGTAAGCAGTAGGATGTTGTTGTGCTTCGAATTTGGATATGGAATAATACCCAAAAAAAGTTTCTTCAAGTGTTACAGTGATATATTAATGCCCAGAAACATTTCCACCTTTCTCCAAAAAAATATTTCTTCAATTGTTGTGCTTAACAGAGGACTGGAAATTGACAAGGATTATTTTCTTTTTCTTTCGGGCTTGAGAGAGAGGGAGGGGGGGGGGGGTTTGAGATACCCACCTTCGAAGGGGAGAGAGGGAGTGGTGGGTAGAGGAGAGAGAGGGGAGAAAAGAGATCCGGGAAGAAGATGATTTTGTGAGAATAGCCTACATGCAATTCTATTATGTGTCATGTGTCTATTAGTGGGTGTAAAACAAAAATTCTCACTCATCCGGTTCCTAACGCCTCCCTTTTGATTTATGTGCTCAATTATGCAATTTTATCACGCGCCGAGTTTCTTCAATCTCGGGGGATTTGATCGAACTTGAAGTACTTAGATGCGTGATGATCGTCTGGTCAATCTTTTCACTTTTTGGTGTGAACTCTTTCCTCCAAAGATGTTTAAAGTAAATGCTTATCATTTTTCATGTACATCAAAAAAATTTTAGTTCCCCCACATAAAGCTATCAACCGATTGTCTACTTTTTCAGTGCAATCAAACACATCCTTTTCAACGGCAGCTCAGACCCTGCCATCATCTTCCAAACATCCTTCGAAACATTGGAATCACAAGGTCTTTTTGAGTTTTCGAGGCGAGGACACCCGCAAAACCTTCACCGATCATCTTTACTCTGCCTTAATTAAAGCTGGAACTCACACTTTTCGAGACGAAGACGACCTTCATAAAGGAGAAAACACATCTACTGAACTTTTAAATGCGATTCGTGGATCAAGTGTTTCGATTGTGGTCTTCTCCAAAAGCTATGCTTCTTCTCGATGGTGTCTCGATGAGCTTGTTGAGATCTTGCACTGTACGAAAAGCAGGGGCCACACTGTTTTACCTGTATTTTATCGTGTTGACCCCTCAGATGTTAGAAATCAAACCGGGACTTTTGCAGAAGCATTTGCAAGGCATGAAAAGCGGTTTCCGACAGATATGGAGAGAATACAGAGGTGGAGAGCTGCTCTTACCGAAGCTGCCAACTATGCCGGCTGGAATCTCGACAGTTTCGCAGATGGGTACTATTCTACCTTCTTCTCTTGTAACCATAGAAAAGGCATATAATAATGTGATCACTATCCATCCCAACATTATTTTTAATTAGACACCCCAACAAAAAGAAAAGGAAAGGTTGTAGTTATGGAAAAAAAAAACAAAAAAAAAAACCTACTAAGTTTCACTCTAGTTCCATTTTAATTGTTTTGATCATCATCAGGTATGAGGCAAAGTTCGTCGAGAAAATTGTTCAANTTTATGGAAAAAAAAAAACAAAAAAAAAAACCTACTAAGTTTCACTCTAGTTCCATTTTAATTGTTTTGATCATCATCAGGTATGAGGCAAAGTTCGTCGAGAAAATTGTTCAAGAAGTTCTGAGCAAACTGAATGATGCACATTTCCACGTTGCCAAACATCCAGTGGGGATCGTTTCTCAGGTTGAAAAGATGAAAGCTTTATTAAATCTTGGAACAAGTGATCACATTCGAGTTGTGGGCATCTATGGAATGGGGGGAATCGGTAAAACAACAGTTGCAAAAGCTGTCTATAATCAAATATATGAGGAATTCGAAGGGAGTAGTTTTCTTTCAAACGTTAAAGAATCCTCAGGGAAGTACAATGGCTTAGTCGGTTTACAAAAACAACTTCTTAGTGATATCTTGAAATATCCGAAGGATTTGGAGTTTGGCAATGTTGAAAGAGGATTCAATTTGATTAAGGAAAGACTTCATGGAAAAAAAGTTCTTCTCGTACTTGATGATGTGAATCAATTGGAACAAATACATACATTCGTTGGGAATTGTGAATGGTTTGGTTCTGGAACTAGAGTCATTGTAACGACCCGAGATGAGCATTTGCTAGAAAAATCAACAGCGCATGAAAAGTATAAAGTTGAAGAATTGACTCATTCAGACTCTCTTGAACTTCTTAGTTGGCATGCCTTCAACTTGCCTCATCCGAAAGAAAATTATGAAGGACTTTCCATTAGTATAGCAAGTTACGCTGGAGGGCTTCCATTAGCCCTTGAAGTATTGGGAGCTCATCTATTTAATAGAAGTATTATTCAATGGAGAAGCACATTGGAGAAATTAGAAAAAATTCCTCACAGCGAGATACAGCAAAAACTGAAAATAAGCTTTGATTCCCTGGGCGATGATACGATCAAGGATATATTTCTTGATATCGCATGTTTCTTTATTGGTATGGACAAAGAATATGCCACCAAAATATTCCATGGGTGTGGCTTTTTTCCAGATATTGACCTCAACATCCTCATCGAGAGGTCCCTTGTGACTGTTGATTACATCAATAAGTTGAGAATGCATGATTTGATTCGAGATATGGGAAGGGAGATTATCCGTGAAACGTCACCCAAGAATCCTGGAAGACATAGTAGGCTATGGTTTCACGAGGATGTGCTAAGCGTACTAAAAAAGCAGTTGGTAAGAGATATTTACATTTGTATAACCATGTGCACAAACCGATCACATGAAGAGGGAACGAAAGTTATTTTTATGCATGAGAATTATTTCTTCTTGCATAGGTTGAGGATATGTGTTGCTATAATCTAACTTTCTATTTTAACAGGGATCGGATGCAGTGGAGGGTCTCGTCCTAAATTTACCAATACTTGAAGATGTATGTTTCAAAACTGAAGCATTTTCAAATATGAAGAATTTGAGGTTGCTACAGATCAATAACCTACATCTCACAGGATGCTTTGAGCATCTTTCCAAGGAGCTGAGATGGCTTAGTTGGCACAAGTGCCCCCTGAAATTTCTGCCGCCAAACTTTGATCTAGCGAACCTTGTTGTACTTGACATGCAACGTAGTAATGTCAAACAAGTTTGGAAAGAGAACAGAGTATGGCAAATCTAAATCCGGCCAGTTCTTATTCCTCTTTTGACGTTAACTTCAGAACGCACAAGAGTTTTATTTTATTTTAATATGATCTTGTTTTGGCAGGTCCTCAACAAGTTGAAAGTTCTTAATCTCAGCCATTCTAAAAATCTCTTCAAGTTACCAGACTTCGTACAAGTCCCAAATCTGGAGACACTGATAATTGAGGGTTGCATAAGCTTGGTTGAGCTTGACGACTCTGTTGGATATTTGAAAGGACTTGTTTTGCTGAGTTTGAAAGGATGCAAAAGACTAAAGAATCTTCCGGAAAGCATTTGTAGGTTAAAGACCCTCGAAACTCTTAACTTGTTCGGTTGTTTAATTCTAGACAAGTTACCTGAGAAATTAGGGAATATGAAGGCTTTAAAAGAACTGCATATAGATAGAACTGCTATTAAGCAATTACCATCGTCTTATGGTCCTATGAATGCTGAATCATCTTCTTCAAGCAATGGACAATCCTCAGAATCTGGGTTATCATCGTGGATATTACCGAAGAGCTTGAACCCCATTAATATGCTCCGAGTTTTGGGAAGACTAGTTCTCATTAACTGCAATCTGTCTAAAGATGAGATTCCCTTGGATGTTGGGAGTTTATTTTCACTCCAATATTTGGATTTATCACAGAATAATTTCCGTGAACTCCCACATTCAATTGGTCGGCTTTCTAAATTACAATCTTTATATATTGCTCAGTGTGGGTCTCTTAACTCAATTTCCGAACTCCCTGCAAATTTAATGCTCCTATATGCATATGACTGCTCGGCATTGGAAAGAATCTCAATTTTGCCATGCTCACAAGTAGTTTCTTTTGAACTTGAAAATTGCTGCAAACTGGTTGAGATTCAGGGCCTAAATTTGGATTCTAATTCGATCGTTAATGTGGCTGGGTGCAACAATATATCATCTGATCTTAGGAAGAGTCTTGTCCAGGTTCGTTCTCCCTCTCCCCCTCTCTCTCCTCCCTCCCTCTCTCTCTCTCTCTCTCTCTCTCTCTCTCTCTTCCTAACAATGATGTGAGCCATTTATTTTTCGTTTTTGGACAGTGTCCGGCGGCCAACTCCACTCGGTGTAATCGTTTAACTTTCCTACCTGGCAGCGAGATTCCAAATTGGTTCAGCCACCAGGGAATTGGGTCTTCGATATCCTTTCATACACCTTCACTTGGAAAGATTTGCGTATTTATTGTCGGTGCTGTTTATGCAAACAAAGAACCCCTTCCTTTGGTGTCTCTGTTTAACGTGATTATCGATAATAAGACAAGACGCTACCGAGAGGCTCTTTTGCCAGCCAAAGGATATCTTTTACCAGGAGACAATTCAGATAATATCCTTCTATTTCGGTGGCATGTTGTAAGAAATCAAGTGGCGGTGCGCGGATTTCCCGAAGAAGTACTTCTTTTGGAGATTGGAAATGGAGAGGAAATGAAGGTGTCCTTTGAACTTGAAAACTTCGTTGAAGTGAAGAGCTGTGGAGTTCATCTTGTGGTTGAAGAACCAAAAGAAACGGATGAATATGGAAGCTGTGCAGTCGAATATGTTGATTCTAGTACTGGTGCAGATGATAAAGTCTCAGAACTTGATGGTTGCGATAAACAGTGAGGTCTTTGAAAGTGATATTTTAGTATAGATGTTGGGACTCTGAAGGTTTCTGCAGTCGTCGGGTGTTGTTCCATTTCTCTGCTGCTTTTTGTTCTCTGTTATGCTGCTGTTGTTGTGTTCTTTTCTGTGCTGCCATTTTTTTTTTTTAAGAGGACAGAACCCAAGTTTATTAATAGCACTCATTTGTAGAGAAGGAAAACTGTAGTTACAAAACAACGTCTACGGGATACATGTTAGGGTCCTTGGTCAAGTCCCTAAATACTATGTTTTCTGCGTTTAGTCTCCTTGTGATGACCGAATGCCCGTTATTCTCTTGCTTGATTCTCAAACAAATGTGACAATAGTGACGATTTAGACAATGTGAGGTTAAGTGTTTAGACTTGATGAAGTGTATAGAGTGATGGAAAAATTGGCTAAATATTTGTGTGGCTAGGTGAAAAGTGATGCACGGCACTAAGACAACTTAGGATTGGCGCCACTTTAGGGTTTAGGTTTAGGGTTTGATTGATGATTTAGGGTTTAGGAGATGGAAGATAGATTTAGAGTTTGGAGATGGGCGGATAGGGCTTGGCCGAAATGTGGGAGAAGGAGATATTTTAGAAAAGATTCTTAAGTAGGAATCCTTATGGAAGAAGGAGATTTCGATTTTGGCTTATTTAGGCAAGTCAAAGGTTGACTTGAGTTGTTTTAATAAAGAGAGATTTAAGGAATTGAATGTGATTGACAATTCCTTAAATCAAGGAATTTGATTTGGAAGAGGTCAAGGATGCCAACAAGGTAAAGGTTACCTTATATGGACTAGGGTTTCGGCTAGGGTTGGTAGGAGTGTGAAAATGGAAAGTATTTTGGGTTGGCTAGGGTTTGATGCTAAATAATAAGATGTATGGGAGTGGTTGGGAATTTGAAGTTTGACTAAGGCAATAGTTGAATTTCGAATTTGAAGGGATTGGAAGATTTGTGGGACTTGGCTAGGTCAAAAGGGAATTGGATGAAGGGTAAATATGGTAGGTGGCCAAATAAGGAAGTAGGGCAAACACTTGTTGCGGTCGAAATTAGGGTTAAATGGATTGGAAGAGCAATGGGATGAAGAACACTAAGAGGAAAATGATGAACAATCAAGAACAAAGTAAAATACTTGAGCACTTGAATGAACAAATAAAAGTAATCCAACAATTGATTCACGAATTGCACAAGTGTTGAATAAATCTCATATCTTGATAGAATGATAAAAACGAAGATAACACAACTTGGATTCACAAATTGCACCAAGTTGCAAATAACAAGATAGATTGAATCACACATATTCACGAATTGCAAGGTGATGATTCTCTACTAGGGATTCACAAATTTCACCCAAGTAGTCCAAGTGCTAAGCACCGAAAAGTGATCTCTCCAACAATAGTCTACCCACTTAGGGAATTTGCTAAAAGATCCTAAAACAAGAATAAGATATCTTATTTATAAGCAAAACAAGTTGGAAACCCCCAATAGATCACTTTGAAATAAATGAAATAAAATAATTAAAATAAATGAAATAAATAAAGATAGTGGCATGGACCACATGGCCGTGGCATGCATGAGCCAATGGTTAGGCTAAGGTGGTGCATGGGAGCCGAACTTTGGCTTGATTTCATGCTGAAAATGTCATTTTTTAGGTTGGCTTAACTGTGGCTCGACCCAAGTTTCGCTCGATACTCCGCTCGACTCCGCTCGAGCGAATACAACCCGAAAGCTTTGCTCGACAATCCGCTCGAGCGAGTCTGCAACCCGAAAGCTCCGCTCGACACTCCGCTTGAGCGATATGTGTGCATATGGCCAAGGTGTAACTTTAGAGGCGATTTTACGTGGAGGTCTAACAATACATTAATACCAGAACCCAGACGTTGAAAACAGATACTTAACACAACCCTGACTTAAAGACACAATCATGTTTATATCCAAACCAGCGACCATACAAACAAAACATAACAGAAACAAACAAAACTAAGAACGTTGTCACCTGCAAGGGAAAGACAAAGACAAAGCCAAGCACGAGGTGAGCATAAAGAAACCACAAATGATATAACAAACACAAATCTTACAGGACATGCAGCTGGGGCAAACCCATTTTGTCCATGCGAAGAAGCCCTCTCAGCCTGCTGGGCCAATTCTGATTATCTGACCAATCAGAGTTGATGCCTTCAGCCCCACACTTTGCTAGGAAGTCCGCCACTGCATTTCCTTCGTGAAATATATGGCTCACGGTGTAGTCCATTCTGTTAAGATAATCATGCAGTTCATTCCAAAAATCTTCTAAATACCAGATATGGCAAACCTCATTAATAATCCAATTGACCAACAATTGGGAGTCAGTCTCAATTTGAACTTGGCAGAAGCCAAAAGAATAACATCTGCGAACTCCTTCCAACATGCTTCAAAGTTTGGCAAAGTTATTAATACCCGGATCCAGAGAAACCAAGTAAGCCTGGATTAAACTGTCGTTCGCATCCCGAATAACACCCCCTGCACTAAAGGGGCCAAGGTTCCCCAGGCTACTGCCATCAGTATTAAGCTTAATCCAACCTTGATTAGGCCGAGTCCATTTTATCACCCTGACCCGCTTAGGCTTGGAAGGCATAACGGGGATATTCAATCAATTCAAAATATCTCTATCCTTGCTGGAAACTGAGGACACTTTCATAATTTGATCCATGATACAGCGAAGCCATATTTTAGTGGTGTGCCAAACCGACTGAGCTGTGTAACCCTTGTCCTCATACCGGGTTTTACAACGACTCTCCCAAAGTTTTCAAGAAATGATAGAAGGAAGAAGGCCAAATATAATACACACTTGGGAGGACTTACCCGCATGACGAAACCAGAAATTAGTTTGGTCCTTCCAAGTGAGGAAATGAGACATGTGGACACCTACTTGGGTAGCCGCAAGACGCTAGAATTGTCTGGCAAGATCCCCCGTGCATAACACATGATTCAAGTCCCCGTTGTGCCCCAATTGGCAGTAATTATATTTGGAGGCCATCGAGACACCCACCGTCTTTATCTTCTCATCAACACTGAGATAGTTATTAGTGGCCTTCCACATCATGATAAAAAAAAATTTGAGAAAGTTGGTACGCCAAATCCACTGGGCCCAAGGTAAAGGAGATGCCCGAATCCTAACACAGTTTCAAGTACTTTTAGTAGCAAATTTACCTTCCTTATCTTTCAACCAAACCAAGACGTCTTGACCCTCCTTACGTTTAGCCAAAAAGTCGCATAGGTCATTCGCCTTCTGATGACTCACTAAATTCAGGAGAGGAATATCCCACCCATTCTCTATACGGCAATCATTAATCTTGAGAGAATGATGGATGGTTACTGGTAAAAGATCGGTGAGGGGGCCTTCTATATCCCAATTGTCATACCAAAACGAAATGTTACCCTCTCTCACTATCCATTTAGAATTATTTAGGACCTGAGGGATGCTTCAAACTATCGATTTCTAGAAACGGGTCTCTTTGGAAGGCTACAGAAGAGAAAGAGGATTGTCTTTAACATACTTGCTTTGAAAAAAGTTAGCCTAGAGCGAATTATCCTTAATAAGATTCCAGGCAAATTTCATATGTAAGGCTTTTTGGACATCTCCAAAATTTCTTATTCCTAGTTCACCCTCTTCGGTGGGGGTACAGATGTGTTTCCAGGAAATCCATTTCTTACGACCTTTGCCTTCAGACTCACCCCAAAAAAAGGAACTCAACATTTTATTCAGGCTAAGAATCACCACTTTGGGAACATCTAGAACGGCAAGGAGATGGGTGGCCATACTGTGCTGCCATTTCTTATTCTCATTTGTTGATGCTGCTGCTCTTTGATGCATTGCGTTGGATCTTTGTTGTGCTGGCCTGCTACTCGCATTTCTCTGTTGTGCTTGCTGATCGATTTTATAATAAAAGTAATTTTACAATGTATCACATCATGTCATGTAAGTTTACGAGTTTATTTTTGTAAAATTATGTTGTGGCTAGAATATTTCCCCTTTGATTAACCATGAGAGTTCAGCTTAATCCTCACTTAGCTCCCATCTTTCAAAGTAAGTTCTTTTTCTGTTATATTTTACTGGATATATATACATGTATAAATTAGTAATAAAAAATTAAAATAGTTTATGGAATTATCAATCACAGATTCAAACCTCCCGAGATATCCAGATGATCAGCAATGTGATTGAGAAGGCAAACAGCTTAAAATAAACAACCATTTGAACAGAGGGAGGCAATTGCACATGGCAGTTAGATTAGAAACTTATAAAAGTCTTGCGTGAATATAAAACACCAGCAGGATGCGCATGCTAATTTGAGCCTCCATTAACAAAGGAACTTGTTAGAATAAATGGCGACCCAGACTCACGTTGGCGAATGAAAAGGCCGCCCTATTTCAGCTTCATCCTCGTAATCAGAAGAGTTTGTGTTTTTCTCAGGATTTTGGACACGCAAAACCAGGTACGTACCTGTGCCCATCAAACCTTCCTCATGAGTGGTTTCACTTCCGCTTTTTGTATTATATAAAAAATATAAATTATTTGAAGAATTATTTTAAAAAGAAATTTCATTCTATTATATAAATGGAATTGTAAAATATAATTAACTACAGTAATCCGTTACATGTAACAGGTACTGTTTATTCTGTAAAAATTTTTTATTATTGATATTTCATTTACTCTCTCATTTTCTTTTATTTTGATTTTTATAATATAAGCAAATATTTTTTATTGGTCATCATTTAAAACACATATTTCATTTCTTCTAAAAAAATATCTTGAAAATATTTTTAAACCAATTTTTTCGTATTTTAATTTTATTTTTAATTTTTATTTAGTTTATATATTTTTGTTTTCCGTGTATAGGACTGAATTATTTTACATTATATATAAAAGAAATTTAAATATAAAAAAATATATGGATATTGTAAATTTATTGGTAGAAATAAAATATTTAAAAAAAATAAAAAAAAATATTTAAATGATATAGAGAAAAAATATATAAGTTGATAAATAACATATTATAAAAGTCAGAATATAAAATAAAAAAAATAAATTTTAATGATATATTTTAAAAAATACGGTAGAGAATTCACTGGGAGTGAATTAAGAAAGAACCATCATGTCACGGGAGTTGGAACTTGGAAGGATTTCAAGCTAATGAATAGGTACAAGTTGATGAGAAAGACTAATTTTGTTCATCACGATAGGCCTCAGATTTCGAGATGAAAAAAGTTTTCCAAGTTTTCTGGCTAATCATACGGCATCGCGTGTTTATTGCTGTATGTTTTGAGAAATGTATTCAATATTTTTTTTTAGCTAATTTAGATAGAGAGATAGATGCCACATGTAGGTAGATCTTTTAAAACTCATGATTGCAAAACCTGCATGCAAAAAAATACTAATCGGTGAATAATGAAAAATTCTATGCATAGACATTATTCACTATCTCATATTCTACATTCTGAGATGGCACAAACACATTTATAACTTATATATATATGAAAAATTATATACATCATACTACCATCCTACTTTCATCTTATTAAGTAAGATGTGATATATTTATCACTATTAAATAATTATTTATTACATATTTCTTTATCATCTAATAGTGATAAATGTGTCACATACTACTAAAATAGGATCAGAGTGTAGTGTATATCATTATTCATATATATATATATTAATATAGCAATCGAGTTTTAGAATTTGCTTTTGTAATTTTTTATTTTTTTTATTTTTTTGGGTTTTACCCACAAGATTATAATTCGTTTTAGTTCTTACCACCTTTCTGGCTTTCTCTAATCAATAAAATTAATTCAAGTTGGAAATATCCAACATGTTGCACAATAAACATGTGAGAAATTCAATCGTATAATAATGGAGAATATAATTACGGTTGGACCCAGCGATTAAAAGGACAAACCCACCAACACAAAACAAAAAATTGTCAAATTAAACGAAATAAAAAAAAATGGAAATTAAGATTCCTGTAAGAGCAAGAATTTCAGGATTCTGCAACAGAAGGTCCGGTCTAATTTATCCCCTTCATGTTTTTTTTTTTTTTTTGTTAAATGTTTAAGAAAGTGATTATTAATAATTTTATTTCTATGTTTACTTCTTTCTTTTTTTTTTTTTTTTAAGAATACTAAAAATTAAAAAACTTTAAATTAGCAATACGCACAACTATAAATGGGCGGTTCGGTAGCAGGATTTTTAGGTACAATTTAGATAGTAAGATGAGATGAGATAATTTTAGATAAAAGTTGAATAAAATATTATAAAAATATTATTTTTTTAATACTAATATTATTTTAAAATTTTAAAAAGTTAAATTATTTATTCTAATTTATGTGAAAATTTTAAAAATTAAAATTATGAGATGAGATGAAATAAAATAGGATAATGCTAGAGCCACCACTGGGCTTTTATGTGTGTTTTTTTTTCATTTTTTATAGAGATTTTTTTAACATTTTTAAATATTTTTAAAAATAAAAAAAAATTCACAACATTATTAAAAAACACATATTTAATCACGAAATATTTTTTTATGTGTTTTTTAATGATTAATATTTTTTTTATTAGCTCCAGTGAAAAGACTAAATTTTTTTTTACTTTATAATTAAGGAAATATTTTTTAATGATGTTATAATTTTTTTTTTGTTTTTTAAATATTTTAAGTGTTAAAAAGATTTATGTAAAACTAAAAAAAATACATAAAGAGCCGAGCCGGAGCGTAGCGGCGGAGGAAGAAGAGGGAATGAATTTAGAGCATTGCTATGCATCATCCTACATACCACACACTAAACTATTTTTTATTTATTTTTTATTTTTTTTCAATTTTTTTTTTTATTTTACTTTTCTTGAAATCTTTATATTTTTTTATTCATTATCTATATAATACACATTTAATAAGAGAAATAAATATAAATAAATAAATAAAATTATGATATATAGTGTATAAGATGATGCAAAGATTAATTTATAAATTTAAGAGGTCATATTAGAGAAGGAAGGAGTAGTAGGGTAATCATAGAAGAAGTTACTGACGTCAACTATGCTCCGAGTCTCAGTTGGGCTAATCGTAATTTCATAGCGTTCCTTGTTTTCGGGGGTTTAGATTTTTCCCTACTTGTTGTCTTCTTCGACTACCAAACAATGGCTTTGGACATTAATGTTTTTTAGGGAAAAATATATATTATTAAGTTAGAATATATTTAATAAAATATTTATTTTTCATGATTTATTTTAAAAAATAAATTTATAAATCAAATTTTCTTGTTTATATAACATGAATAATATACTCTCTATGTTTTGAGCATAACTTATCTGACCTGGAGCTATCCGCCTGACCCAATTTTCTCGAACAATTACTTGTTATAAAATAATGATTTTTTTAATAATTATTTTATATTTATTTAATATATGATTGTAAAAATAATTATGGAATGGGTTAAGTTATTATCAATTTTTATATTAAACTCACTTTTTGCTCTTATTTTAAAAAGTTTTGTTACTGATCATCATCCGCACATAACATATTATACTTTTTATTTATTTATTTTTTTATATCATTCTTTCGAAACTAATCGAGTTATTCTACTCATCATTCATATATCATATATTTAATAAGAGAAAAAAATTAAAAATTGATATGTGATGTGTAGTGTGAGAATAATGAGTAGCGTTTTTCTATTTTAAATAATATTACACTATTTAATAGTTTTTAAATTTATATTTTAAATAATACTATTTGATCTAATTATTAATAAATATAACATAATATAACATAAAAGATAAATAAGAATATAATATATATGCATATACTAGAGCATAATTCGATCAGAATCCGTTTGAATCTGCGGTTCAGTACGTTCGTAATCGATCGGGTTCGTTACTCCTGTTTTCGAAAAATCAACCGTTCAATCACCTCCTCCGTCCAGAAAAGTGTGCGCTTCTGACTTCTGGGTCAAACAGCAGACTCTTTCTTCTCCGAAATTTCCAACAACCGGACTCAACCCTGTTCTACAGAGACGGACTCACACGCACAGAAGCTAACAAACTACCGAAAGCTTCAATCGACTCTAGCTGCCCGGTGGATTGACTTCCCACATGCCAAACTCGCGGTGAGATGGCGTCAGCAACGCCGGTGTCTTCTTCGGCGGCGTCTGCGGCTATAGAATCCATCCAGAGTTCACTCTCCGACCTCTGCGTCGTCTCCGACGACCCCCACCACCAGCGGCAGCGCTTCTCGTTCGAGAACCCACGCCGCTTCTCCGCCTTTGCGAACCGACTCCAGCTCCTTCTCCACCAGCTCCTCCACTCGTTCGCCTCGCCGGATTCCCTCCCAGCCGCTGCTGTCACCGCCATCAAGGGCCTGGCCGCCGATCTCTCCGTGGCCTCCGAAAAGGTGTCGGTCTACACCAAGCGCAGCAAGATCTTCGTGCTCGTCCACTGCCATTCCCTCCGCTCCTCCCTCCAGGAACGCACCTTGGCAATCGCTGCTTGGCTCGCCTTGCTCGACTCCGCTCTGCACGACCTCCCCGAGCTCCGCAAAAGGATCTCCGATCTCTCCCGAGACATGAAGCAAGCTCAATTCATCGTACCTTTCTCTTTCACTTCCCTTTCTATATGTATGCACTCCATACACTTGGGCATTTTCTCTAACTTGTTGCCGTTATGGCGGCTTGATTCGAATTTTCGCAGGTAACAGAGAACGAAGAGAGAGTGCATTGTACGCTAGAGAAAGAGGGACAAGGGAGACGAACGACTAAAGCAGTACAGAGTGCTATAATCATGGACTTAGCNCCAAAGATGAAGAAAGCAAGGTGAGTGAGAGAGTTTATGTCGATCTTTGCTTTGTATTTTTGCAACATTACATGTGTATCACACTTCAAAATCTATGGGTTCAAGGTGATTGAGAATTTGTTGAACTGGGTTGGGTGTATCAAATTGCATGTCGAGTTGCTTACATATGTATGAATGAAAAAAACATGGAGTCGACGATAAGGACTAGTTTGACCTTGAAGGCACAGCCGTCTAACTGTGTAATCTGGTCAGACTTCCACATCAAGGATTTTAAACTATGTCAGATCCTAACATCATAGTCAGCTCCAACGAAGTGCACAAGTTACACCCACGACAAATATGCGAAGGAAATAACTTTAAAATGTTGCTAATTAATTTATTAGCACGATCTTGGGTCAAAATGGAAAACCGTGAGTATAGTCGGTAAGCAAGTTGTTTGGCTTAGAGAGAGTAGCAACTAGCAAGGCTGTTATATCAACAGAGGTGCAATTCATATTTGTTAATTTTTAACTCTGTTCTTTCCTCAACAATTTTCCTATTGAGGCACTTCTTTTCGTGTTTCTTTCATTGGGAACACTTCCAAAAATCTGTTTTCTTTCCGTATATATTCTATTCTCTGTTGACTGTTAGGCCCTTATGGTCTCTGATACTATTTTCTAGTTTCTGAGGGTATGTGTGAAATATTTCAGAAAAGAATGCTTGAAGATGGTGTCACTAGACTGGCCATACATAGTCTTATTGGGAGCTCCGAGAAAGAGAGAGAGTTTGCTGTGAAATTATTACTTGAGTTCTCAAGTGATGAAGCTTGTTGCATAAAAATTGCATCTGAAAAAGGTGCATTAGTTCTTCTCTCAAGTATGGCAGGAAATCTGGAGCATCCTACACTATCCAATCTAGCTGAGGAGGTCTTTAAGCAGATGGAGAAGGTGGAGGATAATGTTCAACCTTTGGCAGCAGCTGGAAGATTTGAACCCTTAATTAGTCGGCTCTGTGAAGGTATGCCTTCTGAGGTTTCTGTTTCCATCGTCCATAAGTTATTTTATGTGACATTGCATGTGACATTGCATATGTGGTGATTTTTCAAATGTCTCACCACGTAAGTCAGTTTATAAGAGAGCACAACGTTACTTTGTAACTACTATCTGTTTCTACATAGAGTTGTAGCATAGTAAGCAGGAAACAGGAATTTTTCTGAGATATTTGTCTTCCTTATATCAGTAGCACATTTTCATGATCATCGATTTATATGGGCCTTTCATTGGAACAGGTTCTGATGATGTTAAAATAGAGATGGCATCTATTGTGGGAAGGATGACCTTGACAAATAGCAGTAAAGAACAAATTGCTAGGCAAAGTGCTAAAATACTAGTTAAACTGCTATATAAGCCAGAAGGAAGGGCACCAAGCTTGCAAGCATTGTATAACTTGTCTGGGCTGGATGACAATGCAATCATCCTTGTTGACTCTGCTGTGCTTCCAGCTCTCACAGATATTCTGCTTATTGAGGACACTTCACCTGATTTGAAGGAATTGGCAGCATCAATAATTGCCAAAATTGTTTCAAAACCAGGGAACTGGGAATTGGCATCTGTTGACAAGAGAGGACATTCAATGCGGTCGGAGTGGTTTATATGTAGTCTTTTGGGCCTTCTATCTATTGTATCCCCTCGATGCCAAGTCTCTATTCTCCATATCCTGTATGGAGTTGCGTTGTCTCCCCAGGCATCAGGTGTGTACTCGATGAAAAAAAATTATGTTTTAAATGATTATATTTTTGTCACCATGGCATCCCTTTCTGTATATATATCTTACTAAATCTTTATATGGTTAATTTTTTATGAGATACCTGCGCCTGCCTAGAATTTTCAGACTTTTATTTCTTGGGCTTCCATTTATAGGAAATCAGACTTGGGTAAAGATGTAGCTGATGCTGTTAGAAGGGCATTATGTCAGTGTGATGATCATACTAGGATTTGAAAATTGTCCGTACGTGTTATATGAATAAGGCTGCTGTGATACCTCCTCAAAAGTGGCCTTCCATAATGACCACTATCCATTTTACAAGTAGAGAATTTAACTAAAATACTCAAGTTTTCCGCTGTAACCAATACGAAATTGGTGTTCAAGGTTTTTTTTCTCAGATGTTCTTGTAGGCTTTGGAGCTGGGATTCTTTTCCTTAAATCCTATAGTTAACTTCGTTATTAACTTACTATTGTGATTGCTACATCTTAGTACTAATCATATTGTGGGTTAGCTGTTTATATGTGCCTAAAATCGCAAAACAGAAGGTCCAAGAATTTGGAATCATAGTAGGCCAAACATAAGCAGGTAATTAGGTTAACTTTTAGTAAACTCGGTTTCTTATTTACATGATAAATACCATGGGGCTTGTTGAATGTAACCATAAAATGGAAACGATTCTGTCCTTATCATAGTTGGGGGATTGACTGTCTCACTACTTGTGATAACAATAGCTTAAATAATGGAGATTCCAATATCTTAAAGCATAATAACAGTAAGCCATGGCTTATGTTTTGCAGAGTCAGTGACTTCTCATATAAAATCTGGGGATGGCATCAAAACAATTATATCCTTTCTTGAACATTCAGAAGTTGAACACAGAATTTATGCTTTCAGGCTCACAAGAGTACTCTCAGAAAGGTTTGGTGAAGATCTAACAAGTGAGCTAAGACCTGACAAGCTTCCCTTGTTCAAAGATAAACTTTTAGGCAGCCAATCTACAGAGGGTGAGCAATCTGATGCTGCATGTATACTTGCTAACCTTTCCCTATCAGAAGAAGAAGTGAAAACGCTCCTGGGAGCCAGTTTTGTGAGATGGACCGTAACTACTCTCAGAAACCAGAGGCGTACATCTAATCCTGCGTCAAGCATGGCAGAGGGTCTTCTTGGGATTTTACTTCACTTTACAAGGAGCCATGATTTGCAGACTCTTAGTATTGTCAGAGAGCATAACCTTATGACCATTTTCTGTGAGCAGCTTCGTTTTCCTTCAAACCCAAGAGTGAAGCAACTTGCTGCCCTTGGATTGAAGAATTTGTCAGAATGTGGAATGTCAGTTGCTGCTGGGGACTCACAACCAATCCCTCTCAATGGATTCTGCTCCTTAGTTTTCATGTGTGGGCGGGCTGCTAATAAACCTTCTACATGTCCTATTCATAATGCTGCGTGTGAAGAAGATAGTCAGCTGTGCTTGCTCAAGAGCAACTGCATCAAACCCCTGGTTGATCTTCTCACAGATGAGGACACTGGTGTTCAAATTGCTGCAGTAGAGGCACTTTCCACACTTGTTTTAGACACCTCTAACAATTTCAAGAGAGTAGTTGATGAGCTTGAACACCAGGGCGTGGTTGATGCCCTGATCAATCTTTTCACAGAAGTTCGACCCGGAGAGCTTCAAGAGAGAGCAATTTGGATGATAGAGAGGATATTGAGAGTGGAAAGCCAGAGTCAGCGGCTCGCATTCAATCAGTCTCTGGTTAGGGCATTGGTGGAAGCCTTTAAACATGGTGGTGCCAACACAAAGGGGCATGCTCAGGTTGCGCTTACCAACCTAAAGCAAATATCAGGTATTAGTGGAAAGGCCTCTAGTCAAGCTGGGGCACGGGGGTAGTTGCCAATGAAAAGGGCGGTGATACACTTTATTTGTGTGGATATTTATTGTAGTCAATTAAAACTGGCTTAATTGCATTCATTATTGCTAGCAATCTGTTTGGTGTTTTGAGTTCTTTCTCAATCAATAGCTTGATGTATCGGTCGAGATTATTCTAATCTGACATAGTTACAATTACCTAAGATAGGATGGACTTAAATTCTAAGGCTACACTCTCTACAGATGAGGTAGCTTCCTATCTTGTCATATATAATTAGATGAGTTTGTTACTCATTATCTCGCACGCCACACATTATACATTTTTTTTTTTTATTAAACTAATTGAGTTTTTCTACTCATCATCCATACACTACATATTTGCTAAGGGAAAAAAAATAAAAAGATAAAAAATCATGTATGGTGTGTGGCGTAAGGATGATGAGTAAAATTTTTTATAATTGGATATGTTTCGCCTATCTTTGACAGAAACGGAAATTCTGGATCTATTCATAAATTCGGTTGATGAAGGTGCTGTAATTGAAATCTCAATTAAATTCTTTTCTTATTCAGTGAAGTTTTAATTATCTGTGCCAACTTTTGATGTTATAATTGCTTAGATGTTGGGGTAGACGGCCCATCAGAATCAAGAGCCCATGAAGAGGGGGCCCAAAAAGCCCAAGAGACGAGTGGGCAACCGGCCTAGGTACATGCATTTCCGAAAGTAAAAATTTGTCTCGATAATGAAACAGAGCAAAAGAGAAAGGGAGATGAGTGGTCAAGTGTCCAAAAAGAAGATAAAAAGAACGAGAAATGCTATCTTCATCTATTATTCATTTCCACATCTCACACCTATAATTTTTTCATAGGATATAAAAATATTTTTTATAAAATATGAAAGTGTTTTTTACAGGATATGAGGTATGGAGTAGTAAATAGTCGTTGATGAGAAATTTTTTTTAAAAAGAATAAATATGAAAGTTATGATAACATTGGCTCATTTGGATACAGAAATCATTTCAATTTATCTCATCTCATTTTATTATTACAATTTTTTTTAATTCTAAAACAATAATACTGTTAAAAAATAATATTCTAACAATATTTTATTCAACTCATCTAAAACCATCTTATTTCATCTCACTATCCAAACAAGTTAAACATGCCAAGATACAGCAGCCAATGTCCAAATTGCCCAACAAAGGACACTAACATAATTGTAAGAGAAGTGTTACAAATATTAAAATAAAAAAAACTAAATAAAAGTACATTTATAAAATAATATGATTTTATATTATCGTTTGATCTATTTTAAGATAAAAGTAATTTCACAATCTGGCATATCACATCAAATGATATCATTTTGTGAATTTACTTTTATATAATATTATTTTTGTTAAAGTATTTCTCTTACTACAGAATGCCCCATTCTTTTTATTGAAATCATTGTGTTTTTTTTTTTCACCTTAAAAGCATCAGAGCTGTCACCCCATCTATCTGCCCGACCCACGTCGTTCTTTTCGGTCTCTTAGATGAAAGGGACGGGGCCGAAGTTACAGTTAGACGAGGTGAACGTGCAGGCTTGAAGAGGAGGAAGAGGCTGGAGGACACAGCGGGACGCGTGTGCTGCGATGAGAGTCAGAGTCTCACAGAAATGCTCAAGACTTGGCATTTCTTCATGCAAATTGAGATGAATTTGCATGACAATTCTGAACATACTAAAATGGTCAGTCGGGAGAATGACACGGACTTTCGACAGTTTCCATTGGAAAAAACAGTTCTTTTACTGTCAGTTTCACGATTCGATCTTGGAGTCCAATAAATGTTTGTCCCTTCTCTCTCTCGCATGTTCTCTGAAACCAAACACTTGGCAAACTTTTCCGACCACTTGGCTTGAAATTGGCAATCCAAAGAAGGCTGCAGATAATAATGTTGTCCGTTCCTTTTTTTTTTTTCCCCTCTCTTATATGTTCTCTGAAACCAAACACTTGGCAAACATTTTTTGACAACTTGGCTTCAAAATGTATTCACTTTGTGGAGTAACGAAACTTGGCAAGCCGAAGAATGCGGTGACTTTAGTTGAGTAAGTATTATGTGCTAAATAAAGGGCGAGGACAAGACAGCATTGTGATTTTCTAGCTGTAGTTAAAGAAGCAAGCATACTTTTCAATCCTATGCAAGGTTGTCCCTCTCTGCTCAACAACTACGAATTATCACAATCATTGTGCTACGTGTGAAATCACCAGTGATTTTGGATTTTTATTTTTATTTTTTATTTCACTACAAGATTACAGCCTGCGGAATTCTTGCTGACAGTCTATTCCAGATGGTGGGTGGGAAGGTAATTCATGCTTTTAAAATTGGCTGTAGAAACAGTCCATTGTACAAGATTTTAGGCACAAACAATTCATTACTACTTAAAATTACCTCAACATCCAATCGTAGCCCGAGTCTTTTGAGATTAGCTTAGTGGGATTTCATTATTATGTTCGCAATCGAAGTGGGAGGAGGAGCCTTTTGCATAGCCATCAATGGGTTGTGACAAGTCTTGTTAAGGAAAATCACATGGCAAGCACAAGACCACCTCATATTGCAGGAACGTGGAAAACCAGCAATACATGCATTTCAGCAGAGGAAAACCGAATCATCTAGAATTCAGAATAATATTCTGAAAGGACAGGTGTCAACAGATCCAAGAAAAGTGGAAAACTAGTTACTGTAAATATTATATATATATATTTATATATATGGATGTACAAAGGGTCGAAACTATGAATGGAAATCAATATTTCAGGAATGAAAAGTTCCTTTACACATTCCGTCAAACATCTGATATGCATACTAAGAATTAATCTTGTGAAGTCTCATAAAAAGAGTGCTCTCTATTTCTAGCAACCCAGCCCCATCTCTAGGTGAAGCTCCTCCATTTCTAACTTAACGTGGGGTCGGAGAGATGTCACGTGCCATTTAGAAGGGAATTTCTCCCTTGGAATGCGGTGGGCCGTCTGGTGTGGTGGATTTGGATGGCCCACTGAGCACAACCCATTGTGGGCCACATGGAGAACTTTCCACCCTCTCCTTATATCCCACTGTTAGACTTTTCCTTAGTTCTTCTCCCTTTTACCACCCCTACGGCCCTACCCCCTCTCACAGAGTAGGTCAATCAGCGAAGGAGATTTTTGTCAATGTCTACCCGCCACCGTAGCTGTAATAATACTCAATTATTTCTTCTTCCTTTTTTCTTTTTCTTTTTTTTTTTCAATTAGGGTTATAAAAGGTAATTCACAATTTTAAGCTAAAAAATAAAAATAAAGCCCTATAGTGAATTAATTATAAAGGAAATCACCATTTAATTTGTCTAATTTGCACATATGAGATAGGATAATTTGAAATTAAAATTAAAATGTTAAATAAAATATTATTATAATATATCTTTTTAATTTTAATTTTATTTTAAAATTTAAAAAAATTGAATTATTTATTTTATTTTATATTAAAATTATAATAATTAAATTATATTAGATAAAATGAATTGAAAAATTTTTTAAAAACAAAAAGACTGGCGAAGAGTTACACACCAAATTCTCCCTAGGCAAATTGGCCACTTTTTTTATATTTTTAAATTTAAAAAAAATACAATATTATTAATAAATATTTCTTTAATTACTAACTAAATAAAACATTATATCGGGACCATTGGATCGGACAACTAGCATTATTAGGCTTGGTTTGGGTAGTAAAAGTATCTGAGAATGTTTGTGAATAGTAGTGAAAAAGTAATAATAAAATATTGAATAGTAATAAAAAGTAAGTGAAAAGTAATGAATAGTAGAAAAAGTAAGTAAAAAGTAATAATAAAGTAAAGAATAGTAGTGAGAGTGTTTGAGAGTACCTCAGGTACTCTCGGTACCCAAACTAGCCCTTAGTCAGATGAATTTATGTTTTTTTTTTTTTTTGTATTATTAGTTAAAAATATATTTTTAAAAGAATATAATTTTAAAAGTGAAAAGCTGAGCAAGGACAGGGATGTCGTACGCATGCTGGCTTAAGTGACATCTCTTCTCAGAACATCACATTAAGCAGATCTTGTCAGCTGTCACCAGAGAATAATTACTGTGGTTTGAAAGAAGCAAATACGGACGGTAAGTGTTAAAGCTCCTGGGAGTAACTTTTTCTCTACGGTGGCGGTGACAGATTCTCTTCTTTTTCATTTTCTTGATTTTCTTTTTTAATTTAAGATATTTTAAACAAATTATCTAATGATGAATGGGACAGAAAATTAGAAATATCTCGTATTTTTAATCAATATTGATAAAAAAAAATTAAAATTAAAATTAAAATTAACCGTTAAAAAATATTAAAAATATAATACAAATAATTTAATATGCATATTTCATGAGTTTAAACTTTTAAGATAAATGGTGATTTCACATAATATCAAAACCAAATCTTGAGTTCGAAACATAACTCTACACTTTATCTCATTTAATTAAATATTTTACATGTTAGGTCATCTATTAAAAGAAAGTTTAACTCACACATGAAGGAGAATGTTAAGATATAAATTAAACAATAATATCTACATCTTTCTATCTGTTTAAATTTTTAGAACAAGTGATGATCTCACAAAAAATATCCAAAATTATGAACTGAAATGTTATTTATAGTTTTCAATTGTGTAAGTCTTGTACACTTCCTTCGAAAAAAATAACATAAATTTAAAATTCACATAAAAATATATTTTTGTAATAATAGATCTCTTTTTTTTTTAAGAAATTACACCAAATTTACAAGCTTTAAAATTGTATATAGCATTGCTAAGAGTACTGTTTGATAAAGGTTTCTCAGGATTAAATCATATATTAATTTAGAAGGAGCAGGATATTTGTTACCTAGTTGATCGCTTATAGCCATTTTGGATGCACATATTTTTCTATGAGTAATGCTACGTACAGTTTATATTTGGAGACTGTAATATAAATTTAGATAATTTTATCTTTAAAACTTTTTAAAATTATAAAAATATATCTCATAAAATGATGATTTTTCTCATTTAATAAAGTGACTACACATATAATCTCCACTTAGAAACTGTAAATAAAATTTCTCTTTTTCTATTGGGATTTCTTTGGAAAGATAACACAGGTTTGTGCAGAATAATTAGAATATATTGGTAGAGAGGCCAAACCATAAGTTTGCACCAAATTATACCTATGTAATTAATTTTAAAAATTACGGCTATTAACAAAAGGCTATCAATTAATAAAGCCTCATAATTTCTATCACAAAAACAGCTTCTTCTTTTAAACTTTTTGAGATACATTGAATGTGACAAACAACCGAATATGGTCCGAAGAAAGTACATTTCATCTTAAACTAAGAACTCAACTAAATTTGCGGTTAATTTTTAGTTTTTGTTTTCCAAACAAGCCCATTTGTGTTCGGTTAATTTTTAGTTTTAGTTTTCTCTTAATTTTTTCCTTTTTTTTACATGAAATGAACCGTTGCGTTTGCTCTAGTTGTCATGTCAAAAAAAAAAAAGAAAAGAATTATGAGATTATTTTAATACAAAAACCCATCAAAAATCACTTCGCTAGCTTTAGATTTTTTATTTAGTTTGAAGCTTTTGGTATTAAGTTGTAGTATTGTATAACGTCGTGACATTAATTTTGTGATTTTTTTTTTTCAGCAATAACCGATGGGTGTTCCATGCCTCCCAACACAAATTTATCTTTTTTTTTCATATTTTTTTAATATTTTTAAAAAATAAAAATATATCAATACATTAAAAATCACTTTCTGAATCATTAAGTAAATAAAATTAAAAATTAAAAATAAAATGCATGAGCGGTCAAAATGAGAAAGCAAACTCAGGCAACATATTAGCATTTCTCATTTTTTTTTTTTTTATCCAAAACATTTCTCTCGCTGTATAATGCAGGCATTTTTCCACGCTCTTCTAAGCATTCTTGATTATTTTATCAACATAATCCCATGTTATAAATAGAAAAAATAGCTACATTTATAGCGGATCGATCGAATTACTAAGATATTCCCCAAGATTATCATCACTAAGAATAATTTTTATTTTTTTATTTTAAAATTATACTAATTATATATTAATTAATAATTTAATTTTTAAGTGAAAGAAATGAAGATAAAGCGAGAGAAAGGAAGAAAAAGAGTCCATAAATGAATTACGCCCAAAGAAGAAATTAATGATTTTAATTGAATAAAATATACATTTAGCATGCGATGATTAATGTAAAATTAATAATTAGCTAGTCATATTTTGCAATTCACTAAATTTGGCTAGGCCATATAACCTCTAGTAAAAAGAGCAGAATCACACCTCCATAATTATCAATAATGGCTCCTGTAATAGATCACTATAACTAAACAAGGACTATTAGGTTTTCAGGACGCCCCCAAAAAGAGAAGAATGTTGCTTCCCCCTGCTTTCCGCATTAAAGTCACTGCCTTGATACCCCACTGATTCCAAAAGCTAAGCGATCAAACGCTCTTTCCAAAATAAAGGTAAAATTTAATTGTAAGCATTTTTCTCATTAATACGTCATTCATTTAATATAATTAATTAAAAAATAAATTTTATTAAAAATTGTGTTAATTTAAATTTAAAATATGAAATAATATCATTAATACATAGATTGGTACACAAATTTACATATACATAATAAAACTCTAAAATAAATAATTCTTCTCATCAATCTCTATTTACTATCTCACATGATCTCACACTATATAAAAAAAATATCAGGTATAAGGTATGGACGTGAATAATGACTGATGTATAGTAGAACCCTGTAAAAATATGCTAAAATATTGTCAGGAACTTCCAGAATAATTAATTTCATATATAATGGTTAATGCTCTCTTCCAAATAATTCTGAAATTTTTATTTTAGTTGATCTTGGTACCGTACTTGTTACTAAGGTCCTGTTTGAAAACAGAACAATTTTAAGATATTATTAGATTATTTTATTACCATTTATAAATTATTTCATTATTATTCATAGATGATTTAAGATACATTTAACATCCATACGAGGTACTATTAATATAGTAGAGAAAATATTATATGATTGAAATTATGGAGTGGGATAAATATATATGTATTCTTATAAAATAAAATAAAAAGGATTACAAGTGATAATTAGTAGATAGGAGCTGAACACTTTTGCTTTTTGAAAAACATTTAATTGGTCTTAATTACTTAGTAGCAAAAAATAAATTCTCGTTTCTCCAATGAGTTATGATAAGTACTGAATGTGTGAGTTGCACAAAATTTATATGAAATATGATAAAAATATTTTACTGTTTATTTTTATTCACATAAATAGCATTTTTCTTATATATATTGGTCCCGGCCGTACGTTTAGTTTTCGTGCAATTATTTATCAAGTCATTTCTCTTTTACAGTTTCTCTTTTACAATAGCCTCGATGAACCTCTGATCATTTTGAAGATTTTATTTTATTATAAGAAATATTTTAGACATAAATAAATTATATAAAAATAAACTTATAAATTGATGTAGTTTGATTTGGTAAGTCACATTGTAAAATAGACCTAACGGATCCAATGAAACTATATTAATTTATATATTTACTTTATATAATTTTTTTATATATATAACAGTTCTCTTTTATTATTCGGTTCGAAGAAGACGGATACGTAAAAAAACACTGTCAGTTTACTTTTGATCAACGGAACTTGATTATTTTAACTGTCACATTATAATTATATGAACATGTATAACGATAATAATCATCCAATGAAACTTTGAAAAAAAAAAAAAAAACTTCAAAAACTTGAGATTTAAAATAAAAACAATAAAAAAAAAAATGGGGCGTGCATGAAGGCGCAGACAAGCTGGTCCTACTCATTATGAAAGAGTTGTTAATTATTATAAATTAATTAGAAAGACGAAGGAAATATCTAATAAATATTAAATAAAACCACTTCCATTATTAGAAATACCAGTAACTTAATTAGGTGTTGAAGATTTTCTTGTTTGTCTCAAAAGGTGATGACAATTAAAGCTATCTTTTTTTTTCCCCCTCTTCACAATTGAAACTGAATGATATGATCAATCTAGCTGACTAAAAGAGAAACAACGCACTCGTGAAAAGTGAAAGGTTTTCTACCTTTGTAAACTGATCTTTGCACACATCATGCGCGCCTATATATATAGGAATAGCACCATGATTAGTGCTAATCAAGCAATGTTTGTTAAGTGCGAATTTTCGTATTTTAAAAGCATGTTCAACACTTTTTCTTCTGTACGAGGGGAGATCGTGGATTCTAATCTTCACGCAAGATATTCTTAATTGCTTTATATATATATATATATATATATATAAGAAAATGATACGTGCATATATAGGACTCATTTAGATACAGAAACACTCTTAATTTATTTTATCTCATCATTATAAATTTTTTAAATTTTCATACAAAATATAATAAATAATTCAACTTTTTCAAATCTTAAAATAATAATAATATTAAAAAATAATATTCTAACAATATTTTATTCAACTCTTCTAAAACTATCTGATCATCTCATCTTACCATCCAAACGAGCCCATAATCACCGGTCACGATGAAAGTACCTACGGGTGATGTGTACATGCAAATATTGCCATCATACAAGAGTCATTGCTTTTATCGACTCACTGCGCGGATGCTCAACACATGGTCTTCGCATGTGCGCACGTGTAGAGTACACACAGATATACACACGTGTATGATGCATTGGAAAAAAAGGCCTTCCTCCTACGTTAATGAAGCTTGGTCTTCTTCTTTTTAAGTGTTGCAGTGATCTTAACTGAAATAAAGCCAATCTTCATTGGAAGCTAAAAGAATCAATCCAAGGAATGGCATTAAATATTAAGAAAACTGAAAACTCTTTACATTAATTTATTGATCAGTCGCAGTATGGTGGAGTACACGAGATTGCCGTTACAACGTATAACAAATCTACTCGAATATTGCCAAGAGTACTCGTTGCAGGCTGCTAGCTAGCTTCCTTCTTTTATGATGGAATTAATCGATACTTTAAGTTGCATGCATGCATGCTCAACAATATTACGAAAATTCGGTAACTTTATTAAGTTGCTGCATGAACACGACACGTACCTGATTATAGTTCCAACAAACCTACTCAAAATTTGCCAAGAGTCATTGCTTCCTCAATACATGCATGGTTGCTGACCATTGCAACTTCTTAATTTGCTTGTATAATAAATGCTAGCTTATAATACGAAAGAAAGAGAAACGCCTTAGTTTCTATATATATATAAATTTTATAAAATTAAATTCATATATAAACTATTGGGCTGTATTATAAAATCTTTTTTATTTAAAATAGAAATGACATATCATATTATATCACGTCATTTTTCATAAGATCTATTTAAATCTATCACTTATTTGAAAGGAAAAAATGAATTAGAATTAAGTCAATCTTGTGCATTCTCTTATATGTGTGTGATGGAGGTTGTTGTTTGGCCACGAGGGGTCGGAAGGCCACGCCACAGTAAACCCCTCCTTCTAGCCACCGCCACACACACATATATAAGTTTGAGATGTATCATTATTCATATAAATATATTCAAATAACTAAGCTCATTATAATATCAACTATATAAACAAATTAATACACTCTATATATGATCATTATAATTAAAAGCATCAATTACAACCTTCGTCGGTTGGATGTCAATAACAGTCAAGTTTCAGCCACTTGATTTAAGAAAAAGACAGCTAGCGCCCAATTGATCGTGTATAATGACATCCACGTCTTATGTTTGTCGCTATTCGAGATCATTAGAGTATTACCTTTGACAACAAAAAAAAAGTATATATCATCATNATATATAAATGTAATGAGTAAAAGATGATGAGTAAATATGGATCATCATAACAATGAAAAGTTATTCTTGCATCGAGGGGTCCTTTTTACAACATTCCAACATAAAAATTAATGTAATGTTCCATTTGTTATAATTTGTCTGTCGATGATCTTTGTTTTTCCCCACGCACGCAAGAAAAGAGTAAAAGCAATACAACAGTATAATTTATTATTGTTCACTACGTCCCCATTGTCTTGAGATCTACATTAAATTTATCAATATCTATTCTCTGATATCACTTTTTTGAAATTCGTTTGACGTTTTTCCTTTGTCCATATATTATATTCTATACTTAGACAGTGTACCCAATTAACACTCCCAACTATATGGACTATTTTGGTTCAAAATGTATTATGATCTTATTTAAAAACTATATTAAATAGATACCTTTATGGATATTATAATGTGTCTCCTAAGCCCTATTTATTTATTTTTCCTAGCTTGATCGATCTGTATGGAAAGGGAATGCATGTTTGAGTTTGACAGATCAGAAACTGGCCGGCCTCTCTCTCATGCGCACGAACACACACTCGCTAGCTAGCTCGCTCTTAATTTCAGCCTTGAGAGAAATGAGAAATGCTTAGTTTACAAAGAAATCTTACCAAATTTTTTTTTAAAACGATGCATGTGGTTTGATATATAATACGTCAAATTGTAAAACGTCTCTATTTATTATAAAGTAAATATATTTGAGGCATCACGTACACTAAATCACATTATAAGTTTATAAACTTCTTTTAATAAGATCTGTTTGGTAGATCTAATCTCTTTCGTCACTTGTTCAATATTCATCGTTGGTCTAAAAAACTTTAATATTATATTTTTCCATATTTAAAAATCAAAATCGCACATTCCTATAGGGTACAAGAATATATATCATTACATTAACCATGAATTAGAAGGGTGCCAATTATATTAATTAGTACTACATATACTGAGTACCTAAGAATCTAAAATTTAGAAATAGCATAATGCACATGGTTTCGATCCTGTCCTCATGTAGAATATATGGCATTTTCCTGTCAATCGTAAATGGTTGTCGTGGAGCTTTATTTTACACAACTTTTTCGCAGTGACAGGAACCATTAATAATATAGATATATATAATCAATGACATGGTAATTAATATAAGACACCTTTCTTTTTCGTGTCACTATTTTTGGTGGGTAAAGGGTTTTATTTCCTCAGTACCTCCATGCATATAATTAATTGCATTTATGTGCCCGTCGGACATTTGAAATTCTTCTGGCTGCCCAGAAAACAATAATGAATGGCCCAATCAGGTGCTGCTGATTTGCCAAAACAATGCAAATTACCAAAGCAGCTTTCAGTACTCACCTTTTAATTTTTTCGGAGAGGAAAAAAATGTGAATGTTACGGCAATAATCGGTTGTAGGACCAATATGGTACCAATATACAGGATCGCTTTTTTTTTTTTTTTTTCTTTTTTGGTTCTTGTTCTGTTCTATGACATATTGGATAGAGTACACATTACTCCTAGTTATTGAATTTTTCTTCTCATCAATATCTCTACACTACATACTTATTAAAAAAATAATAATAATAAAAATAAAAATAGGTATATGGTGTATGAATAATGAGTATCTAAATTATTCTATTGGATATTGCACTGAGTAGTTAACTCTTTACCAAAGGTCGCGGATCATATTTCGTAATGAAAATTATTTTACTTATAAAGAGATTTTATAAAAATAAATTTATAAATTATTTGATATAATAAATTGATATTTTTGTTTTGCTGCGTTGTTTCTGTTTGTCTGATATTTCTATTCAAAAATACAAAACAAATGGGCTGCAGCTGCTCAGAGCAATTTCAAGAGACAGTATAAGTTATATTCTTCACGCAACCTTTAAGCAGGCTCATAATATGATTTTTTTTTTTTTAACTAATAGAGTGGTAGAACTAGGAAAACAAATTTAAATATAATTTCTTTGAATAAATTTCCTTAAATTTTTTTTTTTTTTCAATTTCTTGCTTTAACATTATGCACTTTTGTAACTTTGGACTCCGTGATGATTTCTAGCTATGAGATAAAAGGCTGCAATAAAAGCCATGCGGATCTAAAATCTTCAACTTTAAACATTTTATTTTTCTTGACATGTCACTGTACTATGCATATGTCACGATTTTTTGTTATTTCACATCGTAAGAATATACTTTTTATGTCATTTAAATTGATAAAACTAAGGGTTAATAAATCAAACAGACATAGAAAAGGTATACAAATAATATACCAAGCCCATGAATCAACCCACTTCAAAAAAGCATGACCGAAAGCCTAACCACTCCCTAAAGCACTAAAGGAAAAGCACAGAGAGCATGTGAAAAATAACCCATGTGATAAGCTATATAATTGGGAATTTTGTTGTTTTTATGTTAGTGTGCTAACTAACTAAGCTCACATTTACATGGTTCTAACTTGGTGAGGATGACATAATGAGACGATGTACATTTGAAAAAATATATTCATCATTCTAACTATAATCATCCGATATTGTATTAGATAATAAGTTTATAAGTGAAATATAAAAAATGATATCCAATCATCTAATGACACATCATAGGATGATGAGAGGATGATGAGAGTTAAGATGATGAGTAGCATTACTCAATACAAAATTAATATAATTTGTCTATTAGATCATATAAATTTGTGTTGAACAAGTCATTTCGAATAACTCAAATCAAATAACCATTATTAAGGAAAGTTAGTTAATGATGTGTTTTTCGAAATATGAGTTATAGATTATATTTAGTGATTATGGTTATAAATGTTGATTTGATCCTAAATGTAGAAAATCATATCAAATACCTGAAAGAAATATTTTTACGTAAATTGTCAGGTGTTGAATATGGAGATAAATAGTCGTTGATGTATAGTAAAATATAACTCATTTGATCAAAAGAATTACATTCGAAATGGATATAAATAATTCTATACTAAAAAATTGACTGGACACAAAACCAACCCAAGAATACGATTACGAACGGCTCAGATGCTGGATGTGGTGCGAGCCGCTCCTTAAAAATATCCGAGAAAACCTGACTTGCGTGCTAGTCATGTGTGCATCCGGTTCTTCGTGTTACCACTTATACGGCAACTAGGGCGCATCCAGAGATAGATTCTTCTTTGTCTCTTGTCTATGGTTTCTCTTTTTCTTTTTTCCTTTTCTTCTTTTTTATTTTCCCCAAACATGTGTCTCTACTCTTTACAAGCGCGTATCGTTTCCTGTCTATATAGGTTATCATATTCATTGCCATAAGCCTCTCTAACTCTTCACCTCTATAGAGTTCAGCAGGCCCTCCTGTCCATTTCTCTACTGTCTTTGCAGAAAGAGATTTGGAGCCAAAGCTAAGCCCCTGCCCTGCCCTGCCAACCAAGAAACCAGTTTTTAAGGAAATGGAGAAAGGAGGAGAGAATGCAAATGGTTTTGGTCATGGGCTTGGCCACAAGGACGATGATTTCGACCCAAGTGCGCCGCCTCCATTTAGGATAGCTGAGATCCGAGCCGCCATTCCCAAGCATTGCTGGATCAAGAATCCATGGAGGTCCTTGAGTTACGTTCTCAGGGATGTCTTTATGGTCTTTGCATTGGCAGCGGCTGCAATCTACCTCAATACTTGGATCTTTTGGCCGCTTTACTGGGCTGCTCAGGGGACAATGTTCTGGGCTATATTTGTCCTTGGACATGATTGGTAATCTCATTCTTCTGCATTCTCTGTCTTTCATAACTTATTGTTTGGCATTGGACTTTGATTCGTATAATATTTTAGGGATTTTTAGTTTTTTATTTTATTTCTTTTTTGTTTTGTATTTTGGATTGAACAGTGGCCATGGAAGCTTTTCCAACAGTACCCTGTTGAATAGTTTGATGGGGCATCTCTTACATTCTGCAATTCTTGTACCCTACAACGGATGGTGGGTTTGTTGATAACGTTGTTTTATAATTCAGACATTTTCAATGATTTTGGATGAATCACACAGCTCTTGAATGTTACAGGAGAATCAGCCACAGAACACACCACCAGAACCATGGGAATGTTGAGAATGACGAGTCATGGGTTCCGGTATTATGCCTGTTCTATTATTTAAGGAATTACGCTTGTTAATTAACCTTGAACAATACGAAAATAACCAATATGTGGAGCTAAAATTTCCATCCTTGAACTTTTAACAATTAGTCCTGTTTCATCTTTACCAGTTAACAGAGAAGTTGTACAAGAGTTTGGATCAGAATACCCGGAAGCTAAGATTCACAGTGCCTTTCCCCCTTTTTGCATATCCTTTTTATCTGGTGAGAGTGCTTATCTTTTACTCACCTTATCATTCTGTAAATTCAAACCATGTTGCTTGTGATGGTCTAAAAGAAGCTGATTTTTGTTTTCCCGATGGATTACATTGCAGTGGAGCAGAAGTCCAGGAAAGGAAGGTTCTCACTTCAACCCATACAGCAACTTGTTCGCCCCGAATGAGAGGAAAGATGTGATAACTTCAACTCTGTGCTGGTCTCTAATGGCTGCTCTGCTTATCTATCTATCCTTTGCAGTAGGCCCTATCCAAATCCTAAAGCTTTACGGTGTTCCTCACTTGGTGAATAAATTTTCTTTTCCTTGTAAAACTTATCAACATATTTTATACTTTAGTCGTTATTTATTTCTCTGAATCCACTGTTATTTTCAGATTTTCGTGATGTGGCTAGACTTTGTGACCTATTTACATCACCATGGTTATGAGCAGAAACTTCCTTGGTACCGCGGCAAGGTTCTGATAAGTTGTCTATATTTATCGAAAAACCTCTGAAAAAACAGGATCCTCGTATCTATTTAGTGTAAAACACGAGATATTTTGGTTGTCCAAGCATTTTAAGCTGAATTATACAATTTACTATCCTGTCGATGTGTGTATTTTTGACAGGAATGGAGTTATCTACGAGGAGGGCTTACAACAGTTGATCGTGATTATGGAATTTTTAATAACATCCACCATGATATCGGCACCCATGTTATACACCATCTCTTCCCTCAAATCCCACACTACCATCTAGTGGAAGCGGTACTTTTTTCTCAAATCTCTTGAGCAAATTGCATTGAGTAATAACAAATTATAAGAGCAGTTTCTGAATGGTTTTAACACTTAACCCTGCAGACTGAGGCTGCAAAACCAGTGCTGGGTAAGTACTATCGGGAGCCAAAGAAATCTGGGCCAATTCCCCTTCACTTAATCGAGAGTCTAGTAAGAAGCATTACTGAAGACCACTATGTCGATGACAGTGGAGAGATCGTCTACTATCAGACTGACCCTGAGTTGTATAAATCTTTGAAGAGCAAGGCTATCTGATCCTGTCAGGGTTCAATCCAACTGGGGATGTGGATTTAGTAGTTGTATCTTAAACTCTCTTTCTGATCATAAAGAACTGGTCAATTGCTGTCTATGATAGCTAGGGGAAGGGGGGGGCTTATGTTTTCTTTCTTTTTCGTTTCCAAGATCCTTATCCTTTTCAGAACAAGGGAAGAAGGATGGAAGTAGTAGAGTGTTATGATGTAACTAAACTTTTGTAGAAGGTTATCTTTCTGGAATAATGTTAATGCTTGAATGGGCTACTCAAAACTTTGGTTCAATTTTTTTATTCAATTTTTTTTTTTTGGCATATTCTCTATTTAGATTGTGGTTGTTGATTGGTTTGTAAAATCATTAGGCGAACCCAACTTCTCCCAACTTTAGCCCATCCTCCCTCCTATACAGCTTTGTTACTTGAAAGGGCTTACCCAAACCCAAAAGGTTAAGTCTCGAACAGTGTAGAAATCATTACAAAAATATATTTACTTACTCAATAGGCAATGATTTAGGCCCCTTAATAACCTTCCTAGTAAGGATATCTGACAGATGAGATCATTGTAATTCAATTACCCTTTTTCTCTTTGGGTTTTGTTTCTTTTCTTTCTCTAAATGGAAAACTGTAGAACCTTAATATTAAAACGAAGGACTCAACTAATTGGACCTTCTACAGTGTTTCATTCCAATTAATGCAACCAGATATACAAAATAATTAAGCAAATAGAAATCCTTTGAATTATTGCTCGAATTAGATAGTCGAATTCAGAAGGACATAGACATGACATTTAGATATAAATTATGTGATGTTTTCCCATTGTTGATACAAATCCTAACGCATGAACCCAGCCTTGAAAGTAGCTCCTCCTGAAAACAACAACATGATTCTAGGTTGGGATGCTCAAGTTGGCTGTTTTTATGGCTCGAAAACAATGAGCAAGAACAGTGAGCATTGTTCTAACCATTCTAACCTCATTTGATCTCCATCTCATTGTTAGAGGGACATCCCAGTCGCGATTGATTTTTATTAAAATTTTTGCTACACATAATTCGTTAGCAGATTAATTATTTATAGTGGAATCCATTATAATTTTAAAAAAAAAAAAAATTGAAACACCAAGAATATTTTAGTATAGTTATGTGGAAAACTTTAACATCAACTCCAAGCTATTGTAGTTTAATTGGAGTCTCTAGACTCGCGTCTACTGATGCATATGGTCAACCAAGCCAACCCACATATTCTTCTGGTCAGGCAGGCTAGCCCAACAAATATCTCGTATAGAATCATGGATCCATATGAACAGTAGCCCAAGTTGCGGGATTAAAATACCTCCAACATGAAGCCCATTCAGTCCCAACTACAGATATGCCAACTTCCTCCTCTAGTTCAAAAACTTCTCCTTTTCTTTTTACTTCTTGTATTTTTTTTTTTTTTTTTGCAAAGAAAAGCCTAAGGGATCAGTGAACTATTTTTGAATTTTTCATCTAAATATTATCATTGTTGCCTGAAATTACCCAAGTACCCTTGTAACGCATGAAAATATCTACTAATTCATTCAGCAAATTGGTTAGTTGTTAGTCATGCAATTATTTAATTGTAATGTATTACATTTTATATTCATTGTATAGCTTTACTGACTAGTTAGCACTAGTTAGTTAGACTAGTCTTTTTTAGTCATTTTGCTTTACTGGTATATAAATAAGGATGCGTGTAATTTTTACTCAGACAGAATAAGATCAAATTCTCAGTTTTTCCAATTTTTGGAAGGTTTCATTTTTGAAACCTGTAATATGGTATCCGTAGAATGTTTTTAGGGCTTCTCGATGTCTTCCTCTATCTCTCATTCCTCTACAATGGAAGACGATTCTGCTAGTCTGTATCATCTTCAAAATGGTGATTCTCTTGAATCTATTTTGGTTACACAACAATTGCTTGGAGATAATTACCATTATTGGGCTCGCTCCATGAAAATGGCATTGATTGCCCAAAACAAGATCGGTTTCGTGAATGGTTCGATTTTACAACCTCAGGACACTTCTAATCGTCGATACCATGCATGGCTCCGCTGCAACAACAAGGTTCTATCTTGGATTCTCAACTTTATCTCCAAAGAAATCGCAGCTATTATCATTTATGCCACTACAGTGAAGGAGATGTGGCATGATCTTCATGAGCGTTTTTCACATAGCAATAGACCACGAATTTTTCAGCTTCAAAAGGTTCTTTCATCTGTTTCACAAGAAAATCTTTCGATTAGTGCCTATTATACACGATTTAAAGGTCTTTGGGATGAGCTTGTGTATTATAATTCTATTCCGTCTAGTTCTTGTGGTGCTTTGCGAGTATTACTTGAATATGAGCAAAGCCAAGAAGTTATGCTCTTTCTTATGGGGTTAAATGAAGTTTTTTCACATGTACGTGGACAAATTCTACTCATGAATCCTCTTCCCTCAATTAATAAGGTTTTTTCTTTAGTTTTACAAAAAGAAAAACAATTGAAGATTGGATCTATTCTTCCTTCAACTATTGACACTGCTGCCTTTCTTGCCAAGAAAGTTGATGATTCTAATTTGAATAAACAGCATTTTTGCAAAAATAGGCTTGTTTGTACACATTGTGGGCTTGTAAATCATACGGTGGATAAGTATTATAAACTTTATGGTTTTCCACCTGGGTACAAGATGAGAGGCAAAAGGCCTTCTGCTCATCAAGTGTCTTCTCTGACAATTCCTGTTAATACTCCATTAGATCTAAATACACAACTGCTTATTATTCAAGAACAATGTCAAAAGTTATTACCATTGCTCAATATTAAGCCCTCTGCCTCCGATGACAGTTCTTCTCATCATGTTGCAAATATTCTTACCCAATCATCTCCATTAACTAATTTTTCAGGTAATTTTTTTTCATCTAATATTTATGCTGTATGTAATAATCATTCTGTGTGTTCATCTAACACACTTGTTCCTTATTCAATTTCTAAAGATTCTTGGATTATAGACACTAGTGCTACTGATCACATTGTTCATTCTGTTAATTCTTTCAACACAATTACATCTATTCTTAATACTTTAGTTACACTTCCAAATGGTACTTATGTATTTGTCTCACATATTGGTACTGTCAAGATTTATGATTCTTTAACCTTGACAGATGTTCTTTGTGTTCCTTCAATCTTCTGTCAGTTATTAAACTCACAACTTCCTTAAATTGTTTCTTTTTTTTTTAACCTGAATCTTGTTTTATTTAGGACCTAGCAATGTGGAAGATGATTGGAATGGGTCCAAGAATTGAGAGACTTTACATTTTGCAACAGTTAGTTCTTGATTTGTCTTTACCTTCTTTGCCTTTCAGTAAGAAGTCTAGAGTCAGTTCTATAATTGATTCTAACTTTAACCTTTGGCATAATCATTTGGGACACCCTAGTCTTTCCATCTTACAACTTGTAGCACATACTATTCCTAATGTTTCTCTTCAATCCAATAAAGATTCTCATTGTGCAGCTTGTCCATTAGCCAAACAAAGGCATTTGCCTTTTCCACATGATTCTCATATTTCTAACACTCCTTTTAGTTTGATTCATTGTGACATTTGGGGTCCTTTCTCAGTACCTACCACAAATGGTTCTAGATATTTTTTGACAGTTGTTGATGATTCTACATGATGCACATGGGTTTATTTGATGAAATCTAAATCTGCTGTCAAACAATTGCTGGTCTCGTTCTATTATCTTGTTGAAACTTAATTTCATACTAAAATTCAATCCATTAGATCAGATAATGGTCCAAAATTTTTCTTGACAGATTTATTTTCTTCTAAAGGTATTCTACATCAAACTAGTTGTGTAGAAACACCACAACAAAACTCTCTTGTTGAGAGAAATCATCAACATCTTTTAAACGTGGCAAGGGCTCTTAGATTTCAATCTAATCTTTCACTTCATTTTTTGGGATATTGCATTTTAACAACTGCTTATCTCATAAACATAATTCTTTCACCTTGATTGTCAAATAAATCTCCTCATGAGCTCCTATATCATAGTCCACCCACCTATACGCATCTTAGAGTTTTTGGCTGCTTATGTTATGATTCTACCTATACTCATAATAGGTCAAAATTTGTTCTCGAGCTCGCAAATGTATCTTCTTGGGTTACCCTTATGGTACCAAAGGTTACAAAGTGTTTGATTTAGTCACAAATTCTTTGTTTGTGTCTAGACATGTTATCTTCCATGAGTCTATTTTTCCTTTTCAACCTGATTCTTCTCATACAGAGGTTGTTCCATCTTGTTTTTTAGATTCTACCACTTTAGTCTTGCCCAAACCTGTCAATGATATTTCTATTCCTCTTAGTTCATCTACTCCATCTTTAGATACATATTCCATTTCCAATATCCCTGATTTCCATGATTCAACTCAGTTTCCTCCTCTTCAAAGATCCAACAAAAGTCATAAGGTTCCTGACTACTTGCAAAATTATCATTATTTCCTTGCTTCTTCTACAGTTTCACCATCTTCTACTTGCTCTACCAATTCTGAAATTTTTATACCAGGTAAACAATTCAACATTTCTGATTTCCTTTCATATACAAATCTATCTTCTACTCATCATGTTTTTAGTTTGGCCATTTCTTCAAATATTGAACCAGAATTATATCATCAAGCTGCTAAGCATTTTCATTGGCTAGATGTTGTGGCTGACGAATTAACTGCATTGGAAGCTAATAACACCTGGGTCCTTACTGATCTTCCTTTAATAAAACTGTCATAGGATGCAAGTTGGTATATAAAATTAAATACAATGCTAATGGCTCTATTGAAATATATAAGGCACGCTAGGTAGCTAAGGGGTATACACAGTAGAAAGGGTTAGATTATTTTGACACTTTTTTTCCAGTAGCTAAAGTGGTGACTGTGAGATGTGTTATTGCTTTGGCAGCCATGTTTAAATGGCATTTGGTTCACTTAGACGTTAATAATGCTTTTCTTCATGAAAATTTAAATGAAGAAGTCTATATGAAGTTGCCTCTTGGTTATGGTCGAAAGGGGGACACTCGTGTTTGTAAGTTGCAGAAATCATTGTATAGATTAAAACAAGCCTCTCAATAGGTTTTCTTGGCTCCAAACTTGTTTCTACCCCAATTGATTCTCATGTCAAGTAGAACAAGTCTGATGGTACTCCCTTGGCTGACCCTACTTCTTATAGAAGACTGATTGGCAGGTTATTGTATTTAACTCATACAATACCTGATCTCACTTACTCAGTAGATCATCTAAGTTAGTTTTTAGATAGTCCTCGAGAATCTCATCTTCAAACTGCACATCGCATTTTATGTTATCTTAAAGGCACACCTGGATTTATTTTTTTCAGCCTCATCTCCTTTACATTTAAAGGCATTTTCTTATTCTGATTGGGCAAGTTTTCCTAATACAAGGCGATCAGTTTTTGGATATTGTGTTTTCATTGGCAATTCTTTGATCTCATGAAAATCTAAAAAACAACAAACTATCTCTCGGTCATCTGCTGAAGCCGAGTATAGGTCTATGGCCTCTGTTGTTTTTGAGCTCACATGGATTGGATACATGTTTCAGGATCTGTAGGTGAAGCATGATCAAGCAGCATTATTGTTTTGTGATAACCAAGCAGCCCTCCACATTGCCACTAACCTTGTTTTTCTTGAATGCACGAAGCACATTGAACTTGATTGTCATTTGATTCAGGATAAGATACAAGCGGGTTTGATTTGCACACTATATGTCTCATCAGAACATCACGTGGCAGATTTATTCTTTTAAGTTCTCCTTTGTTTTCTGCTTTGTTGTCCAAGATGGGTATTTTGAACATCTACACTAAATCTTTAGGGGAACTATTACATTTTATATTCATTGTATAGCTTTACCGACTAGTTAGCGCTAGTTAGTTAGACTAGTCCTTTTTAGTCATTTTGCTTTACTAGTATATAAATAAGGTTGCGTATAATTTTTACTCAACTAAATAAGATCAAATTCTCAGTTTTTCTCCTTTTTGGAAGGTTTCATTTATGAAATTGTAATATAATGTAAAGTAAATAAATTACATAATACCAAAATTGATATCGAAGGGAAACCCTTTAAAAAACTCTTTAAAGGTAAAACTCTTTAAAAGTAAAACCCTACGGGGCAGTCAAATCCAGAAAAGTCAATTTTATTATTTGAAAATCAATTACAAGTAAAATTCAATTACAAAACCTTTGTCAATTGACACTCTTACTTGATCAGAAAAATGACTCATTTGTCTTCTACTGCAGTAGCAGCCTGAAACTCGACCACTCAATTATTAAACATGGAGCACGATCACACTTTTTGAGAGAAATAATATGAAAATTCTCTAAGAAATTTTCTTACCAAAATATGCACTAAAAAGTGTTCTAGAAAATATCCAGATATGAATATCTACAAATCTTAACTAATAGGATCCTTTAAATAAACAATCTGAAAGAAATTTTAGTTTCAGTAGGACTCTGCTAACAGAATGTTGTATGTTGCGAAGATGTCTCCTGACACGCTCTTCACTACAGTAACAGATTTTAGATTAGACTCTTTTCTGGATAAATGCAGATTTCTTGGGACTCGATTTTTCTACTTATGACTTATCTAAACAATCTCTAATACATCCTAGATAAACTTCATATTATCATAGATAAAGTCAATAAATTATTTACATTTATAAAAAATTACCAACTTAATAATAAGATAAACTCTTTCATTTTAGTCACTTAAATTTATCAATTTAGTCACATAGTCCTAGCTAAATTTTTACATCTACAATCTCCCTATTTGACGGATTGGTGACAAAATCAACTTAAGGAATGTACTGCATCTACAATCTCCACATTTGGCAGATTGGTAACAAAACCAACTTGATGAATATAATGTGTACCTAAGACCAAAAAACAACCAGCAGACCAAGATCTTGTGAAAAAAATCTTAATACAATAATGAGAAGAAATGACATAGAACACTCTTTAAAATTAGTCTCAACAAAATCAAAGGTTAGATGTAATCTAAACCTCCTAAAATAGTGTTATAGTCATCATCAATAACCATGTTTAGTATTTAGTTCTTCCCCTCAATATTCTGCTTCTCCACCTCAATCTTTTTTTTTCCAGCAATATACATATTTCACGTGAGCCGAGATGAAGACACTGAGAAAAACATGATGAACAACTCCCATGTGTTTCAACTTTTAGTGGATTAAATGCACCTGATGTATGAGCATGAGTCCAAGTAAAATTATAACAAAATGAATGAAATAGTTTGGTTGAGACATAAAAACAAACGCTTGGTGGGCAGTAGTTTAAAACCAAGAGGTAAAATGCAGAAACCCACTAAAATCATCCTCAGTACATGATTAATATAGACCCATATGAACAAATATTCAATTATTCAAGGTATTCTAGCCCCAACATCACAAAGCAACAACCAATCTCAATCTCCATATATATATATATATATATATACACGCCAAACACTAGTATTTGTAAAAGAGAGGGATTTGATTGAAGTATGCTTACTGTGATGCCAAGTAGTAGATAAAGATTATGTGGGCTTAATCGAAATCATGTAAAAGTCATATGAGATTGCAAGATAAGTTGTGACTAGGGCTTGAGATGAGACGAAGGTGCCGTGAGTGTAAGTAAGAAGTGATATCAAGGAAGGGGGAAAGTCTGGTTGTGTATTAATGTTTGGGAAAAATGCCTTAAGTCACTTAAATGACTAGCAATCATGCACATGCTTTGTGCCTTAAAGTCCCACTGGGACTTATGCCAATAAACTAGGAACCAAGTCCCAAACTTTTACTTCAGACTTACAAATACCCAAAACCCATACCTCAATATTAAATATATTTTATATTTTCACATTTATTTTATATAAAAAAAATAATTAAAAATTTTAATAATTTATATATATGATCAATGAGGCAAGTAACATGTCTAGATGGATCTTAGTTCAAACACAGTGTCACTCAAAAAACAAATTCAATAGAGTACACTCCTTTATTTGCAACAATCACTATGGATGTTCACATCTTTTAAGATCATCAATGTCAAAGTTCATGTGAGTGTATGAGTGAGCAAACTTATTTAGAAATCTACCTCTTTATTTCTTTTTCTTTTCAATATATTTTTTATAATATTATTCATGAGTATTTTCTTGTTATAGATGCTCCCAAGAGATTGTCACTCACCTCAAAAGTCAAACTTTATGCTAGTGTCTCGATACATGAGTATCTCCTACAAACACTAGTTTGCACAACCCTTCTATGTTTATTTTTGTTACTCATCTTTTTCTACAATGATTAGAGCAATTATTTTTTCTATAAGGACATAAAGGATAGATCTGTGTAAGGTGTTTGTCCTTTTCCACAATGATACAACATTGACTTTTTCTATATGGATCAACCATTTGTATTTGGCAAGGGGAAATCTCTTTACTATTATTTTTTTGATAAGTAAGAGGAGATCTATTTATTATTGCACTAGATTCAACTAGTATTAGTCAATTCAAGGCATGGACTCCCTCTATGGTGAGCATCTTAATAATAAATATGGAACTTAATTATAAGGTGCATACACATAAGTTCCTCACAGTACTTTGTAAATGAATTTTGTCAAAATGACCTATAGGATTAGTATGCACAAAGTGAACTGCACAAAGTAGAGAAATGCATAAGTTCAAAATTTTATTTTGTGAGAACACGTGGTCAAAACTTTGACATATCAAACATGCACTTCCCAGAAAAATTAGAAACAAACCGAAAAATTTTTATATTATATTTTTTTATTTAAAAAACTTGAAAACAGAAACATTAATTAAAACTAAACAAAAATGTACGTCTTAGACTAATGCAAAATTAGAAACAAACCAGAAAATTTTTATATTATATTTTTCTTATTTAAAAAACCTGAAAACAGAAACATTAATTAAAACTAAACAAAAATGCATGTCCAGGACTAATGCAATAATATAAGGTACCTCTCACTTGATATCACACACACCAAAGGCTTTCTTTCTTGGCAAAGCTCACTTACTATCTTCTTTGACCACCCATTTTACTTTATGTTTTGACTTCTCCATATCACTTTGCACACTTTTTCCTTTGTTAAGAAGACAAATTTTGCTATTTCACCAAGCTTAAGGCTTATGGAGATTATTTGATGACTTAACTCTTCAACCTTATTTTTTAGATTCTTTTCATTCCTTGTATATTTTCTTTTTCCTTCTTTTTTAAGAATTTTACTCAAGTTAAAGCAACGTGGCCTTATATGCCCAAGAATACCTCAATGATGACAAGTAGGAATAAAATTACCTTCAAACTTACATTTCTTCATCACTTTTGTGGCTTTAGATGTAGTGGTAGTGGATGATGAGACTTGAGAATCTTTGTCTTGGAAGGTTGAATACCCAACCCAGTAAGGTCACAACTGGGCTTTTGAATACTTGGCATCTCTTCCAATTTTCGACTTACTATTTTTGTTGGCACTCTTGAGAACTCTTCAATTCACTGTCTAGTGCATCCTTTTGATCCTTCAATCTTAATATCTCAACTTCAATATTTTTCAATGCCTCGGAAAGATTGTTCTTATCATTCTCCACTACTGTGAGTTTGTTATACAACTTCTTGTTCAGTTTTTTCAACTTGACACCTTCTTCATATAAATCATTATAAGTTTCATGTATACTCAGCTCATGGTCAGCATCAATACGAGCTATATTCGAGTCACTGTCATCATATTCACTTTCAGATTTTGTTAGCACAATTTCAAAAAAATTATTAACAATAGTAGAAAAAATCACAAAAGAATTTTCATCATCAGATGATGAACTTAAAGTTTTAGATTCTGAACTATCACTAAGTGTGACATTCCGTGATTTTCCTTTATTTTTCTTAAAGTTTAGACATTCAATTCTTATGTGGCCATAACCTGAGCATTCATAACAATTCACTTTATCTTTTTGCTTAGACGTTCAAATTTTCTTCATCAGAATAATCAGCTCGATCTTCTTTCACAGTTTTTAAAGCAATAAACTTAGCTTTTCTTGTTTGGGGAAGAGATAACTCATATGTTTGTAAGGAGCCGACCAGTTCTTCAACCTTAATAGCATAGAAATCCTTGTTTTCTTCAATGGCCATAATTTTGGTGCAAAATCTTTTAGGCAAGGACCTTAAAATCTTTCTCATGACCCTTGAATCCTCCACCTTCTCACCGAGATTAAACCTAAAATTCACAATATTATTAAGTTTAGCATAGAAATCATTAAAAATTTCATCTTCTAGCATCTTAATCTTTTTAAATTTTGAAGTTAGCAATTGTAATTTTGAGTTTTTTACAATCTTTGTCCCCTCATGTGTAACCTCCAAGATATCTCATACTTTTCTAGCAATCTCACACATTGAGATTCTTTTAAATTTATTGGGATATACAATCATAAAGATAGCATTAAGTCCCTGGCTATTCCAATTTGAGTTGGTGATCTCATATTTTGTCCAAACATCAATAGCTGTCTCGGGTTTAGTCCATCCTCGCTCAACTGCATACCACACACGTTCATGCTAAGATTTGAGGAAATCCCTCATACAAACTTTTCAATAAGTATAGTTTTCCCCATCCAAGTGTGGTGGGACATATAACAACATGGTCAATAGGGGATCGCACTCGAATGAGTGAACCAAGCTCTGATGCCAATTGAAATTACCCAAAAACCCCTGTAACGCAGTAAAAATATCTATCAATTCACTCAATAAATTAGTTAGCAGTTAATCATGAAATTATTTAATAATAATGTAAAATAAATAAATTGCATAACACTAAAATTGGTATCGAAAAGAAGCCCTTTAAAGAACTCTTTAAAGTTAAAACCCTACGGAACAGCCAAACCTAGAAAAGTCAATTTTATTATTTGAAAATCAATTACAAGTAAATCTCAATTACAAAACCTTTGTCAATTGGCACTCTTACTTGACCAAAAAAATGACATATTTGTCTTCTATTACTGTAGCAGCCAGAACCTCTGACGATCTTCAAATATTAGTTTTTCTCCTCGAACTCTAATGGCTGAAACTCGATCAATCAATTCTCCAACATGGAGCACGATCACATTATTTCAGATAAACAATATGAAAATTCTCTAAGGAATTTTTTCATTAAAATATGCACTGAAAAGTGCTCTAGAAAATATTCAGATCTGAATTTCTATAGATACTAACCAATAAGATCCTTTAAATAAACAATCTGAAAGAAGTTTTAGTTTCAGTAGGACTCTGCTAACACGGTGAGTCTGTCGTGAAGACGTCTCCTGAAGAAATGCTGACACCCGCGATAACTCTTCAATGCAGTAAGAGATTTCATATCAATCTCTTCTCTAGATAAGTACAGATTCCTTGGGACTCGATTTTTTCACTTATGACTTATCTAAACAACCTCTATACCTCCTAAATAAACTTAATATTGTTATAGATAAAGTCAATAAATAATTTAATTTCATCAAAAATTACCAACTTAATGATATATAGGATAAACTCTATCATTTTAGTCACCTAATCCTATCCAAACTTATCAACTTAGTCACCTAGTCTTAGCTAAACTTTTACATCTACATCGCTTAATAACATATTTAAATTATTTTATGCGTTAATTACTTTAATTGTACCACATTACTAGTATGAATAGAATTGACAAAATCTATTATGAAAAATAAGTTTTTTTTTTTTTCAAGAGCTATGATATTCTCTCTCTCAAATCTTGATAACTCAATCTAATATGTTGATGTGATATAAGTAAATTTACATATAAAAGTTAAAACTGCTTAAATGGCAACTATTTAAATTGTGTCACATTGAGGGTTTGAGGAACAAATTCATGAATCTTTATAACTATCAAGTGTATTTGGCAATTAACATATGAGTAACTAAACCATCGAGTACATGATAAGAATGTCAACTATGTTGAACCCAAGAATTCCTTGTATTGAAACTTTAGCCATCAATGAACGCGAGGATAGCACATCTTACGACTGCATAAATTATTTTCCATTCTGTCGTAGTATTATCTACAGTTTTAATGAATCGAAAAGACGAAAGGGAGCAAATCCAAGAGAAGAAAAACACAAATAAAAGAAGCATACTTCTCGATCCCTCTCCAGACAAACATAGACTCACTTGTGGATAAAGGAAAGGGTACGTTAAAGGAGCGACTGAATTTGGTTTCAGTTTTGTTCCCAAGTCAAAGCCAACCCAATAGTTTATTATAATATTTTTCATCCCTCTCACGAGTCATATTCCTTTTTGCCATACAAATTGTGCACCTATGATGATGCGAAACACAGAAAAAGGATAATAAACCTTTCTTTGTCCATCTATTTCTTCTTCTTTTGGGATGCCCAACAATAGAGTATAGCATTCAACCACCAAGAAAGAACAAACAGCATATGTATTGGGCATCTAAGGAACAGTTGTTGCAGTCATTTTGAACATAAAAGAGTGCAGGAAGAACTTATCCAAGTCAGTTTTTTGTTCTTTGGAACTCAAAGATAATGAAATAGTTTTAAGCACTCAAAACCCAATACGAGATAATAATGTAGGGTACCAAAAAGTGCATGTCGTCACAATTCACAACACAATAACTAACAAACTAGCACAAAAGAACGAAAGTTTACTTCTTTTAATACTTTGCTTCAGTCAGATGACAGCATAGTTGGTCGGAGGGGAGTAATGCATAACCTAAAAGATCCAACCGCAGAAGTGTGAACAGCCACCAAAGAAGTCAGTTTCTTCGGCTGCAACATTGCAAATGCCAAGAGAGCCAAACCCCAAAAAAATTCAACCTGCCACCGGCCGTACCAATTCCTCTGTGGCTGTCTGGCAACACTTCATTGACATCTCCATCATTGTCTCTTCCCCGAACTACGTGAAAGTAGAGGAATGGGTGTAAAAACTAATGCGAATTCTAAACTCATTTGTTTTAATAAGATAAAATTAAAATTGAAAAATTAAATAAAATATTATAAAAATATATTTTTTAATATTATATTTATTTTGATATTTAAAAAAGTTGAATTATTTATTTTATTTTGTATGAAAATTTAAAAAAATTGTAATGATGAAATAAAAAGTTTTCAAAATTCTTAAAATTTTAAGTTTTGTTCTTGAAAACAAACAAGACCTAAACATAAGTCATTTATTTTTACACTATATTTGTATGTTTTTTTTTTTTTTTTATATAGGAAGTGAGATGGAGAGTAGTGAATAGTAATTAATGGGAAAATTTTTCATTCTTTTAAAAACAAAATCAAGTCTGGTTAGTTTGGATCTCAAATCCATCTCAACTCATTAGTATAACTTTTTCAAATTTTAACACAAAATATAATAAATAATTTAATTTTTTTAAATATTAAAATAATAATAATATTAAAAAATAATATTCTATCAATATCATCTCAACTTAACTCATTCAAAATTTAAACGCCTAACTGAAAATTTTGAAAAAAAAGGCTTCAGGGTGCTCTACCTATTTTTTTTGGACAGTAGGAGTTTCATTGTATAATGTGACCATCCATTCTCCATCTCACAAACAAGCAGTCCTACTGCAATATAGGACGAGGCAAAACAAAATCTACACGGCAGTCTTTTCCTTTTAAGATAATAAAGCGCCCCGGGACCTTGCTGCATGTCTAGCCATCAGCACAAAACAACAAACTTGCTCAAATTGACTTTACAGCGCGCGTGGAAACATATTCCTGAACGCTGCCTATGACTATTCGGCCAGTCTCCATATTCAAAATGCAAAGCCCGCCACCTCTTAACGCTCTTTTTACGGTACTCTCTCTTTTTCCCCATTACTTTTTCTTTTTTCTTTTATTCTAGTGAACATCCTGTTCCTTTTGCAAGTTGAAAGTTGAAATTCCAGACCCAAACTCTCTGTTGCCTTTCAAAATTCTTTCTTTCTTATTTGTTGCTCCAACATGAGGTTGTTATCTTATTCTCCTTCTTACTCATCATCTTCATCCACCACAACTTTTGATGCAACTATGTGCAATTCAAAGAGTGCCACTGCCGGGTGTCTAGCGGGCATCCTGCGCCGAATTCTCTGCTCTGGTAATCTTCCCACACACCCTTCAGATCAGATCGTCGAAGCTGACTCAGTGGTATACGAAAAGGATCGAGAATTCAAGGCCAAGGATAAGAACGAGACTGCTGCCACGCCTGGGATAGTGGCAAGGCTGATGGGTTTGGAGTCGATGCCAGAGATCAACTGGATGAATTCACGTTCAAACCCAGATTCAATTTCGCGTAGCCGATCCATGAATTCTGCTGATCACTTGGCGGGATTTGATCCAATGCAGGGGCAGCATCGACGGGTCAAATCCACATTGTCCTTCAGAGAGATGCCGACCTTCCTCGAGCTGGAAAACGAAAACTTTCTAATACTCAGTTTCGAAAATGGAGGTAGAAGTACAGGGTTAAGATCAAGAGGGAGGAACTCCGATCTGAGTTTTGGAGAATCGAAGCAAAGAAGAGCAGAAAGATGTAAAAAAGTGGAAAATAGAACAGTTAGGGTGTCAGAAAGGAAGAAGAAGAAGATCGACAACTACAAAGAAGATCGAGAAGACGAGAAGGTCTTAGATAATTTCAATGAACGGGAAAAGAGAAGTAAGAGAATCTCTGATAAGTCTGTTGAGAAGGCAGGGAATAATGGCAAAGCTGAAGGCTCAACTATTACTCCTTCTCCTTCAAAAAGAACCAATGAAAAACGACATATTGCCATTGAAACAGTCAAAACGTCCATTTCCAGTAACCACGGGGAAGTCATCAATGGAGGGAAACTAAGGAAGAAGAAGAAGAAGAAGAAACCAAGCCCTTGTGTGGTTCAAAAGGCGGAACCTGAGTGTAGCTCCGAAGATTCGAGCCCGGTTTCTGTCCTTGATTTTGGTCATTTCCTTATTGATCGTGTAATTCCAACATCAGGTTCGTAACCTGTTCTTTTTTATTTATATGCAAGCCTTTTTGCATGATCAAATCTAGCAACTTAAGAATTTAAATATTATTAATTGCTGACAGACACTGATTCTCGATCCACAAAAGAAGATTCCAGTTTGGCTGAATCAAAGTCACGAAGGAAGTTGTCATCGGAGCTCGAGAGTTACAGACAGAAATCTCCACGAAAAGACAATAATTTGATCGGTGATGAGCTAAAGACGCAGAAAATCGAAGGCCAATATGATGGAACAAAGCAGAAAGAGTGTCAGAGTCTAAACTACGAGGATGTATGGGGTGAAATTCTCAGGTTGACAGGAGCAGAGTTGGCGGGATCAAATTGGGAATGCAGGGAAACATGGAAGCATGAAGATTTTGAAGGTATTGGTGTAAATTTTGAGGTGGGCATTCTTGATCAAATGCTAGATGAGGTGGTTGGTCAACTAGCTGGACTTCAATGAAATTTTGAACTTTGTAAGACTAACAACCTACCTTTGTAAATCTCATTTACAATAAACTTTAAAAAGAATGTTTTTTTCTTTTTAATTATTGTTATGCTTTGTCACCTCATTTTAAATTTTGTAATGATAGCCTTCATCCTACTTTATCTTTGTCATTTTATAAATGTGCATCAATACTTTATTCTCGTAATAAGGTAGGTCTAGTTTGTTTTCACAACTCTTTTCAATGCAACTCATCCGATCATTATAATTTTTTCAAATTCTTGTATAAAATAAAATAAACAATTTAATTTTTTTAAATTTTAAAACAAAAATGATATTAAAAATATATATTTAACTTTTAACTTTAATTTCAATTTATCTTATCTTATCTGTGAAAATAAAGAAGGCCTTAACCAACACGGAACGGGCAATTAAAAGTGTGACAAACTTAGGGAGTACAAAAGAATTGATAGTGGCCTCATCTTCCCACCAACAAACCACAATTGATTTGAAACATATTCCACCAACCAAACCATAATACTTTTATCTAATCCCGTTCTAACACCAACTCTAATCCTCGTACTAGTTATCTTTAAGAAAGCTTCTCTTTTTTTTTTTTTGGGTTTTTAAGGTTACATTTAGAAGGCCACCAAATTAAAAAGGAATGTTTCACCAAACCTCTCATTAGTACGACTCGACTCACCCTCACCAACTTAATGATAAGATTTATCATTTACGAGTAACGACGCTTTTACAAAGTTGCAATTGTAAATTTTTTTTTTTTTTTCGTAAAGTTATTTTAGTTTTAGATACATCAAATTAATTAAAAATATTAATAACTATAATTAGAGACAAATAAAATCTAAAAAATAGATAGTATTTCTCTTTTCGTTTTTCTCCCGCCTTGCAAGCA
>QEOT01004485.1:273018-303649 GCA_003123785.1 Pterocarya stenoptera
ACTAAGCAAAACACTAGTGGTAATATCGTGTAGGAAATATGCATGTTTCTGAAATAATTTTAATATTTATTTATTTTCCTAACATCTCCTTAACAAAGAGAAAAATATCAGAAAAAGGCAGAGGAGAACCGTGCGATCTATATAATAATATTTGATAAGATAGTATATAAATCCACGTGGTTAATCCAATACGGCAGATTATAAAATATTTTTTATTATAAGATAAATCTGATGCATTATTTTAAAGTTAGTTTAATAAAACATTTTTCAACATTAATTATGTAAAAATGTGGTCAGTTTTGTGAAATATAAAAATAAAAGAAATACATTGAATCCACTACAATGAAGGCAAATTATGCTTTTGTTAAGAGGGACCACGTTTGGGATAGTTATTTGTCTGTCATACGGGGAAAGTTTATGGCCCGTAAGAATGGATACCAGTTAGGAATTGGATATTTTTGGGCAACGGGGACCGAGGAATTCTTGAAGCCATCGACCCAACAAGACAGCCTGCGATGATTTCTAGAATTGTCGTGCTACGTTTCTTGTTGTCTGTGTATTTCTGTATTATATATATACAAACGTCTGCCTCGTAATTTATCTTATTTTAATTTTATCGTTTAATTTGATGAAACAATATCTAATTTAAATAAGAGAAACAATAACGAGATGTTCATGTCACNATTTATCTTATTTTAATTTTATCGTTTAATTTGATGAAACAATATCTAATTTAAATAAGAGAAACAATAACGAGATGTTCATGTCACAAAAATAAATTTAAAATTAATATATTTTTATATGATATGTTACATCTATTTTATAATAAAAATTATTTTATAATTTAATATAAATTATATCAATTTATAAACTAAATATTTCTCTTTAAATAATCCTTTTTCATACTGTTGATGAGTCAAAATGAGCATCATTGTAATATGCAAACCTTAATAACGTCCTAACGGTGAAAAGTTTAATGATGCTCAATAAATTTAAACGAGCGTATATTATATCACAAAATTCGGTGTAATTACAAAAACTCAACCAAACATCAATTACTTAGGTCATACATAAACACTTTTAATCTATCTTATCTTATCTCATTTTATTATTATAATTTTTTTAAATTTTCATATAAAATATAATAAATAATTTAACTTTTATAAATTTTAAAATAATAATAATATTAAAAAATAATATTTTAATAATTATTTATTTAACTCATTTAAATCCATCTTCTCTCATTTTACTATCAAAACGAAAAACACATTTCACCATGACACCTGTGCGTGAAGACAACAATTGACTGATGTGTAGGTAGGTGAATTTTTGGGTTTGGACACTTTGATTTTTTTTTTTTTTTTTAATGAATGTGATTTCATTAAAATTAAAAATAAATATATAAAAAGAAAAGGTGAGGAGTACAACAAACACCATGGTATATCTAGTACTTATAATTTCTTTATAACTATTTTATAATTCATTTGTGGACAAGAAAAGGGATAAAATAAAAAATAAAAAGTTTCAAGTACTCTTGTGTGTTTCACGTGGATTTCATATCTGTAATAAAATCCTGCTCCCTTATTTGGTTTAAGTGAATCATTATTCGACTCAATTCGTATATTACCTTTATTCTCTATTTGAACAATATTCAAGTTTTGTGAGGGAAAGGGGACATTGGGGTGGTTGCAAACCTTGCACTTGAACCATATGGTTATATCTGTCCCCGAGAGTTTATATACTAAGCTTGAACTTAATTAAATCGTGTGGGAAACTTTATTTTTGGTAAAAGAAAATAATTAAATTACTAATTGTCCCCAATATAAATAAAATAAAATGCCAAAAAATAGCAAAGACAGTATAGAAATTTAAAACAACAAACAATTAAAAAAAGCCAGTCTCCCTGATAAAATGAATTGCCAACATCATACTCTTGTAAAGTGGTTGGAGGGCTAGGTAGACACTTCACGATTGACGAGTGTCGAAAAAAAAATATATATTTATAGTCTTAAAAGATACAAATATTACGTTTCTTTTAAAAAAAAAAAAGATAAATTTATAATATATTTAATAAAATTAATTTTTTAATAATAATCTACACTAAGATTGTATAGGCTTTCTCACGAGGAAAAAAGTAACCATGGTTCTTTTCTGTAGTCCATTGGTAACCAGAGAAGGAGGTGACGCACTTGACCAAGACAGAATGAAACCTGCACCCAGCCGATACATTTGAATCTTTAAACCAATCCTAGTCCTCACATAGGAGAGACGGATTTGATTTGTCTAGCTCTCAGACAAAACAGTATGGATAAGAAGGCCCAGCTCAGCTGTCACTGTCCCATATATCAGATGGGTCAAACATTTTTAACGCCTCAGATTTCACCACACAAAAAGGCCGATTGACTCTGAACCCGTCAAGCTCTGAGAAATGTCCACGGCGTGCCATCAAATCTGACCCCACCAAAAGACCTAAACGACATTGAATTTAGCCTATAAGATTCTGTTCACTGGGACCCATGAAAACAACACATGCATTTATAATAGAGACTTTTTTTTTTTTTTTTTGTGTCGTGTTCATCTATAGAAAAATGGCCATTTGGTGTTCAAACTTCAAACGTTGTGTCATCGATTCGGTGGCATTAAAAGGTTTTGAACTCATTTTTAAATTAAAATTGAAGATGACTATTTTGAGAAATTTTTTTTTTTATATATAAAAAATAAACTGTATTCATTTACGAAAGTAAAGTTACAATTGTAACTGTAGAGAAAAACTTAGATTACAAGCTAATTACTCACAATTGAAACTCTATCAGAATACAAATTCTCTTGTAACTATTATGGTCTTAACTTCTGGCATTCTCTATGGACAAATTATTTGAAAGACCACATTCTGTCTTAAATTCTAGAGGAAGAGAAGACTTTCACTTTACGGACAAAATGTCAAAGGAACTAATTTCTTTTGTTTTAGGTTATTTCTTTTTATTTTATTAACCTAAAACAAAAAAAATTATACAAAACATAAATGATACATGAAAAAGACTATTTTGAGAAAATTGATACTTCAAATTTTATTTTGAGAGGATAATTTACTTTATTATTAATAATTTTGAACAATAATACTACTCTTCATCTTAAATTTTATTATCTCTTATCATACATGGTGAAATGTTACATTTTAAGTGATATTTTATATTAACCACTTAAATGGTATCTATTCGAATCATACCACATCAGAAGTATATATGACTCGGGATGATAATAATTCCGACGAAGAAAAGTATTAAGTTAATTATAAATTATGGTATATGACAATTACTTAGTACTCTTGTCTAGATAGCCACACTTTTATTTAAAAGGAAATTATTTAGACCAATAATAAAGCATCCTACTTAATTTAAATTAATTAAAATATTACCAACCTGAATCTCCCATTAGAGATGTTATATTATTTTATATCCATGGATTCATAGCACATTTTCTCCCTATCCGGTCTCAATAGAAGAGTTATCTGAAGTTCCATTAAAAAAAAAAATACTATTATTTATTTATCACAAATTCAATTGATGTCCATTCATTTACTTAATAAAACACATCTAAACTCTTAATTAAATATTGGGTAAATAGAAAGTGTTTGGTTAGTCATCCATCCTGAAAATATATACATATATATATATTAAATGGGTTCTAGACTATATTCAAAGAAAATTGTCTAAACCAAATAAATTAAAAGGTCATCAAATGGACAGATTCCTTCGCCATCGATCGACAGACAAAGATGAACGATCGAGGATATCCTATAATAAAGTTATAAGAATCGATTTTCGAATGATTCTATTCCGCCAAAGACAAACTTCTGTCACATATAGAATAGAAGTTGATGGACATAAGTGTTTACCCTTTCTTAACTTGTATTCTTTCTCGTTTCGTTTCCTGCCAACCAAACAAAAACAATAATAATTACGCATATATAAGAGCTCAAATTGATACAACTGAAATACGAATGGTCACTTCTGAAAGGAAGCTGCTACAGTCACCGAAGCTGGACACGGACGTTTTTTTACCAGCTAACATGTCGCTATTGAGTGGCACGTCACCTGAATTAAAAAATAAATAGCAAAAACCAAAATTGAAAACAGACCCAGCCATAATCCCTCTCCTCTCATGGCTAATATTGCTACAGGTGCCGGCCTCGCTTTCTCTCTCTATTTCCGGCACCGTCCTCCAGTTCTAGACCACCTTCTACGGGCCACGCTTTCCCCCTCTTTCAAGTGGTAATTTTTCCTCTATTTTTCTCCTTATTTTTACTCAAATGTTAGGATTTTTATTTACAAATATTAAGAAAAATCAAGTGCTCAAAAATATAAAATCTATTTGGAAATACAAATTCACTAGGAATTAAATAAGAAAAAGGGACAATTTACAACAAATCTAAAGCTGAAATTGCCATGTGAAGTTATACACAAATTTAAAATTGTCAATTCATTCTCAAAAATAAAATATTTACAAATTTACAACACGAAATGCCCAAAACATAAAAATGCTCATTCATTACATGTCAATATTAAAGTACGTCTCAAAATTGCCCAAACCCCAAAGATACCAAACCAAAGTTAGGTAGAACCCAACAACTGCAACTCCTCCCTCAGCACCAAATTCATGGGACGTATGATGTTAACACATGGTGCATTAGTCGTGCCAATCAATCCACTGCTTCATTTATTCTATTGAAGACTACTTTTAAAGGGATGCATGCTATAACAGGACATTTGGGCTTTTCTATCACCAGTTTTCACTCTTCTTCAAACTGTTTGTTACCATCTACGCAATCAGGAAGGAGGCAAGCGAGGGGCTTAGGGAGATGGAGGGTTTGAGCTTAGGAACATGGAGGGTTCAGGGGGTTTAAAATTAGAGGGGGGAGAGGGATTAAGGCAGGCGTGGGTTCAGGGTGGGGCTCGTTTAGGGTGAGGGGCGGCGGGCTTTGGAAGTGGAGGGTTCTACCTTAGGGTTCGCGCAAGGGTTTGAGGTTTAAGGGATAAGATGTTGAAAGGATGCCGAGAGGGAGATGAGATGGCTCGGGAATATGAGGGTTTGTGTGGTTCAAGGAGATGAGGGATCATGGGGTTCAGGGAGATGTGCTCAAGATTTTCAAGGAGATGAGGAAGACGAGGGTTCGTAGGTGGAAATGAGAGAGATGAGGGCTCGTAGGTGGAGATGGGGGAGATTTTTCTTTTTTCTTTTAATATCCACCTAGTAGGAGCCAAGTCAGTCAATGGAGGGTTTCGGTAAAACATTTCTGTGGGCATAGCATTTTCCCTTTTGAATAGGACAAATGTCATTGCACAATTGATTTAAAAGCATCATTTTCTTAAAAACTTTTTCACTTATGACAATCGTGAATTTCATTTGCTCCCAATGGTTGAATGAGATGTCATAATTTAACTAAGAATTTTGGGTTGGGTACATTTGGATAATGAGATTAGATGAGAAATTTTTACAATTTTATTCTCAAACTCAAAATACTTGTCGATCTCAAATTTTTAACTTTTTTATCTAATCGTTACAACTTTTATAAATTTTAAAACAAAAATTATATTTAAATAATTTTTTAATTTATAATATTTTTATTTAACTTTTTCCCTTTCATTTTTTTTAAGAAATAAGCTTCATTTCATTCCACAAAAGAAGTTACATCTGTGACTCAAAATTATAAGTCAAACTAACATCTGTTGTAAGCGTTCCCGTAAACAAAAACTTTGCGACGGACATTGTCTAAATTTCATGAAAACTCTCAAAAAGAGAGCATCATTCTCTGTATTAAAACAGAGGAAAAACTACCCTGCATCAAAACTCCATCCTCCAAATGAGAAGAAGTGAACAACACACCCATCCTCCTAACACGGAGGAGGGACGAACCAAAATATCGCAATAGACAAAAGTCCAATAGCCTATTTCATTTTATTTTCCTACAAATAAAACCTAACAAACAAATAAACATAAAAACACACCAAAATAAAGTCAAGAATACAGAAATACCACCAACAACACCAAATAGAATTGGAAAAAACTAAAAGGAAAAGCATCGGTAGCGCGTGCATGACACGCGCCTCACTGGGGAAGAGGCATTCGACCTATCAAGACATTGCTGGTGCAATGGGCCTTGAGCTGCTACACATGGTGTTGACAGAAGATGATTCGCGGCTATTTTGAGTACCCCATGTGTTTCTTGAAAATTGCGCATTAGTGCAACTTGCCGCTCCGATTGGCGCCTAATCCGGTCAACTGCAAAATCGGTGGGTGAGGTTTCTCTCGATGGTGTGCGTGTCGAACAATGGTCACCGGAGTAACTTGAAACGGCTACCCCCTTAATTCGGCTGAAAAACCTGAAAAAAACCAAAACAAATTCCACCAGAGACGAAGGGTCAGTGAGGAAAGGGAGGAGAAGAAGAGGAAGAAGGAGCCGAAGCTTCCCTTGCCCCAAACGAGATTCGGACGAGCGAGTTTCTAAAGAGAGAGGGTCTGGTTTTTCTTTCTATATTTAAGCAATTAATTAAGCTAATAATTCTCTCTCCCATTTCTTAAAATCTAATAAAATATCTTAATTTAAATTACTTCACTATTATCAGTGTCGTGTTTCATATCCCTAGGCAAGTTTTCAAATTCTTGCAACTTGAGTCCAGGTCTTCCTTCTTGCAAACACAGAGATGAAGGCGGCTCAAAGGTGGTTTGGGAAGCCTTCGATTTCAAAATTAGTAGGATATCTGAGTAAAATATGAAAGAATAGTCGAGTTTAGAGAGAATCATTCGTACGTTAGTCATGACTTTTATACGAGATTTTGAGAGAACATTCGTGTACCTAGTACCACGGGTTTGTGTCACGCTTGCAATCGTTGAGTCTTTCCTTTAATGTGGCGTCATTAATGTTTCGTGGCTTTCAGGTAGTGTCTCAATAGTTGGCAATCAGTCTGGTCACTTTCGACCTCCATTGCTAGAAAATGGAGGGTTGCCCATGTCTTTCGTTTACTTGTCAACATGGACTCTTTAATGCTAATTATGGCAGGTTAGTTTAGGATAGACACGTCTCATCTATCTCCTTCGACCCATTTTCCCATGCGATGCATTCTCATTCTATTAACAAGACTCATGGACTGACCCTTTTATCGATTTTTGGACCCTATGAGAGGAGGGTCTAATCCAAGAAGGGCCTTAGCTCTGACCTAGGCATAACCCAGTGAGCTGAGATGGAATATCACTTCCAACAATTATTCACGAGAAGATATTATAAATAGAATTAATCTTTACATCATTCTATACACTATACATAATAATTTTTTTTATTTATTTCTCTTATTAAATATGTATTATATGGATAATGAATAAAAAAATATAAATATTTCAAGAAGAGTAAAAAAAAAAAAAAATTAAAAAAATAATAATTTGATGTGTGGTGTGTAGGATGATGCATAACATTGCTCTTATAAATATCTATGTGAGCCTTTAGAGCGTTGGTAATGGTTTAATTATTGTCAAGTTTAAGTTTAAATTTTAAATATTTTTTAGTTAAAATTTTTGTATTAAACTAGTTAAAGAGATATTTGTAAAATTTTAAACTACAATAATTCAGGATTCCTAGTCACATTTAGAGAATCATTATAAATCAAATCAATATTTTATAATTTTTTCATCTAACTATCTCTCTATTTTAATATTAAATTTTAATGATAATACAAGTATATTATTATTTGACTAACCCTAATCAGAATATAAAAATACATTAATATTTGGCTACCTCAATGCCAATACTCTAGCTAAGTTCAGTCTTCCATGGCTACTGTTGCTTTGCTAAAAGTCCTACAACCACCACCATGGAAATATTAAAAATAAAAACTGAAAAAAAGAAAGAGAGAGAGAGTCTTCGCTGGAGTTCTTACAGCCGTCGTGAGGAGACCGTAACCTACTCCAAGGTATGTCGGATCCAACAATTTTGACCATATCGAACCAACTAAAGAAAGCACAACGTGTTCTGCTATATACTATATAATTTGTTACGAGGTTAGTTGTAATTATAAAAAAAATATCACAGTATTATTATTTGAAAAATACTTAGATGCCCTTCAAATATATTCCTCAAAAGTGAAAAGCGTTCACTAGTATATTTTATTTTTATTTAAAAAAGTTACCACTAATAAATTTGTGTATTTTTTTAACATTAAAAAAAATGTCATATACAGGGACACTTTTAGAGGGTATATTTTGAGGGCATCCTACCAAAAATGATGACGTGAATAGCTAGATTGTAATTGTAAGTACTGTATCAACATAAGCATTTTATGTTAAAAAAAAATGATATTTGTAGTTTTAGAATGTCTACTCATTTTAAAAAGTGAGTAAATCTGATATTTACATAAAAAATATTTTTTTAATAATAGACTCTATTCTTTTTTTTAAAGATAGTATACAAAATTTATAAATTTCAAAATTGTATCTAACATTACTCTTTATTTTTTTATTCAAGCCACTTAAAGTGAGAGATAAAAAGATAGGTAACAGAATTTTAGATGTTTGACTCGTTAATGGGGATTTGACTCGTTAATGGGGAGAAGGAACAATAAGGTGTTTAAGTGGAATAATGGATATTGGGAGTTGAAGAATTTGGTCCTAATCCCATGTGCCAAAGGAGGATAAAATAATAGTGATCTAGGGTCAAACAAACACCATGGCAAGGACTATTAATGTGTCGTTTGTTTTCGTAGATAAGATGAGATAAAATTAAAATTAAAATTAAAAATTAAATAAAATATTATTAAAATATATATTTTTAATATTATTTTTATTTTAAGATTTGAAAAAATTAAATTATTTATTTTATTTTATGTGAAAGTTTAAAAAAATTATAATGATTAAATAAAATGAGTTGAGAAGAATTGTAAAAACAAATTAAAAAGAAAAGAACATGGGGAAACTAGATGGAAAGTTCGCCCAGCTAGTGCTGCCGGCAAGAGGGCAGTGGAGAAAGCATTTAGGAGATTTTCCACGGGTGTTATGAGCATGATATTCATATCCAGTCCCCACCACCGAGTGATTCTGTGCTTATATTGCGTGACGATTCTGCCTCGTGGAAATCTATAAAAAGCAATCTGCCTTTATAACGTGAGGACTGAGCAGTGCTGCTGTACTGAATTAAATTTCAAAGATATAAAAATGAAAAAAACCGTGTTTTTAACTTGAATGGTAGCCACGGGCGATGTTGTAGGATCTCATCCAATTTCTATTTCTATTTCTCGTATATGGGCCAAAAGAAGCCATGGCATCATTGCCTTTTCAGCAATTTGCTTGGATTTTAGGCCACTTCGATCCAGTTCATCAATATGAATAATAGCTGAGATCTGACTTTTTCATATATCACTCGCAAATGTGTTTTTGTTTTGATAAATCTGACTTTATAGAAAAGAAGAAGACGAAAGAAATATAGACCAACTGGATTGTTTGTAGAAGAAGAAGAAAGTTTTAAGTTTTACATTCCCTTTACTGCTGGCATATATATATATATATGATGATAGTGTACAGCACAGTGGTTGCCAGAAAAATTTACTTTGGATTTTGATTATAGCCAAACAAAGGCTTTTCCAAGGCCGAAAGCTATATGCTAAGAGCTACAGTATACACATACTTACATGAAGCATGCTGAGCAAAAAATTAATTCAAATTAATTCTTGCAGGAAGACACGCTCCAGGAGCTTGCTCTTCCACAAAAGCGCCCTCACAAGCAACTAGTTTCAGAACAGACTGAGCAGTGAGGTGGTACTTCTGCCGGGCTTCAGCCAAGCTCCTGCAGAGAACCTGCTCAACCCATTCCTCCACTGCTCTATTTCTGTCTGATAACCAAGCAGCTGCAAGCATTTGCACCATTACCTCAAAATCAATCTCCAGTACAACCTTAGTCCCAAGACGACTCTGGAATTTTAGGCTAATATCCTTCACTATTTTTCCAGCAAGGGCATCAAAATTAAATGATTTAAACTCCACATTTTCATCCACTTGATCAAACAACTCCTCTAACCAAGCTTCCGAGTTTTCAGAGATAGAGTCACTGTCACAGTCTCCATAATCGATGTCCTCCAGATTGTCTACAGGTAGATTCAAATCCAAATAAGACCTGGACAACTTGTGTGCCCGTTTCGGCATCTCGAATATTTCTCCCTGAACCATAGAATCACGGGTCTCGGTCAGCCTCCTTTTATTTACAGACTTGGGATTCAAGGTTCCTTTTCTTGGAGTTACTCTCACATTCATTCCATTGCTTCTGTCGCTATCCCCAGAAATGCATTCCATCAAGATTTGCATCTGATATCTTCTGGCTTTGAGTATTATTTCCTCAGGGAATTCCTTGGGTTCCTTACTTGAAAGGAACGTTCTATCTCCCTTTGTGATCATTGAGGCTATCACGAAGATCGTATTGTTGATGCTGATTTCTCTCCCATAGGAGTCTGCAAATTTGCCCGTCCTAATCGCCTGGGACAAGCTCCTTTGGGCCAAATTATCAGCCTGATCTACATTTTGAAGGAAGACAACTGATTGGGGCTTCTTGCTCAACTCCCCAGCAATGTAATCAATAACAGTCTTTCCTCTAAAGTTCATACCAGAACATTCAAATTCATGGTGTTCAAATATCGTGTTTGATTGGTAAACCCTGTCTTGGAAGCCCAAATCCACAGAGATTAGGCTTTCCTTGGTGCCAAACATTAGCTCAGCTAGTGCTGAAGCAATTCTCTTCTTTCCAACTTTGTCAGGTCCAAGGAAAGTAAGCCAAATATCTCCTCTGAGACTTGAGCCACGGTGCCTTCCATTACCAGATCGGCAACAGGATATAGCTTTACTGATAGAACATATGGCTTCATCTTGCCAGCAAACCTTTTCTGCAAGAAATCTCCTAAGTGACTTAAAATCTCTTAAATCAGACTGACCTCCCATATTAGGACCAGAGCAGGAAGAGGACCGGGCAACTTGGTGCGAAGTATTTTCACTCACTGCATCAACCTCAGCAGAAACAGAACCTGAAAAGTTCTGAAGACATTCCTTGTCACCTGATATTTTTGAACTGTCAGGCTCCTGACCGACCGATGCATAGAGTATTCCCAGCCCCAAATCTGTGGTCACAGAAGTGACAGGAGAAGATGATGCACGGTCGGGGGGTAGACTCAAATTTGGGTTTGGATACCTAGCAAACCAGGGGCTCTTCATCTCAATTTGCTGACTCTTTGAAGCCTTATCCAATAGCTCAGATTGAAAATTACGATTTTCAGCAGCAGAAGCCACCGGTATTTGAATGTCCTGTTCAAATGGGAAAACTTTTTGGAAGTCTGTTCGCATACTGGACCTTGGGTTTGCATATTGGCTTTTGATTACAGATGAATCTTTACTGCTTCCTTCCTTCCGATTTGCACTCAAAAGGAAGTCCTCAGCAGATGGGACTTGGAACCTAGCATGGGAAATATCCAATTTAGGTTCTACTTGATGGATTTGCCAGCAGATATCGTTCCATTTCTTTTGCAGCCGCAAAATTTTGGCATTCAATGTTGCTGGATCATCTGTGGTCTGCACTGATTAAAAACTCTTACATACACATTGTGTGTAATTAATGAAATATGGCAAACACTCAATTTTTCACTGTTGCAACAAAAGTGCTAAACTCTGTGTGTGCGTGCATGTGTTTCAGTGTTCATGTGTGACCGCATATGTGCATGTACCTGAGTTAGAAATCAAACATCAAAGAGTTACACACCTTTGCCACATCTACTACCTTCTCCGCATCAAGTTCAGCCATTCTCAACCAAGAAGGAAGGCTTTCTGAGTACTGATCAGCAACAGAACTAGTTGATCCTCCCTTCTGAATGAGAGCAGCTTCTCGCTCATACTTTTCAGTGCATAGCTTACAACGTGTAAAGGATTGATTTGTGCGGCTTAATGGAATTCTGAAATCAGATGGTGTAGAGAAGAACCCACCAAATGGAACAAAGGAACCCATCAAGCTGAAAGTGTATTATAAGCATGAAACTGTGAGATCCGATAAGCACAGAAAAGTCAGAAGCCAGAGTATATATTAACTAATACACACCCACGCATGACTTGGAGGAGCACCAGCCACCTACATACCCCATATACCCTAAAGGTTAGAAATCTGTAGAGTAAAACTGATATTGTCTTCACAAAGAGGAGTCAACAACAAAAACTTTATTATTATTGCCTTTCACTCATTGTAAGATGACCTCAACTAGCTGTTGCTTTGGCTTGGAAACCACACTAGCTGAGCAGAAGACAAAAAAAGAAAAAGAAAAAAAGATACCATTGAGAAAATCATATTGGCTGTAGTTATAACAAGTGCAACTAATTCTGATATTTTTTATGAAATTTGACTGAAACCCCCCTTTGGAGGCTGAAAAAGGAGAAAGCAGTTATCTTGAAGCAAGCAGTAACACTTATCAAAGTATGGTTGAGATTTGATACTTGGTTAGAGAGGGATTCCATCCAAATTAATGATTCATGAAAGCATACCATGAGATCATGCTTTTCTATCTTCTTCTTCTTCACTATTTTGGTTGGGATGAACGGAAAGGTAGTTGGCATCCCTTTCCTTGAACGAAAGTAATATATTTTATTGTCTCAGGCATTGTTTTGAGCTTGAAGAAAAAATCTTTTTTTTGAGAGAGAGAGAGAGAGAGAGAGAGAGAGAGAGGAGCAAGCCTGCTGATCTGAAATATACATGAAGGCATGGATTTCTTCTTAAAAAAACTTTTGACTTCAAAGAAAGATTTAGGCATGGTTTGGACAATAAGATGAGTGAGATGATCTGTGAGTAGCAGTGAAGATTACTACTGAATAGTAGTGAATGGATGATCTGTCAAAGAGAAACATTTCATCCCATCCCATCCCATCTCAATATTCAAACACCACGAACACAAATACTTTTCAATTTCAAATTTTTAACTTTTTTATTTAATCATTACAATTTTCTCAACTTCTAAACAAAACATAAAAAAATATTCAACTTTTTCAAATTCCAAAATAAAAATTATATTCTAACAATATTTTAATTTCATAATATTTTTACTTAATGTTTTCTCTCTCCTTTCCCAAAACTCTATAAAATATCTTAACTCAACCAATTTCATTGCTTTTCACAAATTATTTAACTACTGTTCACAGATCATCATCTCATCTCATCTTTCTGTCCAAACCAGGCCTTATAATTTACAAGATATATAAATAATGATCTAAAAAGCAATAAGAAGATGAACAACCATAAATGCAATAAAAGAAAACAATCCAGAAGATTAAGGAAGGAGCAAGAACATAACGTCTTTGACTCTTTATTTCCTTGCATGACACATTAGAAAGCCTCCATTCTGTCATTTCAATTACCACTCGTGAATCCAAAAGCAAGTTAGAAAGAAAACGTGCACTAGTAGTCAGTGTCAAGTTTCCATAAAAAATGTATTTTCACGACAAACATCCAATTATGCAGAACCCTCGTTATCGATTATTTCCCTCGTATTAAAAACTCGTGAATCTTCGAAACAACAGACACGTGAGGAAAGAAAAAATATAGAGGAACAAAGAATGACTACCCACCTAGACTTGGAGCAAAATCCATCGTTGAAAGGCAGAGAAGTGATGGGCAAGGGATGCAAATCCCAGTCTTTCTGTATGCTCGGAAACCGACCCAGAAGCTTTAAGTACGTCTCGTTAGTCCGCGCCGCACCCATCAACCACAATTTCTCACCGTGAAGCTCCAACAACCTCGTCAACTGCGAAACCACAAAGCTGACAGCCACACCAGACACACTGTCTTCGATCAACGCCTTCAAATCGCCGAAGTTGACGACAATTCCGGGCCCCGAGCATTGCTCAGCAGCACTACCCAACTCCTTAAACTTCAATCCCAACTTGTCCTCGCTCCCACCTCCATTAACAAACTCGGAAATATCATTCTCTGCGCTGCTTACACTCAACCCAGCTAGCTCAGCTGCCAAAGAACTCCCTTTACCTTTGTTTATACAGTCGGTGAAGCTCCGAAGGGCGTCGGTAGCGCACGCTCCGACTAGCAACGGGTTTTTCCCAGTCTTTTTGAGTAAAACCTGAGCGATTCTTCTGGAATTCTCGTCTCCAGAAACCTCCAAGCTGAAACTACGTTGCACCGGATCCGAATCCGTCAGGTTACAGAGGAAAACTGGCGGGAACCGAGTTCTCGAGAACCGGGATACCGGCGGGTGTATAATTGCTATCTTTATATCGCAGCTCCGGAAACCCACCTCCCCTAAAACCCGACTAACGATTGGGTCGTCGAGAATGGAGAGGATAAAGTGCTTGAGCTCGACTTTTAAAAGCGATGTCGTTTGCTGCTGGCCTTGAATGATTTGGTGGTGCAGGTGACAGCTCTCGGGGTGGCGCTTCTGGTTCGCCTGGGACCGCTTGATCGCGGCCATGAGGGAGTTCGAGACCGGAGGCTCTTCGAGGGCTTTGGAAGAGGAGGGCAAGCGGTCCAGGGAGACCCCCACGGAGAGCTCAAGTGCCCGAAACTGAAGCCGTGGCGCGTACGCGCCGCTGCGATCTCGTGCGCAGGCGTCCCGGAGAACTGAGGAGGGCAGGGCCAGCAAGGCCGAGATGGCGTGGAGCGACGTCGTCTGCGCGTGGCCGCGCCGATGGGCCACAGCCACCGCATCATTCAGAACACGCGCGGCCTCTTCCGTTAAGCATTGCCTGGCTGCGCTAACCGGCGTCGGCATCGCCGGCGAGCATATACTATATTTCGCACCCTATCTATAAATCTATATGTACTCGTGAGCATACGAATGAATGTTTGTTTGTGAATACAAAGCTCTAATAAAAAATTTCCAAGGACGGGTTCACTTCAGCAACTTTTGGGTATAGTTTATACAGGCAGGCCAAGACAACGATAAAGGCAGTTAACATAAATAAAAAATACAAAACAAAACAAAAAATAAAAAACTCCCCGAAAACGTTTCCAAAAAATAGAGAAAAGAGAGGTTGTTTAGGGTTGGTTTGGGTATAAGAATTTTCAAGAATTCTTATCTCATCTCAATTTATCATTATACCTTTTTCAAATCTCCATACAAAATATAATAAACAATTTAATTTTTTTAAATCCCAATACACATTTTTCAAATTCCAATTCAATTTTTTTAAATTTTAAAACTAAAAAATAATATTTTAAACTCTAAAATAAAACATAAAATTCTCATCTCACCCCTCAAACCTACCTTAAATGTTCCGGTTGTGCATCTTTTCGTTGGTGCTTTGGTTTGCATTGTTTGGGTGTGGGTCCAGTCTCGTTGGCAGAAGAACAAACACATGGCGAGCAAGCATACCTTCTCTAATCTCCCGAGGCATATGTACCTGCTTCTTTGTTACTTTCACTGCTCTATTCTTTCACAGTGCTAACACCTTTTTTGCCCCGAGAGAGAGATGCCGTGTCCACTGAAGCAAATGGGCCAACCAAACTGGTGGTACTCGGGATCAGTGTCCAGCTCTGAGAAAGATACGCATGTGAATTTTGAACACACAGATATTTTACATAAATTTTATTGTATTTAATATTACTTATATCGAACTTAGAATTATGATTTAGTTAGATAGAATTTAGATTGAATAGAGATTAGTTTAATTAATTTTAATTTTAAATTAAATCTAATATTTAAACATTCAAATCTTAAATCATTAAATTTATCTCAATTTTCAATTCAAAATCTCTTTACACGTAAGATTTATAATTTTTTTTAACTTTACATAAATACATCTAAACTTATATTAATATCTAAACTTATCTTAAGTGAGTCTTACAAAATTCACTACACTATCTCAACTCACTATTATTTATAAAAAATTTAATTGATCTCAACTCAACTCAACATCTAAACGAGACATTAATCAATGAGTTGGCTTAGTTTGGATGACGAGAAGTGTTGAGAAGTATTAAGAAGTGTTGTGAATAGAGATTGGAGTAAGTTTGTAGGTCCCATTGAAAGTGTTTTGAGTTTTTTGGATATATAAAGTATGTTGAGTTGTTGATTTTTAGATAGGTGATTGAAAAATATGTAGATCCCATAAATATTATAGTGATTTTATAATAATGATAAATATTATAATAATTTGTTTATTCTTATTTTAGATTATAATAATTTTATTTTATTTTTATATTATAGTATTTTTTCTCTTTCCTCACTTTCCCTCTCTCTCTCCCCTCTACCCGATTCCCTCACGCTTAGAATGAGCAATATTTGGCTTGATTCCCTCACGCCCGAAACGGGTTTCCACTAGTTTGGTTGCCTTCGTGCGCCGCCCGGCCTCACCGCCACCACCGGTGATTTCCTCTCACATCGGCAACTCCCCCAGTCACCACCAATCTCCCCCACGCGTAGCCGATTTTCTCCCATGCTGTAACCTAACCGAAATGGGTGTGGCCCAATTCTCTCCACTTGCGCCGCCGTATGCGGCCATCCATATGGCCACCCAGCCTCACCGCCACCACTGGCGACTCCCCCTCATGTCGGCGACCATCTCCCCCACCATTGATCTCCCCCACGCGCAGTTGATTCTCTCCCCTGTAACCCAACCGAAATAGGTTTTACTCATTTCTGTGCACTTTCACTGCTGTATATGGCCACCCAGGCCACCGTACCTCCACCACCTCACACTGACGACCACCTCTCTCAAACCAAGCCACCACCTTCCTCTCCCTCTCTGTCGCACACTGGAATTCGCGTGCATGACCACAACTCTCTCTCGGCTCACGGTGAGAATACTTTGTTTGGCATCTGAAGTCTCATTACCAGAACGAAAATAGTTGGAAATAGTTGAGAATACTTTGTTACCCAAACTAGGCCTAGTCTACATACCATACAGTCTCTAAACAGAGACTGCTCATGCAAGTCCATACAATTATTTTTTAAAAAAAATTAAAATTATAAAAATACCTTTTTAAAATAATATTTTTTTCTCAATTTTACTCTCATTTATCAATAAATTACATACGCAATTTTTCATGCAGGACAATAAATAGAATTTCTATTCATCAATGTCTAGACTTTAATAGAAATATGTTGGTGTCGCTGTGCAGCATTATTACTTATTTATGGGTTTCTGTCGATGGCTTTTGTTTCCTAGAATGGTATTGTTTGTATTTAGGCTCTTGGATTTAGAGTTATCTCAACTCAATTCGTTTTTATCTTATCTAATTATTATAATTTTTTTAAATTTTTTCATAAAATATAATAAATTTTTAAAATTTTTAAAATTTTAAAATAATAATAATATTAAAAAATAATATTCTAACAATATCTTTTTCAATTTTCATATTAATTTATCACATCTCAACTCACTATCTCAATTGCACCTTAAGCTCAAAAAACGTCACCCTCGTTAAGAAATTTCTTCCCTCACAATGTTAGAGCACTCTCAATGGTTTTTGTATTATACAAAAAATATAAATTATTTAAAGAATTGATTTAAAAAAGAAGTTCCATCCGATTATGTAAAATGAATTGTAAAATACAATTAACTACAGCAACCCGCTACATGTAGTGGATACTGTTCATCCTATAAAGTTATTATTATTATTGATATTTCATTTACTCACTCATTTTATTTTGAGAAACTCTATATGCAGTTGGTGTGGACAGTCGGGATATAGTCGGCTGACATTGGGTCCCACTTTTTTCTTCCTCTCCCATTTTCTTCCTCTCTCTTTCTCTCCGCTTCTTTATTTCATCTGCTCACTCTCTTCCTCTTTCTCTCTCTCCCCTTCTTTTTCTGTAGTTGTTCTTTACGAGTGTGCAATATGCCTTGCCATTTTATAGGCAACAGAACAATAAAAATTACTTTCAGCTTATCGTAACCAACCTAAAACAGAAAAATATTCTATTGCTGTACTCATGAGTTGTTAGTAAATTTCTTATCTGGAGGAACTGTAGGAACCTGAGGCGTTCACTGGTTTTCTAGCCGAAAAATTCCAAGGGCATGATTTAGTATCCATATGCAGCTGGATATATAATCCATCAGTTGACATTTGAGGACTACATTTATATGCGAGTGAAATATGAAGATATTGGATAATGTAACGATAGCAGAGCATCTAGCACAAACTCGATCAGACAAAAAAAATACATATTTGTAGGTGCAACAGGGGATATTATTATTAACTCAGAGATGATAAACTTTCCTTCTCGCAGATACAAGTAAGACGTAGTAGGTAACAAACTAGTTAGTCTCAACTCCCGTGAGGACTTCGATCCATACTACGGAAACTACTAAAACTTTTATGAAAATTACTAGGTACACACAAGTACTTCAGATGCTTAGTTCCTACGCTGCCACCCAAAAGACTCTGAACTGAACAGGGTTGTCTCATCCCTATTATACTTCAGCCTTCTAGCTTCCTCCTTGTCAATGCGGTATGCATTTATTAACACATCCTCTGGAACTGCCCGCATGATCGAAAGCCTTCCAGCAAGCGGGTTAATTTTGGCGTTGTCGTTGTCTTGAATGGCACCCACTCAAATCCCTGATTTCCTGCCTTCTTAATAACAACGAAGTTTTGTGGCACTGTCAAAGCCTGACCTTCCCGAACCTCCTCGTCAATAAGGGGTTAGTTATTTGTACTGACTTTAGCGTTCTCATCGAGCTGGTTGGCCTGATTTGAGGTGCCGTGGAGTTCAACCAAAATAAGATGTGATTAGCCGTCGTTATAAATCCAATGAGCTATCCCGGCCGGCATATCAAGGATGTCCACCTCCCGTATTTGACGAACCTTTTGGTGCAGGAGATAAGGATGTTCTCATACAGTCTTCTCCTTTTCAATCACAAGGAAAAAAAAGATAGGCGAGAAAGAAGAGTTTTTGGGAAAGAAGAAAGAGAAAGAGAAAGAGAGAGAGGGAGAGGGTCTGTTTGTTTTGTCCTTTTTATTTATTTTTATTCACATGTTTACCTGCCGCTTGTATATATCAACTGTCCCTAGCAGGATTGTTTCATTTTACTTTGATTTTATCACGTAAGCAAATTCAATTTATTGTTCATCATTTAAAATACATATATTTCAATTTCTTCTAAAAAACTATCTTGGAAATCTTTTTAAACCAGTTTTTTCATATTTGGATTATATTTTTAATTTTTATTTGACTTATATATTTTTGTTTTACGTGTATAATACCGAATTATTTTACATTGTATATAAAAACAAATTGCAAATAGAAAATATATATGGATATTATAAATTTATTGGTAGAAATGAAATATTTAAAAAGAATAAACAAAGAATATTTAAATTATATAGAGAAAAAATAAATAAACCGATGAATGACATATTATAAAAATTAATATGTAAAATTAAAAAAAAATGATATATTTTAAAAAATAGAATAAATAATCCATTGGAAGAACTCTAAAGTAACCCATGTTCGTGACAAGCAATCTTTCTTGTCCACATAATCCAATGCTTTAGAAAAAAATTCTTTTCATATTAATGGGGGAAGAACCGAAGAATGCCTTTTTCATATGTTCCCTCATGTTGTAAATTGAATTAGATTTTTTTAGATTAATAATTCTTGTACCGGCAACACAAAAAATAAAATAAAATGGTTAAAAGTCGAGTCTTTCTCCATCTACACATGACATCTACAAATAAATAAATAAATAACATCTCATTAATTATTTTAATTTCTAAATAAGTATGCTCGACATTTTTTTTAGCACTTTACGAACTCTCAAAAACCTGAAATTCCAACATAACATTGACAAATGGGGATATTACTTCTATTTTCTCTCCCGCGTGTTGTTCTGTTACTTACTTTTTTCTTTAAATAAGAATTCATAATATCGTATTCTTAAGATTTACCTTGCTACTCAAACGTAACCTACTCTTATATCAACAAAAATATGATATAACATGAGGATACATGTAAGTTTTAGCTTATAGATATGTGAATCTAAAACTTGTAAATGATAGAATCTTGCATAGAACATATATTTTTAATTAATTCTCCAATAATAATTTTGTTAAAATTATTTTTGGATCACAATTCACGTATAAGCTGGTATTCTATAATTTTCTTGATTCGGTCGAAGTTGTTTAAAAAAAATATTACATCTTTTTGTTTGGTCAAATAACTATGAGAGCTGCTGTGTACAGTCCCCTTCTAGGACTCATTTGTAGTCCTACACATGTGCGCATGTGTGTTTCATTAAATTGATTAAACTGCCTCCAGTTCTAAAACTAAACCCAAAAATCAAAATTATTGAAAATCGAAGGCTAGAGTTTTTTTCCTTCTTTGTGCCCATCGACGACCTCCTCCACCATCGACAGTCACATACTCCATTGCCCATCGACAACCTACTCTACCATCAATAGAGTCGTAGCAAACTGCCCACCGTTGGCCTTCTCCACCATCGACGTCTTTGCAGTGCTCTTCTCCTTCACTGCCCATTGCTGGCCTCCTCCTCCTCCACCATCCATGGAGTTGCAGTGCTATTCTCCTCCATTTCCCATCACTAGCCTCCTCCACAGGTAAGGAATTTGTAACTTGAATTTGTTTATCTTCAAAAATCCGTGTGAAATCAGAATATATTATAAGTGGCTTACTTTACATTTGTACTCAGAATATATTATAAGTGGCTATGTTTACATTTGTTAATGAAAAGTAAATGAGGTATTGTGTATGAAATCAGAATATCTATAAATTGAATAATTACAGCTATATTTCATTGTATGCATGACTCTGTAGTAGTTTCTCCATGGGGACTAGAAAAAGTCAATAGCAGACTGGAAAAAAATGGTACTGAAAAACTAAATGAAACCTGGTATTAGAGGGATACGACATGCCTAGAAATTCAAAGCAAAACAAAACTACATTTTGAGTGTTCCAATGTGTATTCATGTTGGAATAGTTTAGCACATGAATGAAAATATCATTTAAAGAATACATTTGTACAAGAAAACTACATTATTAAAAATATTCTTGCACACTGAATATATGCTTGTAGTATCAATTTTATACACTGAAAATATGCTTATAATATCAATCTCCCTGATTGTCATTTTATTTTAATATGAAGTTTGTAAAATAAAAACTATAATTTGTAAAAAACCACGTCTTCCCCAGGCTTGTGCTTAGTGTTGTTAGGCTAAGCAAGTGCCTTTTTTTGTTTGGAACAAAAGTTGTCTTTTTTGTACCAAACTTGTGTACTTATTTAATTTTTTTAATTTCATGTTGTGCTTAAATATAGGAGAAAGAGGAAGAAAGCACATATACTGAACGATCGTTTTTTTTTTCCTGAAAGCAGTACTTATATGAATACCTTAAATGTGAGGGATGATGAGGAAGTAAGTGATGATCATGGGATTTTAGAGTCAATGCCAATGAATGATTATGATGATGGGGGGTTTTAGAACCAATGTTTGGAAATGATGATCATGGGATTTTAGAGCCAACGCCGGGAAATGATAATGATGGGGTTTCAGAATCGACGCCAGGGATGTTTTTTAAAACTAAACAATAACTCATTGACTACTATAAGTAATATAAGAAACAAACTGGATTTGGCATAATAACCCAAAGAAGTAAAATAGAAGATAATGAGTATGTTAGATATGTAACACTTAGTTGTATTCATGGTAGTAAGGCAAAGAATTGTATTACCAACCTTTCTAAAACACGCCCGACAACAAAGACTGACTATAAGGTGAAGATAAATGCAATCTTGATTTGTGGTTTCTTACGCATAACTACTACTAACTCGGTGTATTGTTGATTACGTTAGATATTTTAACCATTTTATGAGTATGGACTTGTATAAATTTTGGTGGACATTATATTTGCATCGTATTTTCAAATTATTACAGGATTGGTCATGTTCATGAAATTGGTGGAGATGAGATTGGTCATTATATATTTCTAACTCCTAGGGGTACATGTTGCCATCATTAATATTCTGAGTATTGAAAACATAGCAGTCTAAACCATCTGAAAACATGACAACACTTATAATATATTTTAAATATCAAATGTTCGAAGAGTTTCATGCACAATTGCTATGTTTGAATATTACAATATTGATAAAATGGTCTAAACCTATTACAACATATCCAACAATATTACATAATTTGGTATACATATACTTAATTTGTAATTGTTCTTGATCATATCCAACAACATGATATTAAAATTGAAAGTCTCGAATACACGCAGAGTAGTATGCGTGTATGACTAATATCTTTCATTTGACCATGAAGCTCATCTCAATCATTTTGGATGTCCTTCTCCATTTTTTGAATCTCTTTCCTTGCACATTGAATTTCTTCTTCCATCTTTTGGAGGTGACTTTCTCTTTTCCAGATAAATTTTCCTTCATTTTCTACTTCAATATCTGCCAATAAAAAGTATTTGCAGTATAACCCTCCCTGCATCAAATAGCTTGTACAAATCATCATCAAAATTACAATTAATACAACAATGTCTGAAAATGAAAATAAAAGTACACAAACACGATTAATTATTGCTGACCTTCTTATTATAATTTGGACAAGAATCAAAAGGTAGTATTGGATTTCTAAGGGTGTTCGAGAATTTTAGATGTCATTTTTCCGCATAAACATTTTGGAGCATGATTTGAAGAATGATCGACCAAATAAGATGAAGAATGCGATGAAGACATTGCATATCGAAAACAGAAACACCCTTGGAACAAGTAGAGATGCTGCTGCAACATAACACAGATTTCATGAATTATATAATATATGGAAAAAAAATATTGACAAGTAAGGAATTATTTTGATATTTTGATATTTTATACATATGTGCTTCATGAATAGGTAGGTGGCAATGCTAACACTGTTGCATTAAAACCTTGCTGTAAAATTGCCGTTGGACATATGTCTAACTGTTTTATTAGCAGCTTCTCAAAAGTTCCTATTGATAAGGAATTATTTTCTTGGTCAAATTTGGACTTCTCTTTAAAGGAAAAGGCATGACCTTCTATGTTAGCTTATTTACATTCATAAGTGGGCCAAAATGGAAAGCAATAATAGTTCAGAACATTCGTGCAACTAAAGGAAATTTTTTTAGGTTCATTATATGGAGTTTGCCAAAATCGAACGACTTTGTTCACTAACAGGCTAAAGACTAACTAAAATGTATTGGAAGAAAAAAAAAATCAATCATGAGTATAGTAGACATGACATGAATGCTTGCTCTTAATAAGAAAAAAAAAATCAATATAAACTTAAAGCAGCATAAATCAAGCTCATAAACTATAGCAGACAAGCTCAAACCATAAAACAAGAATTGGTGCTCTTATTGAAAGCTCATAGCAGGAACTGGTTTACCTTATTGAGGGCAGACTCCAGCTGATGAAGGGCAGACTCCAGTTGACGACAATGACTAAGGAAGGGGATGGACGACGGTTCTGAGGAGGGGAACGGGGACAACGGTTCTGAGAGAACAGTAAAGGCGACGACGAAGGCCAATTCAGAGGCAACTGCTTTGGGGCTTAGGGCTTAGAGAGTAAAGTCTTTTCCTTCCTTCCTTCACACACGAGTTTAGACAGGTTCAGACAAAGAGTTATTTTCACTTAAACAAAAATGATTCGTTTCGTTTAAGGGAGGTTTGCGCAATCTTCATTCGAGACTCCAAATAGATTTTTACAACAAGTATACTTTCAACACAAGCATATTTTAATGTCAAATTGTTTTTATTTTTGGAGCAATCTAATCACTGGTGTATGCCATCATTTTCAGAAAAAAAAAAATACATATATATTTTAAGTGAATGCTACCATTTTTGCAAATATCATAAAACACTTGTCTTATAACATTACTATAATATTAATATGCATGTTATATGGATTCATTATTTCATACATTTTAATTTTGTTAATGATAGACTTCTAGTTTTCTTATAACTATTTTATAATTTGTTTACAATTAATTAAAATAAGGTAATCGTGCTAGTTTTTTAAAATAATTTTAATTTTACAAAACTACTTCCATTTAAAAGAGAATATTAGTTATAAAACTAATTTTAAAAAAGTTAACTTTCGCTTAATTTTTATTAAGAATTTAAAGAGAAAAGGACAAGAGAATAAAATATATCACAGTGCAAAAACTAATAGGAGTGAAGAAAAAAGAGAAACAAAAAGATATGAACGGCCATGCAACAACCAAAACAGTTTCTCAAAGGTGGTCCACTTGACAATGTGGTTGATGCCTTTTTATATTGATTTGACCAAGCTGTCAAGAGCTGATGAGTCGCGAAAGAGGGACAAAACTTATGAGAAACTTCCATAAATTATGGTCCTTAATCCTTATCTTCACTAAATTAAACATTATCCTTAAAACTAATTAATTAATTTACTACATTTAGCAAACTTTAAGAAATGAAAAATATTGACCATTTAATATAAAAATAATAATTTGGGCTTGCTCCAACTCTTCTGCATCATTAGAAAAATGCTTTAGTCACAAAGTATTTTTATCAAAATAAATTTATAAAATGATGTGATTTGACGTGATACGTTAGATTATAATATTATTTTTATAAAAAAATAGATCTAACATAACAGATAAAAATATATCAATTTATAAACTTACTTTAAAAAAAAATTGTGACTGTTGCACATCTAATATTATTATTATAATTATTAATATATATTTATAATTTTTTAAATGTGAAAAATAACACTAATGTCTTATTTGGTTACGCTAGATAAGATAAAATGAGATGTTTTGTTAAAAGTTAAATAAAATATTATTATAATATAATTTTTATTTTAGAATATAAGAAAATAAATTATTTACTATATTTTATATAAAAATTTTAAAAAATTATAATAATTATATAAAATAAAATAAAATAATTTTATGTAATCAAAATTATCCCTAAACCAAACCCATCATCGGTAGCTACCAAATGGCACCAGTACAGAGTAAGATCCAAAGCGAATTTGGCTTCTCTCCCTCTCTCTCTCTCACCGTTCAGAAAAAAGGTATTTTGATATGACCTGCGTTTTTGTTCTGTCTTGCTGTCTATTCCCTCAACACTCATTATTTTATTTTATTTTCTTTTGTTTTTTTGCATTCTCAATCAGAAAGTTAGATATTGTGGAATATTAATAATGACCGAATATATCGTTTGGAACAATGACATTAGATTTGCGTATCTATAAAATAAACCGATACTATATGTACTTTAACATTGACTCCGAATATAATATAAAAAATAAGTAATTTTATTGGCAAGATTACGAAAAAGAATAATATCCTTTTTTTGTCACATCTCGTTGTTTGATTCCTTTTATCAATAGAATTAATCTTTGCATCAGTTTATATATTACACACCATAATTTTTTTTATTTTTTATTTTTTATTTCTCTTATTAAATGTATATTATATGGATGATGAATAAAAAAATATAAATGTTTCAAGAAGAGTAAAATAAAAAAAATTGAAAAAAAATAAAAAAAAATAAAAAATACATTGGTGTGTGGTATGTAGGCTTATGCATAGCAATGCTCTTATCAATATATTTATTTTTTTATTTACATGCCGATATTGATAGCACACCTAAATTTTTAATAAATTATATACGTGATATGATTTAATTTAAAAATAAAATTTTAAATTTTAAATTTTATAAATTAAATCATTCAATATAAGTAATGTGGATGATATATTATCCACGTCAACTTGCAAATAAAAGAACTCTTCACCAATATAGCGTATATATGTAGATCAATTTCATTTTTTTCTTTACAATTACTTATTATCCGTTGTAAACATGCATGATGATGCAACCATTAGTCATTACTTGTTTAAGTTTAGGGTCATTTTGGATCTCAAATCCATCTCAATTTATCTTATCTAATTATTATATTTTTTTTTTAAAATTTCAACACAAAATATAATAAATAATTTAAATTTTTCAGATTCTAAAATAATAATAATATTAAAAAATAATATTCTAACAATATTTTATTCAATTTTTAATTTTCATTTTAATTCAGTTCAACATCCAAACGCAGTCTTAAAATATGCAATATAAGTTTTTAAAAGTTCAAAATATTTCATATTTTTTTTTTTCATTTGGAACTTCTACAACTACAAAAAGATTTCAGAAAATTAAATTCACAAACTAACGTGATTTCATATAATACGTTAGATACTTTACAATAAAAATAATTTTACAATCTAACGTACTATATCAAGTCACGTCAGTTTACGAGTTTACTTTTACAGAATCTCTCTATAACTAAAACATTTATGTTTTTAATTTGTAACGGTTTTATCGTCTTTTATTTATATAATGTTTTAAAAATTACTAATGGAAAAATGCAAGACTAATTATGATAATTTATCAAAAATAATGTCACGATGATGTGAATATAAAATGGGAAAAAAAAAAATTGACCATGCAGTATGCAACCATCCATATAAATATATAAAAATATATATATATATATCTCTCTCTCCTATAATGTGAAGTTTGGAAGTTTGCATGGGCATTGATGGAAGTTGGAGATAATCTTCCGTCGCTTTCATACAAAGATTACCTTCTTAATGCCCTGAAAGTGTCAAACTCAGACTCTCCAAAAAGCTCTTTGCTCGTGACAGCTTGTTTGGACTTACACGAATCAACTTGCAAACTAAGCACCCAATAATGGAGATGAATATCAGAATATGGGCACGTACGTTGGAAGAGATAAATGCATCATGAATCTCCCTTTCTATAAAAAGTGGTCTATATATATATTTTTTTTCTTTTTTCTTTTTCTTTTTTTGGTATACGCTCAAGAAGCTCTCCAGTCCCAGTAGTAGTAATCCTCCAGAGTCTATAGTCCTGCTTCTCCTTTAAAGCCCAGACCAAACACCTCACGCTTTGGGACAGTACTGTTTGCTAGCTGCCATCTCTATACTGTCCAATACGTACTGTAGGCCCGTAGGGAGCTAGAAAGAATTTCGAGAAGAAGGTGGTGGGCCTACTCTAATGTTTTGAAATTTAAATTTTTATAAAATATCTCATCTCATTTCATTTTATTATTATAATTTTTTTAAATTTTAATATAAAATAAAATAAATAATTCTATTTTTTTAAATCTCAAAATAAAAATAATATTAAAAATATATTCTAATAATAATTTATTCAACTTTTTAACTTTTATCGCATCTCAACTTTCTAACTTTTTAACTTTGATTATCATTTGACTTTGGATTTTTGCATAAATAAAAGAAAAATACTATGTTGACAATAGATTTCTATCATTTTTTTTTAATTTTTACTTAATTAGTGTTTTTAAATGAATGTGTGATTTTTTTTTATAAAAAAAATATCTAAATAGTTTTAAAAAATGTTGAAAGAAAAAGTAAAAAAAAAAGCATGAAGATTATGTTTGGGAGGTGAGATGAGAATTTTGTGTTTTGTTTTGAAGTTTAAAATATTATTTTTTAGTTTGAAGATTTGAAAAAGTTAAATTGGAATTTGAAAAAATTGTATTGGGATTTGAAAAAGTTGAATTGTTTATTATATTTTATATAGAAATTTGAAAAAGTTGTAATGATAAAATGAGATGAGATGAAATAAAAATTTTGAGTAAAATAAAACATACAAGCATAATCTAATTCTCTGTGGGCCTAAATGAAATGGTTTAATTCCTGGAAATTGCCATATTATGATGTAAACATGATGTGGAGCAGTAGTACTTGGGATCATTATTATATTAATTTTTAATGAGAAATACAGTATTTTTCATGATTATTATTACTAATAACTACTAGTCTTGTATTTCCATATATATAAATTATTTTGTTTAATATTCCATGAAAAATATTCCAATATTAACTTGTAGGGATAAAAATTGACCCATTTGATTCGATTTTTGGACAAAATTGATGCCGATCAAAGCTTACTTTTTGGGGGAAAAAATTGGCTGAAACCTATCGACGGGGAGGAGAAACATAGGTCGAAATCGTTGCCTCATTTTTCTGGCAATTTACAGTCGATTCTCAGACCGAGTTTCGTCTGAGAGAGTAAAGAGAGAGTGTTGTAGAGGAGAGAGAGAGAGAGAGAGAGAGAGAGAGAGAGAGAGAGGATGAGAACTAGGAAGGCGACGTGAGAAAGAAGATGAAGTTATTTTGAAACGACGCCGTTTGGTAAATGGCGTCGTTCTACTTAACTTTTTTTTTTTTTTCATACGTTATGAATTAAACAACGCTGTTTGATTTAATATCAAACGACGTCGTTTTAGTTGTGTTTTAAATATAATTAAAGGCTTAAAACGATGCCATTTTACTTAAACTTAAATAGAACTGTGTCATTTTGAGTACATAATATATTAAAAAATAATAATTTTTTTAGTCAGCCGGTTCAGCAGTTTGAACTAGGTTTGAACCGAAGCCGAACTGGCCGATATCAGTTTTCTCTATTTTTTGCCGCATGCCGACCGGTTTTCCATCAGTTTTGGCTGGCTCTGAGCTTCGGCGGCCGGTCTAAGTCGGTCTAGGTCAGTTTCTCGATTCTTTTGTACAACCCTATTAACTTGATTGCCCCATGACTTTCGGTATGCATCAATAACTATTCACTCTCACTCTCTATATTTAAAGTCTTTTTATAAGGTGTTGAAGTAATTTTCATAAGGTGTGGGATATTTTTCACAGGGTGTGAGGGTATTTTTCATATGGTGTGGAGTGTGAGATGGTGAATAGTAACTAATGAGAAGATTTTTTATTCTGGTCAACCTGCTATTTCTTTTTATAAATAACTATTATTTTAATTATATTTAATTTGTTTCTTTAATATTTATGTTGATTGAGTTTTTTTTTTAATATTTTTGTAAATTGATTGTGTATAAACATAATATGTGTCATCTTTTAATTGTTTATGGTGTGCCAATTATGTATCATGTCATTATTCTTTATCAATGAATTTGGGGACGTTTGGACATAGATATAGAATTATAAAAAATTTCAACATTTTTCATAATTTCATTCTAAACATAACTCAAATACAACACTTTTTAAATTTCAAGTTTTCAACTTTTTATTTAATTGTTAACTAATCATTATCTAAATACAAAAACTAATACAAACTTTTACAAACTTAAAAAAAAAAATACAAAAATTAATACAACTTTTACAATCTTCAAATAAAAAATAATATTCAAATAATTTTTTTTTATTTTATAATATTTTTATTCAATTTTTTATCTCTCATTTCCTAAAACCCAATAAAATGTTTTAACTCAAACCATTTAACAACTATTTACGAAGTTATGAGATACTCCAAATATCCATTTAGCGTACTCGTGATGAATATATTAATTTGAAATATCATCCTAACCCTAAGGACCAATAAGCCATAAGAAATCAGTCTTTAAAAGATCAAAATACTATGAACTTGAACAATAATTTATCTTAAAAATACTAAAATACATATATTTCTTGATAGAACACCATCATTCATGACTGACGTATTTGGTGTGTCAACAAGAATATTTGCTGATGAATATTTTGTTTAAAACAAGTAAATTGTTGTTTAAGGCTTAGTTTGGGTACTGAGTACTGATATTTAGGTATTTTTTTTACTATTATTTATTATTTTATTATTATTCACTACTATTTAATATTATATAATTATTATTCACAGAATATTATTGCCTGAAAACACCTCACTAACCAACAGCAACCTAAAACTCCAATTTGTTACCGTTGACAAGTGGGGACCAAAAACTCTCGTATTCACTAGTGTCAACGTCAACCAAAGAGTGTATGCATTATTGGCCTCATCTCATCCTCTTGAGTGGGGAAGAGGAGGATGTGACTTCCCCCAAACAAGGGGTAAGTTTTTGGGATTAACCATTAAAGGGGAAGCAAATCTTTTTTCTTCTTTTTGGGGGTTAAAGGTTTTATTCCATTAAAAGTTTTGAGAGACTTTGATCGATAAGATAGGGCACTTGATAATGATATGACCCCATTTTCCCTTTAAAAAGTGGACTTCAATGTTGACATAAAAAGTGAGAGAGAAATCCACCAAAATGAAAATGGGTCGGAATGTGGGGGGACCGATCGATCTCTACATATATATTTTTTCCTTTTGAGGATGAAATTTGTGAAGATTCTTTGTGAACATATTCAACCTTCCACTCACTCTATTTCTGAAAACTACTTCCCCAACTTGCCTTCTCCAAACCCAATAACATATCCTATCTATATAGTACATGCTCATTTATAATCAAATTATTTTTAGAAAATCATACAAATATGAGGAATTCGGATTTTCGCCCAAACTTTGCTCATCTTCATCCATACAGACTGGTTTAGCATGATTTAAGTGAATTTTTTTTTTAAAAATTCTTAAGATATTTCATCGTATGGAATCTTTAAATATCAATAATCGTCATATTTATATTATACAATCGATATTTTAACCATATCGCACATCATATATTTATCACATTTACTAATCCAAACTTTAGCATCTCACTATCTACTTCACTTTTCTATGTTGAAGAAATGATGAATGTTGTCATATTGATGTGACAAAATACTAACCATTTGTTCTAAGAGTCATGACTAAGA
>QEOT01004488.1:0-40230 GCA_003123785.1 Pterocarya stenoptera
AAACATTGCTTCGGGTGTGATATTGGGCCTTTAAACCTAGAAGGCCCCAAAGAGAAATGGATTTGATTGTCGATACTACTGGATCTAAACAGCAGTTATGGCCCAATTTGTGTGAATTTGACAGGATATGGACCGAGTTGCATGGTTTTAAGGCCGGTAAGATTCAGAATCATTTTTGAGTGTAATATTGGGCCTAAAAACTTGGGAAGGCTCGAAAAGTCTAAATTGCTATTGGATTGCTGTGTTGGCCCAATTTATTTTGAACACTAGGACCCAATCATGGGCCGGGTCAAGCCGCAGGTCCTTTAAGGCAGATAAGGTTGGGTATCATCGAATTAAGGAATTGTACAATAGACAGGTCAATTCAAAACTACTGACTTTTTTCATATGAATTTGTGAAATTGTCACGATTAGGTATGATCCATATCGATCCCATTTTATATGGATAATGTTGAAACATTCATCAAACTGGCAGCATCATGCACTCTTTTTTTTTTTTAAATAAATAATTTTGAGATCCACATAAAAAAAAATATTAATTTTTTAATAGTGAATCATTCTATTTTTTAAAATAAGTATGCGGCACTTGCACAACTCATGACTGTATCTAGCATAAATTCTTTTATACCCTTCCAATGAATATTCTCTTTATATTGTTTTTTTTCATTTAATTCAAATATTCAACATTATTAGCTATAAGTAACCATAATTATTAGCTATTAGTAATCATAATCTGAATAATAATTTGGATACTATTACTTACAGTATTATGGCATGCTATTCTTTAAAAAGATGTTATTGTTATATAGAATGATGTATGTTAATGCATAACAATATCACAACAGGCCGGAAGGGAGAAAAAGTCATTTCTGGCCTGCTATGGCAATTCGGGCCTCAATCGGTGTGGCTTGAACCCTCCGACGGCAGTCCAGTGTGGTTGTACAACATTTATACATATATCCATGTCAGTGAATGACAAATAAATGCAGGAAAAATAAAAGAGATGGAAACGCACAGATTTACGCAGTTTGACATTGAGCCTACTCCACGGGTCGTTTGGAGGTCAAATCCACTGTAATATGAGTATTTTACAGTCTATTATGGTCTCTCAGTTCTCACTCTACAATAGAAGCCAGATATCTATTTACTGGAAAAGATATTTTCACTGGAGCTCTCGTTTCGAGGTTGAAGGAGTTGTTGAAGAAGTCCCCCTGGAGTCGTTTGGCCCTCCCATTTTATCTCATACGATCCCTCTTTCCGTGTGCCCCTCAATAGTGGTGAGAAGTGACAGCCTTTTTTCTTGTATGTCTGACCTCTTCTCTTTTCTCCACTCTCCTTTTTTTTTTCTTTTCCGTCTCTTCCTTTCCTTCCCCCTGACACTTTCTTTTCCCTTGTCTCCCATTCCTCTCTCCTTCAATTGTCTTCTAGTGGGGGCTCTTTGATGGGTTGGGCCTGAGATATTTTATCCCCTTCAATTGTTTGTGATTCTTAAGGTTGATTTACTCCAAAAGAAGGTCTTAAAAATCTTTAAGCTAAAATATGCAACAGAGATAGTTCGTTGAAATCCGTAAAGAAATAAATTCTAGGAGGTGCACTCGATCGTCTAAGGTGTAAGTGTGGAGTTGGCTTTTGGCGGGAGATGTTCTCGACCGTATCAGGTGCATGGGTGAAGCTCGACTTTGGTGGGGGATGGGCTCGACCGCGTAAGGTGCAAGTGCGAAGCTTAGCTTTTGCGTATGGCTGTAATCGGTCCGATTTTGTATATTATTTAGAATCGAACCAATATACACTAGTTTTGAAAATTTAAGAATTGATACCGGATCAATTAACTATCGAAATCGAAAAAACTGGATTTTTTTTATTTTGGTATGATCTGGTTCGATTTTTCCGATTTTATGGATTATCTATATTAGTAATAATATGATGTTTACATATATTAAGTTATTAGTCTATTTATATTATAGTATAAGTACATTATTTTCTAATAATTAATATATACTAGTATAGTATTGAATTTGACTATACTATATATAAATTCTAGACTTTTTATATGAGCATATATGATCAAATATGTCAAAATGTATTTACCAAAAGAATATATATCTAGTATAATTTATTATGCCAAGAATGTATTTATCATTGATATATAAATATCAAAAGTAGTTTTTATATTAATAACTTAATATTAATGTTTATGTTTAAGATTAAAACTTTATGTTATAAGATTAATATACTTGAATAATAATATTAGAATTTCATGTTATATGAATTAGAAATTTAACATATAATATATAATATAATATAAAAAATTATAAATATATATACTAGTCTAGTTTGGTTTAAACCGATTTTTAAAATATGAAAACCGGTACCGCACTAATTTAAAACCGGTTTTAGTTTTAAGAACCAATACCACACTGGACAGCTAACAAACCGGATCGAATCCACAGGTTTGGTTCGGTCCGGTCTTGTCTGGGTCAACCAACTTTTCGATTTTTTTTACACTCCTACTTTTGCTAGAGAAGGGCTCAACTGCATAAGGTGTGAGCATGGAGCTCGAATTTTGCTGGAGAATGGCTCGACTACGTAAGGTGCGAGCGCGGAGCTCAGCTTTGGCAGGAGATGGGTTTGACCGTGTAAGGTACAAGCGCAAAGCTTAGCTTTGAGTGCGGGGGTTAGGAAGTCAAGTGACTTGCCCGATCATTGGTTTCCTGGGAGGCCAGGCCGTCCCTAACCTTTCCTGGCCAGGAGTTCGTTGCGAGGGAAATCGAGCAATTGAGTGACTTGACTCATCTATTGACTCTATGCGACGAATGGGCCGTAGGATCGGGCATTTGTATAAGAGAGAGAGAGAAAAAAAAAAAAAAAAAAAAAATGAGAGAAAGGCAGGGAAAACAAAACTATCTCAATTCCAAGCATTGAGTGATGAGTTTGGCCCTTTTTGTGAAAGGCATCCTTTTACCTTTTTTATATTCATAGGAAAAAAGGTCCTACTTAATTGGTCCATGTTGACCAGGTAACGAATCAGGAATGGCTTCAGTTCGTCCATCCATGTTTATGATCTTGTTCCCTTGAAACGCTTTTTTAGTTCAGCAAGAAAGTCTTGGCCACCAACTGCGTGGGCAAATGTTGATTTTTGATTATTGTGGTTATGATCATGTGTTTCACTTGTGCGCAATTGGTTCCATATTCAGCGAAGTGGAATGGGCCCATTTGTACCACATAGTATGAGAGGTATTATATCAGAAATGAGAAATGACTGGTTTATACATAAATTTTAATGAAAATTTATAAGATTTTATACAATATTATAAAATAGATTTGACGTATCTTATTTAGATTATGCCATTGTATAATTTTTTGTATGTCTAAGATTTATACGAAGACCTACGACTTTTTATATCATATATGATAACTATTAAATTATAAAATTAAAAATTAATATTTAAGTATATGTACATGAGATGGAATTAAAAAGTTTCTGTAAATTTGAATTTCTTAAAAATCGTTGGGGATATTCATGATCTGACTTATAACAATGATTGCCTAAAAAATTTAACGGACAGTCTTAGGAACTCCAAATAACTAATTAAAAAACTTAACATGAAGGTGGTTAACTATATATTTAGAATATATATATGATCGATGCAAATTGGAGTTGAAGAGTTGCAATCATATTTTCTGGTGGTGTTTGGCTACCCGGCAGGTATGGGAAATTAGATTCCCTATGATTTTTCAGTTTTTACATGCTGATTTGGAGATAAAGGATGTGTTATGGGCTGTAATGGAGGCTAATATCCTATTGTTCCTCTTGTACTCACTATTTTGTGGGGTGTTTGGAAATATAGGAATCTTAACATCTTTGAAAATTCAGATGACTTTCTTCTAGAGATAGTTGATAATTGCATTGGGTATGTGGACAACTTTATTTCTATTCGGTCAACTCAATTCATTGTTAGCGAAGTGCAGGATCTTTATTGGAAGTCCCCCCTCCTGAGAGTACGTTTAAATTGAATTTTGATGGGGCTCTATTTAGATCTTCTTCAACTGTTGGCATTAGAGTTATTCTTCGGGATGTTAAGGGTGATGTTATTAGGGCAATGAGTTGGAAGGAAGTGGGTGTGTTTGAAGTTGATGATATTGAAGCATTGGCTGCTCTTCGGGAGTTATAGTTGATATTTCATTTGGAGATCTCTAGTATGGTATTGGAAGGCACTCTTCTTTCATTATTGAAGTTCTGAAATCTAGAAAACCTAATATTTCCAAGCAAAGCCCCATAATTGTGGAAATTCAATGTCTACTTCAAAGCTTTGAGGATTATGTGGATTTTCATGTTGGTCGTCAGGGTAATGAAGCTGCCCACTTGCTTGCTCATCATTCTTAGTTGGTTGAAAATATAGTTATATGGTGGCATCAATCTCCAAGCTTTATCATGGCTAGAGTATTGGTGGATGCTGGATTGTAATTGAATAGTGGATGTTGTATTATGTTTAGATTCCTTTATATTTGATTCATTTCATTTGAATGAATTTATCAAAAAAATAATATATTTTGCCACATGTTATGTGCAAGAAACAGGGTAATTGAACCATATTTATTAACGTCTAATTTATGATAAAATAATAATAAAATTATTATTACTTAGAAAATAATTTGTGCATTTATATATAGGACATGCAAGTCTCATTTAGGATTGCTTTGGATACATAAAACTAAACTATCTCATCTCATCTCATATAATCATTACCATTTTATCAAACTTCCACACAAAATATAATAAAAAATTCAACTTTTTCAAATCTTAAAATAAAAATAATATTAAAAAATAATATTATAACAATATTTTATTTAATTTTCAACAAAACATTTCATCTGAACTGTATAACCAAATGAGGCCTCAGACTCTTTGAAAAAAAAGTATCGCCCACCTGAAAAAAATATCACTTTCTATATAATGAGTTATATATTTTTTTAAATAGATTGTACGAGACTTGTATGTCTTATATTTATATATAACTCTACTCTTATTATTTTAATTCCATATAACCAGCCAACTAGGTAAACAAATGAAAGTATAACCATACATCCATTGACATGCATGATATATATAAAAAAGTTCCATGGCCGTTATATCCATGCATGCATGACATGATGTTGCTGGCATTAACAAATGTGAAAATGATAGCAAACCAAAACATGATGTGTTTTCGTTCAAAGGAAATGATAGAACAAAAACAAAACACAAGCCATGTGATGGTCAAAAAATACCGAAAGTCATCTATAGATTGAGGAAAAAATAGCCCCCAAATATCACAATAGATAAGTTCGAAGGAAGAGATGAATTATTTTGACTACAGGAAAAGGTAACCTCTTGTGTTTAGCAGAAGGACAAACATCACAATGTTTTGAATTATTATTGGAAGTATAGGGAGGCAGGATGAGGTAAGAGTCTCATGCAAGAAAAGGATAGATGACCCAGCCTTTTATGCCAAACAACAAAAGTAATATTATGAGAAGTATTGAAAACAAAAGCAATAGAAGGAGACACATCTCTAAAGCCAAAGGCTTGTCCTGATGTTGTTGCAGCAAGTATAGTACTTCTTTAGCTTTATCCTTCCCAATCGTCCTCTAATAGATGAGGTCCTGAATAAGGCAAGCATCCCAAAGGAAAATGAGACAGCAAGAAGATGACCTAGTCAATTTGCTAACAGACAAAAGATTGAAAGTAAAAGAAAGAATACATAGCACATTATGTAAGATGAGAGAAGCTGACAGATAGATGGAATCTCTATGAGTGACTGATGCAGAGACTCCATTAGGTAATTTGACAAAATTGTTATGAACAGGTCGAGAGGTTGCACCAAAATACATATGTGGCATCTGTGCTTTATATACAGAAAGAAATAAAAATGAACAGGAAATCAAAATTGAAATTATCTGACTCAGCTTAGAGTTTTTGCTAATTAAAATGCCTTATTTATTTTCTCAAGAATATATCTAAATAAATGAAGACAAGCACGAAAAGGCTTTTTTTTTTTTTTTTTTTTTTTAATGTTGTCTGTCACATGTGAAGTGAAATTGGATGTATAGTGTATGGGATTGAATTATTCAGAAACTAGTTTAAAAAGAATGAAAGGTGGAATATGGAGCTGTAATTTTCATTTTTGGCCATCAAAGATAGTTTAAAAAGGTATGGATGATTACGCAGTCGACAAGTTAAAATAATAATAATATTATGAGTTATTATATTCAACCATCCCATCATAAAAAAAGTCAAGGTAAACCTTACATGCAACCTCCGTACACTAATGCAATCAGCTCTGCTGCTGATACACGGGATTGGATACCTTGGGAGGAATCAGCTGATGTAGTGGCATATTAAAAATAAAAATAATATATAAAAAACACATAATGAGAGGGAAATGAAATGAGAGAGAAACGAAATGAAACCCATTCATGTCGTCGACAAGCTCGATGATGAGCACTCTCCCACGCCGTCTCATTCTCCCTATCCAACAACTACAACCGCATGCTCCCCCCTCATTTGCCAACCCAATGATGAGGCCATTGCACCACCCTAGCGCGGAAGCACCACCCTTGTGAAATAGCCAAACCGTGAGCCCAAAGCCTTGTTGAAGATTGAATATAGACATAATCTTTGTTGCTCACAAAACAATTGTATATTCACACACTAATTGATACACGGATAAGTATACAGGTTCTATTTTAAGTAAGAAGACTAAAATTGTGGCTAAAATCTCTATTGGTTATAGAGTCATAAATCCTTTGTGATTTTTTAACTATTACAGTCGTGCTTCATGCCTGATGCTTAGCTTGATTGATCTTCAACTTGATTCAAGGAATCATCCTTTATAAGCCCACCGTGCGCCATAGCTTTTCATCACCACCTTCAGAGCCTCCTTCACACCGCAACAGCCACGACCAACCCTTCACTTCGTCCACTGCCCAACCCCCGCATGGCCCAGCACCTCTGTGTTCTCAAACGAGAAGCAGCCCCACGCACATGTCAACCTTCGTTGGAGGAGAACCGAACAACACCACCCAGTACTGCCTAAGCACCTCCTTGCCATTACTATGCTGCACCAAGAACCACCAACCACCGCCTAAAGCCTCCACCTCACGTCGTTACTCCACGCCGTAGTCAACTGAAACATACTCTGTTTTTATACTCTGAAATAGAGCATTCTGCCAACCACCATGAAAGCCCAGTCCTCCACTATCCTTTCGGTTGCTCCATGTCGTGTTGTGCCGCCGCATATCCTCCATCCTGCAGTCTCTATCTCCGACGACTTCTGCTCTAACCACTGGCTCTTTGCCCCTCTCGATAAGACCCCCAAATTGCTACCTCTCCTCCTCTTCTCTCCACCATTGGTCAATATCACGAATCCTAACCTTTTCCCCCACTATACAGAGCTCGTGCCTCCGTGAGCCACCATCACAGGGTATCTCCACCCTTCTCAATTGTTTTATAAAACTCTCACTCTCTTTAAGTCTCGGTCCCTCCCTCAAGTTAGCTTTCTCTCACCGTATTCTCTTTTTCATGGGGGTGTTTCGTGTTTCGTTTGTGATGTTTCAACGCACCGTTTTATTATTGTACACATGGAGGGATGGGTAAGCGGGGGGTTCCAATCTCGGGTGCAAGTAGAGTTTTTCATTAGCAATAGCATGCTCAATAGATTAGCTAAATGTTAAATTCATTGAGTATTTAGTTATTAGAACAAAATATGATCATAATGGATTAACTAAATTTCAAATAATTGGACTTTAGCTACAGTGACTTTCAAAATATTTTTTGAATTTAAAAGTTACTGTAGATAAAATAAATACATATTTTATCAATTATTTCCCTTTCCTCTCTCTCAACAATTATTTCTCTTTTATTGTTTCTCATCAATTCTCTTTTTCTCATCAATTGATTCAACTGCTTTGACTTCTTCCCTCTCAATTATTTCTCTTTCATTTTTTTCATCATCAACATTAATTTAATTAGGATATAATTACAAATTCACATATAATAGGTAAAATGATAAAATATGATAAAATTAAAAAAAATTAATATTTTTTAAAATAATATTATTTTATTACTATATAATGAATAAATGAATAATTCAATATAAAAATTTGATGTGAATGGAATAGCTAAAGTCCAATTCATCTAATATTATCTTATTGTTATATAATGAAAAATAGTTATTCCACTACGGGAATTAGAATAGCCAAAGTCAAATTCATCTCACATTAGCTAAAAGTATCATTTAACTTTGGCTAATCCATTGAAAGTGCTCTGCAACACAGAAATCACTCCACTTTATTTCTAAACATACAATATTCAAAACATCAAGCTTAACAATTTCTCACTTATTTATTTCAACATATTTTCACTTATTCTATTAAAATAAATTAAAAAAATTTGTACATTGTCGTGACCGCCACCATATTGCCAGCTCGTGGATGGCTGAGATTGGGTGGCCACTCGAGGGACACCCCTATGGACGGCTCCAATCGAGCCACCTATAGGGTGGTTGTATGATGTTTTTTTTTTTTTTGTTATTTGATTATTCTTTTTAATTTTAATAATTACTTTTTCTAAAATACCTCTCAAAAATTCAATATCCAAAACATATTTTTAAAAGTGAGATTCATAACTTTAAAAAAAAATCTATATTTTTCCGCTATCTATGAAAAACAAATCCCAACATTATTACATCCAGCCATCACCTAAAAGTACTGGTTTCCATATTGCATGTATACTCAATACTATATGTAGGGTTGTAAATAAGCAAGGCTACTCGACAAGTCACTTGAGATTGGTTAAACTCAAGTAGCTTGATTAATTTAATAAATGAATTGTTCTTGAGCACAATATTATAATAAATTATTAAATGATACAATTCATATAAAACTCCAACTTGTATACGCTCATATAAACTCGAATATTTTCGTATTTATTATTTTTATATAGTATTATATCTGTATTTATAATGAGAATATTTTTAATATTTAAAATATTAGAGAAAATCATTTTCTTAATACCTAAACATGTTACTTAAATCCTTATAAATACATTCATTGATGTATGTATATATATAAACTATTAGCAAAAAGCCAAATTTTGTTTGTCAAAATTTGTAAATAAAGTACTATATGCTATATAAATAATCTATACTATCAAAATAAACAACTCATGAACAAGCTTGAATATTAAATGATGAGAAATGCTAAGTGTTCCAATAATGGGTCCCGATGATGGGTCTCGACGTTTTTTCTTTACTTAGTGATTAAGGAAATATTTTTAAATAATATTATGATTTTTTTAAAGATGATTAAAAAAATATACGGAGAAAAAAAAAAGAACAAATGCACTTTTCGTGAGAATTCTCGATAGCTATAGTACTACTCTTAAATGAATCATTTTTAAACATTAAATTCAATTCGACTAATGGTCCCAGTTCAATTCGTATTCAAAAATAAACCTTAAATGAACATGGCTTGACCACTCGCTATTCACTCATACTCAACTCATGGAGACCCATAACTATACGTACATGATCATTCCGAGCAAACTAAAAACAATACTTCTTTTCTTCATTTTTCTTTGCAAAGAACAAACTTGAATTTATTTATTATGTTATTATGGTGAAAATCTGCAAGATGATGAGCCAACTGGATGAATGGGCCCGCTTGTATCTTAAAGTTTGAGAATATGGACATCTCGGCCTGGGGGGATACTTGATCTGAGCCATGGCCCATCTACCCAATTTAGGACCATATTACTAGTAATATTAGGCCTTGCGAAACCCTATCTTCCTTAAGTGAAGGCCCAAAAATTGCAAAGACTCGTTGTTCCTAACTCACCTGAGTCACCTCCCCAACTTTCCATCCCATACGTGAATCCGTGAATTATGGATAATGTTTCTCAGAGTTTGGAGAGATTTCCTCCTATCCAAATCAATCCTCACGTATCATTTTGTTTTTATTTTTATTATTTTTTTCATAATAGGAATAAAGAGGTTAATCCACCCTTAACTTCTTTAATATATATATATACATATTGGAAAATGTTAAATATATTTAAAAAAAACTTACAAAAAACTTATTTATCCACATGTCAGTTATTGATATGTTGAAAATCATAAAATTTGAACTTCAAAATTTGAATTTTAAAAGAAAATTAACAAAATGAGTCTTGTAAGTAAAATTGTAAGTATATGTAACACTACTCATATATATGTGTATATATTTATATAATATATATATATAGATTTTGTCTTCTCAGTACTCCACTCATACCAAGATGATAAATAACATAAATTGTGAATTAATAAATTGTATCTTTAAAATTTCCATATATTTAAAGACCTATAATTCACCCCTAATCCTCATTAGCTAAATGGAATTTCAAAAAATTTGTGTTCGTCATTCTTTTAAATATAATTCCTTTAACATTCTTGATCCGGCATAAAATAACTTATGAATGAATAAAAATATAAATAATTATTTAATGTCACATTAAAAAATGATAAAAATATATTAATTAAAACGACCATGAATATATTTAGTAATGAAAATATTCATTTTAAGCCAATAAGTTGAAGGTGGCCGAATTAGGTAGCCATCATGAAATTACACGATCATGTACATTATAATGGTGTGTGTGTCTCAAATCATAAGCGGTGGATCATACTATTTATTTATCCCTGCGACATGAAGTGTCATCATTCCTCACACTAAAATCGAGAGTGTTGGATCATACTGTGTATTTATCCCTACAACATGTAGTGTCCTCATTCCTCACACTAAAATCATTGGCTAGTTTGGTTACGACACAAAATCAGATTATTTCATCTCATATAATCATTATAATTTTTTTAAATTCTATACAAAATATAATAAATAATTTAATTTTTTCAAATCTCAAAATAAAAATAATATTAAAATTTATATTATAATAATATTTTCTTCAACTTTCAATAAAACATATCATCTCGTTTTATCTAAACTGCGTAATCAAACGAACGATGCACAATAAGCTCTCTCGCCCATCCATTCCTTTTGCCTGCCAATGTGCATTAGTTGTTTGCAAGGCCATTAGATAAATTCCACTAGGAGTAGTATTGTCTAAGGCAGGCGTAATTATATAACCAAAGTTAAATTGATGTCTTTCTCAACCTCAACCCTACTTTAGTAGTTTCACATTACTTTCTTACTCCATAGTTCTGGCCTTTCATGTCTGTTATATTTGACGTTTATGACATAAAAACCAACTTTCTCAAAGATTCTCTATAGATTATATTGTATTGTCGATTGTTTTGACTAATCTCGAGAGTATATAGGTGTTATAAAAGAGTTTCACACAAATGTATTTTGGATAATTCAAAGATAAATCTTCCCACATTACTTTCTGACTCATGTTAGTTTGTTTATTTGTATAAAAGAATGCTTTTAAAAACATACGAGAAATTTAGAAAAAGGATAAAGGACTTCAACATTAAGCAATGACCCAATACGACCAAAGAGTGCTTAAATACAAATAAAAAATGGAATTTGAAATGACAAAGAAGAAAAGGTTCAAATGTTTTGAAAAATGATAATGTTACTGAGACTGACGTTTCTAACTGAGAAAGTTGATCGATAAATGCAAATGCATTTTTTTTATATTTTTTAAAATATTTAAAAAAAAATATCAATTCAGTAGCAATTACTTTTTTAATGATTAAGTTAAAAAAAATACAATTGATCAATTTTATTAGTCTAAGAAGCATTTTCCTTTGAAAAATAACGAAAATACTTTCTATGAAAGCGAAGCATAGTCTCATAATTTTTCATTTTAAACTTCATCTTCGATCCAAATATTTTTTTAACATTAAATTTTTTTTTCCCTCAAACAAATTTTCATTGAATCAACTCTCTAATTTTCTTCAAAAAAAAAAAAAAATAGAACGAAAAACCCAAAAAAACTTCTCATGGAATTAAATCTAAATAATTATTTAAAAAAAAAAAACTTATCCTAACAACCTTATACTTTAAAAAGAAAAGAAAAAAGTGAAAAAAAGGTGTCTTTTTTATTTTATTAATATTATTCAGCAAAAGAAGTTGCTAACGAACATCATGGTGTCTTCATTGACATCATGGTCAGAACGAGGAACACGTAACTCAGGATAAGGACAAAGAGCAACAGAGTTAAATGTGATAGCCCAAGCAACAGTGGGAGGGCCCTTTGGGAATAGACAGGCCGATTAACTAAGCTGTAGAGATACTAGGGGGCCGAGATTGGTGTAAAGTGTAACAATCAATGCAAGGGGCTCCCCCATTCACCAAGCTTTTCCTTCCTGCTCTCGCATCATGAAAACCATCTGGTTGGATTATGTTGTTTTGGTATATTCCCCAACATACTTTAAAATGTTTGAAATATTCAATCCCTTTATATTTTTATTTGTTTCATGGAAATGAATGGAAAGATAATAGAGTCGTGCTACAGCTCGAGGATGGGTCCTACATATTTTTTTTTATCATTTATTTTTTATATCCTAAAATATTAAAATAAAAAATTAGAACATCATTAAAAAAACACTTCTTTAATCACTAAATTTAAAAAAAAAAAAAGCAAATTGTCGGGACCGATCATGGGAACCCAACTTTCGGTGACTTTAGCTTTTTCCAAGATAATAATATAAATTTGGAGTTACTTTGTAGAGTATTGTTTCAAATGAAATAGATTGCTACTTATGAATGCCATTTGCTAACTTCAATAAATAATTTTGTCAAAAAAAAAAAGGGGTATGATAAATAGTTTTTACTCTTCTTTATTTTTTTTTTCTCTCTCTTTTCTCCTTTTTCTTTTTTTTTTTTGATATTATTATATTGATGGTTGGATCTCAATAGAGAATGCTAAATGCAAATCCTTGTAGTTCGAACCAGTAATGAGATAGTTTTAATATTATAATGCAAAATGTTTGTTATAATGAATAGTGGCCGATGAATATAATTTTTCTTATAATTATTCCTTTATGTGACTTTTACAAGAGATAATATATGCTATCCTAGTAAAGAAGTAAAGGAGGGCTAGGTTTCAAGGTCTTTTTTTCATTACGTGATGATTTAAGTGCTTGCTTGGTTTTGAGTTTGAGAGCTTAAAAAGTGTTTTTAACCGCTTAAATGCTCTTTTAAAGAAAAAATGGTATATTTGAAAAATTTATCAAAAACAAGTTGAAGATGGGGCCGGTTTGGATACGCAGATCATAAGACTCAAACAATCTCATATCAGTTGTGTAAAAACTTTTAAAAGAATAAAGAGATCTAAAGAATTTTTTACCTCCAGTAATTTGTGTTTGAGTACTGGAAAACCTACAAAAGAAAGTAGATATTTTCTGTAGGGAAGGGATTTCTAGTCTTTTACCTTAGAACTTTATGGAGTGAATTTAATGGAAAACACAAGCCCCTTTATATAGGCAAGACTAGGGACCCTCACTTATTATTCCTATAACTTTTAGGTTACCCTCATTATTCCATCCATCAAAGAATAGCAAAGGTCAACCATTTTATTTATTAAGGACAATTACCTATGCTTGATAGATGAAGTGAACCTCATCTTTAAATAAAGTGAACCACCTTAGGGAAGACAAATGGTTTTCTGGGAAAACCAAAAGTCTAACAAGTTGTACTATTTATTTTATCATCCAAACGCACATTCAACTATGTTTTAAAACTAAATTTAAAACTAAAAATTGGGAATTAAAATAACTACCACATTTTTAATATATATAATTATCTATTAGAATTTTTTATTTTATTATAATGTATAATTACAAAAAACAAAGAAATAATTTTGGAAATATTTGGGAATATTTTATTGTAATATATAATTATAAAAACATTTCGTTTAACAAAGAAATACTTTCATATTTGAGAATATTGAAATAATTACAGTCAACTACAAAAAAATATATTTTGAAAAAATCAAAATATTTATAGGTTTTTAAATTAATAATAGATATTTCTTATTTTTAATATATTCATAACATTTTCCATCCAATAATTAAATATTTTTCAATAATTGGTGGGACCCACCACTTTATGAAATTTCAAAAAGTTCAAATTATTTCATCTCATCTCATCTCATCTCATCTCACTATTCAAACACATATTTTTTTACAAACCATCTCAATCTTAACTCAAATCTTACTACCATTCAAAATATCTCATCTCATCTCATCTCATCTATTTAATCAAACGAAACTTTTTTTTAAAAAACTTTTGTTGAAAAATTCTTGAAGATATGCTACATTTTTAAAAAGCTTTTACCGTAATCCCAAACAGAAACTAAGAATCTAAGATCCAAGATCCGCTGGGATAAAAGTGAGAAATGTTAAAGTAGTTTGAAATTGTAAAAGAAACGTGTAAAGATCAGATTGATGAAATGGTAGACAAAATAGACAAGCGGGTGTTGGACTACGATAAGAGGAGCAGCCCACCTTCCAGAGGTTGAAAGTGGACACTCTATTTAATTTAATTTAATTTAATTTGAACCGTCTATCTATTTAAACTTGTCTATTTAATTTCAAGGATACACATTCCTTTTATGATATACATATATCAAGGATACACATTTCTATCAATGGCACCTCCCTCATTTTTTTTATACAAAGTGAGTGGCGGTTTCGAATCCAAATTTTCTATTTAGAGAACCGAACTATATACCATCAGATCATCAGACTTTTACTCATATCATATTAAAAACTCATTAAATACATTCTTTTGAAAAATAAATGGACAATATTACTTTTAGCGAAGAACTTAATTTCCACCAATACAATTTATTTATGATTATTTGTTTCCATGAAATGATAAAAAAAGGATGCATTTTGGAGTAGAGTAATAAATGTCATCTGCTAACTAACTTTAGTACGTCTTTTGTGTTTGTCAATGTTCCCTTTTCTATCTACTTTTCACATGCAATCATTTTTGCCCTTTCTTTTCTTTTTCTTTTTATTTTTAAATGAACTTCAACTTTTATAAACATTAAATAAAGACTTATTGCGTGTATATACTTTTCTTTAAGGGAATAGTACACATTGTGTTCTCAAGTCGTTGATGTTTCTAACTAACAAAAACTAACAAATAACACTGCAATCCAATCCCTACCTGGCCTTTTTAAGATCGATGAAAAATAAGTAACGTGACACAATTTTGATGGTTGGATTTTAACGGATAATGCACGTTACAAAGTTTTGTTTGCTCGAAGAAGGAACGTGCTAGTTTTAATAATTTGAAATATAAAGTAGCTAGAAATGAGCAATGATTTATGTTATCCTAGAAGCGAAGAATTGCTCTTTATGTTTAAAAGTTTTAATTTCTCCCTTATATTGCGTGATGAATTAAGAATTTATGGGTGGGTTTGGATAGATAGTTCAGATAAAAATATCTCATATGGAGTTGTACCGTACAGTAGTTTTGGCTATCCAAATATAATATTTTATTTTTTAAGTTTTGAAAACATCCACTTAAATAAACAGTAAATAAATAGTATAAATTAGTGAAAACTGACATGAATAGTGCGTGAACAGTAAAAACTAACTTAAACAAGGCGTGAATAATACATGAACAGTGTATAGTATATGAACAGTGCACAGTGGGACCCACCCCTTTATTAAATCTCAAAAAAGTCAAAATTACCTCATCTCATTATCTAAATACACTTTTTTACAAAATATCTCATCTCATCTTAATTCAAAAAATCTCACTACTATTCAAAACATTCCATCTCATTTCATCTGATTTAAACTGTCTATCCAAATCCACTCTTAGATTATTGGTTCGGCTAAAAGTAAGAAATGTTAAAAGTGGTATGAAACGGGACAGACATTGTAAACCCTCAAAAGAAACACACCAAGTGTAAAGATAAGACTGAAATGGTAGACCAAAACACACAAGCTGTTGTGGGAGTACCATAAAAATATCAAACAACTTTGGAGTGGTTGGAAAGTGGACACTCCATTTAATTTAGTTTAATGATACACATTTCATATATATTTCTATCTTTTGGCAACTCCCTCTAAGGTTCATAGAGTGGGCCACTTTCCCATAAATTAATTACGCCAAAGAAGAAGAGTAGTAGCCTATGGCTAGACTATATGGCTTGCTGCATTTTTGTTTCATCTCATTTGAAGAAAAATAATAATCTTCCAAACTTCCATTACAATCATTGAAAAATGTAAGTCCATTACACTTGGGATTGACAACAAAGCACCAGCCATTGGCTATACATAACGTGTATGAAGAATAAAATCCTTCCCCACATATATTGAGGATGGTGACTGGGCAGCTCATTGCTTGAATATTGGTAGGGTTAGCCTTTTCGCATCAACAAAAGCAATGAATTATTGGTATCATTTATGAATCTTGCTGAAGAATACGGTCAGAAATTTCACTTAAAAGTCATACATTTTTCATTTTTTAAGGAAATTCGGTATGGTGAAGTGAAATCCATTGGAATTAATGTTATAACACAACATTTACAGCCTAATGCACAAACAATATAATTGCAAAAACGATATTATTACATAGACAAGCTTTAAGTTACACCATAAGTGTGTTTAGGCTGCGCTATATAAATGGTCATAAGGAGTCTTATTTGCGAAAAGAAAAATTCTTCTTATCAGTCACTATTCACACCCCACACCCCATACTCTATGAAAACATTCTCATATCCTATGAAAAATACCCCCACATCCTATGAAAAAATTATAAGTGTGGGATGTGAGAATGAATAGTAGCTGATGCATAGCATTCCTTTTATGAAAAAACCTTAAATATATCATGTACATGTGCCTAATTTGTCCTTGAACCGAGACGAAAGGTATCAATCTCAACTTACCTTTTGTGTTTTTTAGTGAAGATGACAACACTCCAATATTGCTTGGTGCTTGGAGTGCCGTATTTTAAACCAGCCTAGCATGCGTGATTTGCTAGTGGAAACTGTTGAGTGTGACTTGATTCTTGTCAAAAATGTCATTTTAGAGACTTGACTTAAATGTGGCTCGACCCTAGCTCAAGTGAACTTTGGCTCGACAATCCTTTTAAGCGAACCTCAGATAGATTGTATGCTCGATAGTCAGCTCAAGCAACTGCTAAGCAGATTGTTAGCGACATGCCGCGCGAGCACATTTTTTTAATTAGGGTTTTCCGTGCCGTAAAGTATAAATACATGTTATTTTTCATTGTATTGAGACTTTGGTTTGACAGTCCGCGCAGATTGGCATTTGCTCGATAGTCAACTCGAGCAAACGCTAGGCAGATTGTTTGCTCGACACTTTGCTCAACACACCACTCGAGTGAATTTTCATAATTATAATTTTTGTGCCGTATAGTATAAATACATATTATTTTTCATTGTATTGAGACTTTTGAGCGGTCGGAACAAAGAGAAAAGAGAGTGAACTCATTTTGTGAGATTTTGAGTGTTCATTAGGTGTATTGGAGGTTTTGGGATTGAAGAGTGATTTGTTATAACTCTCTTGTACTCCATTTTTGTGATAGTAAATTCCTTGAGATCAACTCTGCCAGTGGATGTAGGCTTGTTCAAGCCTAACCATGCAAATCTTGGTGTTCTTTGTGTGATTGTCGAATTTTCTTTTGTTTACTTCCGCTTTTATATTTCAAATTAGCCGTTAATAACTAGTTAATCCCAACATAAACATCTATTTACAAGTATGCTTATTGATACATTTTTTTTTAAAAAGAGAGGAAGATCCCATGTATGAGTGACCTTCTTCCACTTTTATTAATAAAACCCTCACTTATGCAGGAGGAATATCGTAGTAACAAAACAACACAATTCAAGATCAAGACCCACCCTAAAAAATTGATGTCTAATGTAGGGGAAATTCGAACTATCCAAACGTAAAAGCCCTCTAAGTCTTCCTGTACCAAAATTTTTTCCAAAAAAATCCATAGACTCACCACTCGCACCACATTTAGCTAAAAAATAGCAACCATATTCACCTCTCTAAACACCAATTTAAACTGAACACCAAGCTCTCGAACCAGACATTGCGCTTCCTCCTAAAAATCCCATAGGTACCAGTAATTACACGCACTTGAAACAAACAATCCCACTACAACACTTGAATTCGACTCTACCATAACATTCCTCAACCCAAGTTGCTTACACATCCGAAGGCCATCAAGTACCACTTGACATTCCGCAATAGTATTAGTGGCTTGCCCATAACAATGAGCAAACCCACCCAAAACACGACCAATATCATCCCTAACAACTCCACCTCCACCGGATATCCCAGAATTACCACAAGAACTCCCGTCAACATTAAGTTTCACCATCCCCACCGCCAGCAACGTCCATGAAATAAATCTAGGTGTTCTACTCACCAAAGGCACCACAAGACAATTTAATTCTGATAATACCGCACCATCATAGGGACCTATTTTCTTGAACTTCCTCACCCGGCCCAAGGCTTCTAAAATAAAACCTTTAACCATTCAAATAACAATCTTCCAATCAAAGTTCAACCCCTCCATACGAGTCACACAATGAGCTCTCCAAAGAGCCCAAGAAATAAAAATAGGGATAACACCATATAGCCACCGCACTTGTGAAAATTGAGAAGCATGGCACCACCATAAATTCATTACTCCAGCCCAAACCCGTATATCAGGTAAATGAATTCCGAATATTGTAGCAAAATAATTCCAAACCTTCCTTGGCCCCTCCTCTTCACATAGAATATGATTCATAGACTCAACTTGGGAAGATAAACAACAATGACATTTTGAAACCATTGGAATACCAAGATTCTTAATTACCTCATCCACCGAAATAGCACTACGACGCACGCGCCAACAAAAGAATGACATCTTTATAGGAAGCGAAGCTTGCCACAACCATTTCTTCTAAGGACAATTATTACCATGACTTCTCACAATATTTCAAGCTGATTTAGTATTAAAAACACCATCTATAGAGTGTTTTCATACCAAAACATCATGACCCTCGCGAATGTGAACTTGAGAAGTCAATATTTTGTTCACAGTTTCCTCATCAACAATCTGACGTAGCATTTGAATATTACAAACTGCCCCTTCAAATATATCTCAGACCTTCATTCCTCCATCCCCCACCACCAATTGCCGATCAGCTATAGCCCCATCACTCAACCAATTATCAAACCAAAAACTCAAAAAGCCATCACGAACCAACCATCTTGAATTACTTAACACCAAGGGAGAGCCTGAATCACTCCACACCAAAACTGAGATCCCCTTGGGCCTGCAATCATCAAGCTAATATGCAAGTTACTAACATATTTAGTCCAAAAAAATTCCGACCAAAGGGACCCACGCTTCAATAATTTCCATGCAAACTTCATAAATAAGGAACTTTATACCTCGGATAAATCACGAATACCAAGTCCCCCCTCCTCTATTGGGAAACAAATATTCCGCCAAGAGACCCATTTACGTTTTTTAGTATCATCACTAGAGCCCTAAAGGAAATGAGAAAATTTTGTTTTCAGCTTTCCAAAAATTCATCTAGGCAGATTCATCATCGACAATAAATGAATAGGTATGCTACTAAGGACATGCTTGATAAGAATAATTTTACCACCAAAGGATAACAATTTACTCTTCCATCCGGCTAACTTTTTTTGCACCCGAGCCAACAAAGGCTCAAACAATCTCATAGTCATACACTCAACATGTAATGGAATACCCATGTACAAGGCCAAGCACCCTCTATAAAACCCGACATCCGCTTCAAATCTTGTTTTCGACCCCATGGAATGTTGGACGAGAAAAAAATAGATGACTTTTGTGGACTTACTAACTGACCCGAGATCTCTTCATATTTATGAATCACCTCCCTTAAATTCCGAATAGAAACTTTCCCCCCATTAGAAAAAATCAGCTAGTCATCAGTATATAAAAATGAGAAATACGCACACCACCACAAGCATTAAAATACTTAACTCGGCCCTATGAAAAAGCTTTATGTAGCATTTTTGAGAGAAGTTCCTTTGACGAAATAAATAGATACGGCGACAATGGGTCCCCTTGACGAAGTGCACGGGAAGGCTTGAAGAAACCTTTACAGCGACCATTTAGCATAATTGAAAAACAGGAGAGGAAATCGCATTAAAAATCAGAGAGCACCACTTTTCTGAGAAACCCAGCCTCCGCATCACCTCCAACAAAAATTTCCAATTTACACGATCATATGCCTTTGCCATATCAATATTCATTATGACATTATCACCTCTAGTTTTACGATTCATGCCATGAACAAACTCCTAAGCCAAAGCCATATTTTCAAAAATGCTACGCCCACGAATAAATGCAACTTGTTCGGGTGTAATAATATCCCCAAGCACATGAGCCAAACGAGAAACCAAGATTTTAGCAATGATTTTATAGGCCACCGAACATAAACTTATTGGACAAAATTGCCCAAAATTAGATGGAGCATCCACCTTAGGAATCAACATAAGATTAGTAACCCCAAAGAAAGTAGTTAACGGAATCCTCTTAAAAAATTCCTTCGCCATGTCCAGCATATCATTCTTCACCACCTCCCAAGCTAGCATGAAAAAACTTGCTGAGAACCCATCCGGTCTTGGGCTCCTATCCTGTGGAATAGAATACAAAGCATTTCTTACTTCTTCTAAAGATGGTGGGGCACATAAAGCCTCATTGTCTTGATTCGAAATCACCGGCAACAATAAACTTAGAGCCTCCTCATCCAAAGCGACACCCGACATGGACAAGAGGTCCTGAAAGAAACTAACTGCTTCATCATGAACAGCTTCAGCCGACTCCAAGACCTGCCCATTAATCAAAGTCATATGATCCACTATCAAACTCTTCTTTTTAACACGCATAGACACATGAAAAGGCTGTATTTGAATCCACTTCCTTCAACCATTTAATACGTGATTTTTGACAACCCAAAATCTCTTCTTTATGGAGCCATTGAATATGATTTTGTTTGCAACTCAGAAGCTCCCTTTCCCGTTCCTGGGAATAAACAACATCAAGCATATTTTCAAGTTCCACCATCCTCTTTTCCACATTGGACAATTCCAATTCAACCCTCCCAAAAATATTCATATTCCATTTTCGAAGCATTTTTTTTTTAGATCTTGAGTTTTCTACTATCTCTTACCATAGGAGAGCCCTCCACATTTTGATTCCAAGCCTCCCGAACCAACGGTAGAAACCCCTTATGGGTTCCCCACATACGTTGAAATATGAAATATTTAATGCCACCCTTTCTTTCCCTCTTCAATTGAAGTATCATAAGACAATGATCGGACGATGTCTGCGGTATGTACTCCATTCAGGCCTCCTTAAAAAATCCATGAACCTCGACAAAACCAAAATATGGTCCAACTTTGCCCAAATCCTTCGGCTTCCAAGCCTCCCATTACACCAAGAAAATTATTCCCATAAGAGGGAATATCAATCAACCCGCAATCATGAATACAATTATTAAACTTCAATTTTGCACGAGAAGATCTTAAAAGACCTCTCACTTTTTCATCATCCCTTCGAACAATATTAAAGTCCCCCCAACAAAAGTAGGCCAACTACCCGCATCCAAAGAACACATATGATCCCACAACTCTAGTCTTTTCACCCAAAAACAACTTGCATGGACAATAGTAACCAGAACTCGGACATTCCCAAAAACAAACCAGCCAGATAGTGCTTGATCCAACATAGCCACACACTCAAACTTCACCTCTTCATCCCAGAACAACCAAATTTTACCACCTACGTCAGCATTATTTATAAAATTAGGCCGATGCATCCACCTAGCCCATCGCCTACATTTATTAGTAATAAGAAAAGATTCTAATAATGCCACCACAGACGGACGACTTTTACTCAAAAAACGTTGTAGCCTACCCTTCGACGAAAGAGTATCCCTAATATTCCAAATCAAAATCTGCATAAAAAAAATTAAAATTGTTTTCAAGACCGAGTTTTCCTTTCCAGGATTAACAATGCTTCAACGGTACATTTAACTTTGAGTCAGAATCAAAGCACTTATTTGTCAATTCCTCCAATTCATCATCAGGCTCGCCCTCAGACAAAGATCGGCTCGGTTTGAAAAACCCCTCCCCTGTATCACCCAAACAACTAATTTCAAACTCCAAACCTTCATCCACCACTTTGAGCAAACTCCTAGGAGAAATGCTCTTCTTAGACACATGATTACCCTCACCCTCATAATCAGAATTTTCCTCCGAAAGCTCAAACCAACTACACACTGATTTATTAGGAGAAACCACTGAACCAATCCCTACCAGATCAACCAAAGGCTTCTCAACATTCACATTCTGTGTCTCCGTAGGGGGAAAATAATTCAGCAGAACATCCCCTTCACCCCATAGTTCTGACTGAGTCTTATAAAAAATCTTGCCCTTAGCATCCACAAATAGCATCTCTAGTCGCTTTGAATGCACCTGTCTCTACCTCTTATTGATAATTTCCAACAATTAAGCTCTTCGAATAGCAGAATAAATTCCCATATTGTCTTGCACCACTGGATTCTTGGTGCCAATAGCCTTCCACACTTTCTTAGCAGCATCACCTACTTCCTTCTTCCCGTGTTTTTACCTTGCCCGCAGTTCCTCGCCTGATGACCTTGCTTACGACATAGATCACAAAATAGAGGAACTGATTCATATATAACCTCCTGGCATGACTATTAGGGAGACCTGGAGAGCCCAGCCAAAAAGAATGTCGCAACGGTTTGGAAACATCTAACTCAACACAAATCCTCACTGCCTCTGGCCGAGAAACACAAGCCGTCGCATTATCTCGTTTCAAGAATCTACCAAAACCTCCCCCAATGCTTCTCAGCATTGAGATATGAAAAAAATTCGGAGGGAGGCCCAAAAGTGTTAACCACATGGGAACAAGCGGAGAATCCTCCTTCTTAACAAAATCTGAAGTCCAGTGAAAAATACGATATGGAACACCCACTATGTTTGCGTTACCTCGAGCCATGATCCCAACAAAATCCTCTTTGTTAGTGATTTGCACAAGAATATTACGATTTCGCAGCTTACCCACTATCGGCATCGACTTCAATCCCCATCTGTTTTTTATGAACCCACGAAGATGATCTAGAGATGGCCTTCGACGTAGGAACTTTAAGACATTGCATACTGAAATGGCTCAGCTGACTATTTGATTTCCGCTTTAGAGAACAAAAAGAACATCTCCCCTTCACAAAATCTAGGCTTCTTCAATGGTATATCTACCTCGGGTAAAACCTAAGGTCTCTCCACCACTAAATCCACAAAAGTCCTCCCTCTCGACGCCCCTGAATTACCATTAGGATTGTCCACCGTCATCATCATCGGATTCTGGTCAGAACCTGGCGCAAAACGACCATGGCCTACTTGCGGTGCAGAAGGCCCGGGGGTTGGGGCCATAGCGAAAATCACCCCCAATCCAAGAGAAAATTATTCAATGCCACCTTAGCGATTTCGACTTGTTCTTATATATTATTCTAACTTAAATTATATTCACTTACTGATACATAAAACACATCGTTGTTATGGATATCTACCACATCAGCTAGCGTGGAAAATTATTTTTGTTGTTAGTTTTTTGTCATAATTATAATAGACCCCATGAATAGTGCGTTTACATACAAACTTAATCAAAAATAACAAAACTCTTTGGCTAATGATTAGGTGGTGAGTAAGCCAAATTTTCTAAAACATTACCGTCAAGTAGTTCACCGTGTTAAGTATCAAAAGACAGGTGTCCAGCGAGAGACATTGTTAGGAAATATACGGTAATAAAAATCTAAGAAAATGCAACGGTCATATTAAAAAAATCTTACTTACAAATACAATCTATTAAAAAATACCAACAGGCGGCTGTCTCATAGCAGCCTTTAGTAGACACAAAAGGCTGAAAATTCTCATAGTCAACTGTCCTCCCTTAATTTAATTTCATTTATACCGATCATATCATCTACTAGTTTCCATTGCAGTCCCAGGAAAAACCAGCATAGCTTTTTCTTTTATAACGTGCTTGTCAACTTCGAGTTATATAACAAGTTGTCTGCTCCAAGCAAAAACCAAGACATCCATTCAAATGGAGTTATCCACGATTGAAGGAGCCATTCAACCACCATTTCAAAAAACTGGTGCAGATTGTTTTATAGAGGAGGAAGATGAAGAACTTCAGTTGCAATGGGCTGCAATTGAGAGATTACCTACATTTAAACGGCTCAGAACCGCAGTGTTTGGTATTGATCATCAAGACCGCGGAAGCAGTGGAATGGAATTTAAAGGGAAGAGGACGACAGATGTTACCAAGCTTGGAGCAATTGACAGACATCTTTTCATTCAGAAGCTCATAAAGCACATTGAGAATGATAATCTCCGGTTGCTGCAGAAACTGAGAGACAGGATAGACAGGTTTGTCCAGGTTTAGTTAATAGCGAAGTAGCTCAACTAGTTCCAGAAAATCTAATTTATCACTTTTTATTTTTCTCAAGTTATGAAAAGAATAGGTTTAAAATAGCATTTTTTAAGGCCCCTTATATGCTAAATTACTGATACTGAGGCCATGTTTAAATTCCTGTTTGGACCTATAATTGCAGTCTACCAGAGCATTCCATCTTCTGCTAAGTATAAGATATCAGGACAGTAAACCCGTTAGGGGTTTATATATATATATACATATATATATATTTATATCATGATCAAAACAAGAAAACTAACATTGATATATTGGTTAGATATATTCTTGCTTATTCAAGTGTTTACAAAGAGATATTACAAAAACAATTGCAAAAAAAGAAGTTTACAAACTAACATATCTTAATGTGATAATGCTAGGGTGAACATAAAGTTACCCACTGTGGAGGTGAGATACAAGAATCTGTTTGTGGAAGTGAAGTGCGAAGTAGTCCAAGGGAAGCCTCTTCCGACGCTATGGAACTCTCTCATGAGTCAGTTATCAGTAAGTATGCGATATCCATTGAAAGTCCATATACCTCTTCATTCTGGAACATATCAACTATTATCAAGGACATTTAGCGCATATCCAATCTTCATTAAGACTGGAAATTTGCTAAGATACATCGATCCCAAAATTGATCTGCGCACTCAGTTGCGCAATAGGCAGCTACCAATCATGCTTTTGGAAGCCTACCCTTAGCTAATATTCCTAGATGTTTTCTGTATATTGATAGTGGAAATGATCTTCCTTAAACTCTGAATCTCTTTTTTATTCTATAATATGCTTGATGAGAAAAAAAAAAAAAATGCATTTATCCTTTATAATATCCTTGTCACTTTCCTGCCCAAACCTCTTAAGTCCTAAATCGAAGAAATAATACCTAAAACCAATCCCATGACAACAAAGTCATCAGCAAAAAGAGCTACAAGTTTTGTCTAATAAATTTAATGAGAACTTCTCTCTGGGACAGGTTTTTAAGAAGGTAATACGGTGCAATTCTCAGGAAGCCAATATAAACATCTTAAAAGATGTCAGTGGCATCATTAAACCATCAAGGTAAGCCAGATTTTATTTGGGGGACATCACAAAGCATATATATATAAATATATATATATATAAATACATTAAACAAAATCAGGGGCTTGATTTGAATTGAACTTGTGGTAGTATTGACTGTTAGTCTATTAAGGTAAAGACTGATTTTGGCAGAAAGGATAGCAATGTAGAGGATGAAATGCAACACGTTTGAATCAGATTCTAATGCTAGATACTGGAATAGCACATAGTAAAGCTACTTTTGATTTAGATGTTTCTTGAAACAGGCAAGACAGAAAAAGTTTACATGAAAGTCATTCAAATTTATCCGAGCCAGCGAAATTACAAAAATCATGTCAAGATTCAATTTATGGGCCAAAATTGTTTACTCCTTATACTTCTCTTTGAATGCAGGCTTACACTTCTGCTTGGTCCCCCAGGCAGTGGGAAAACAACCTTGTTATTGGCTCTTTCCGGAAAGCTAGACCAATCTCTAAATGTGAGCAATTGAAAATGCTAGAGTAGAAGAGCTTACTTAAAAGAAGTGAGATAGTTGGAAAGAAAACTTCATTCTTAAACAGTTCAAGATTATATCAGCTTAAATTTAAGATTGTACAGAAATTACATGCGACTATGGTTTGAACCAACAAAGAGCATGATCAGCATTCAGAATGATGCATCTTGTCCACATCAGAATTCCATTGGCTTTTATATTCCATAGGAAATTAATCTTATTTATGGTTCATACATGATAACAAGTAATTAATCTTATCTGTACTTCATGATTATGAGAATCAGATTTAAATGTCACAATCTTTACAATAATCCTCAGCTTTTCCCTTCTTAGGTTGCAGGGGAAATCTCTTACAACGGTTACAAACTAGATGAGTTTGTTCCACAGAAATCATCAGCTTACATAAGCCAATATGACCTGCACATACCTGAAATGACTGTGAGGGAAACAATTGACTTTTCAGCGCGCTGCCAGGGTGTTGGAAGCAGAGCTGGTAAGGCTTATTTTCCTTCATGCCTTCATTTCCAGGGTACTCATGCAATGAGTTCACATATTTGAAGTTAATTTCCATTTCTCTGTATGCAGATATCATGATGGAAGTAAGCAGAAAAGAGAAAGCAGAAGGAATTGTCCCTGACCCTGACGTGGACACTTATATGAAGGTAATCCTTAGTTTGTATACTTTGCTGGAATTTGTTGGACAGTATACCAGACAGTGACATGATACTTGCAGGCAATAGCAGTTGAAGGACAAAGACGAAATCTCCAAACGGACTACGTTTTGAAGGTAGTTTTTCTTCAAGCAGAGCTAGATTAATGTAGGTAATGGAGAAGTTCAAGCAAGATGTTTTTTTCCAACGTGATGTGTAAACTACAACATTTTGGCCTTTTAGATCCTTGGACTGGATATCTGCAGTGACATAATAGTTGGCGATGGATTGAAAAGAGGCATTTCGGGTGGCCAGAAGAAAAGGTTAACAACAGGTTGTTAACAAAAGATTATGTCGCTAGTTAATTTCCTTTTGCATACAATTTTGCAGTCCTAGTACATCTCAGACGATCCTATTCTCAACCAGGGCTTCTTGAATTCCCTCTTCCCTTGAATTCATGTCTTCAATCTATGCATATCAGGCATTCTATTTATAAATGATGTAAGAGTTTTTCTTGAACATAAAAGGAATCATCAAAGCTTCATCTTTTTCTAAAACCTTTAGTTTGGAAGTTGGAATGTGATGCTTCACAATTTGTTAAACCTCTTCCCTAGTGAGAAAGTGACTAAAATACTTCCCATGCAAGCAACCAAGATTTTCATGGCTAATTTGCCTGGCAGGGGAGATGATTGTTGGGCCCACAAAAGCTCTATTTATGGATGAAATATCGACTGGATTGGATAGCTCCACAACCTTTCAGGTTGTTACCTGTCTTCAGCAATTGGTGCACATCACTGATGCAACTGCATTGGTTTCACTTCTTCAACCAGCTCCCGAAACATTTGATCTATTTGATGAAGTGATACTGATGGCAGAAGGGAAAATAGTATACCATGGTCCTCGTAGTCATGTACTTCAATTTTTTGAGGATTGTGGTTTCAAGTGCCCAGAAAGAAAAGGTGCTGCAGACTTCCTTCAGGAGGTGAGAAAATATCTCCTTTTCTCCTGTTGACAACAGTTCTGATCACCTCATCTCTTCTGATTTCAACCGTCTACAGGTGATCTCCAAGAAGGATCAGGCACAATACTGGTACCATGCTGGCCTTCCCTATAATTATGTCTCAGTGGATCAGTTCTCTGAAATGTTCAAAGCAAGCGATTTAGGACAGAGGTTAAATGATGAACTCTCAGAGCCATATGATAAATCTAAGAGCCACAGAAATGCTTTGTCGTTCAGTATATACTCTTTGAGAAAATGGGAATTGTTCAAAGCTTGCATGTCCAGAGAGCTACTTCTCATTAAACGGAACTCATTTGTCTATGTGTTCAAGACAGTCCAGGTTATAATTTAAGCACGAGAATTCTTAGCGTGGTGCTTTACAGTTATACTGCCAAACCACATCAAACTAAAATGTTTTCAAAATTCCCTTATTACGCAGCTTGTCATCACCGCATTTATTGCAATGACTATATTTCTACGCACTCAGACGACTGTGGACGTGAAAAGTGCCAATTATTTTTTGGGCGCTCTATACTATACACTTGTCAGACTCATGACCAATGGAGTTGCAGAACTGGCCTTGACAATCATCAGACTCCCAGTGGTTTATAAGCAAAGATCATTCTATCTGTATCCAGCATGGGCTTATTCCATTCCAGCATCTATACTGAAAATTCCATTTTCTCTGGTTGATTCAATACTTTGGACAGCACTGACTTACTATGTTATTGGGTATAGCCCTGAAGTAGGGAGGTAACTCTTAAAATCCATACAAAACGTTAAAAGGATAAATCTCTCCCCTTTATAATCTTTATGATTCATATGTGCAAATGATTCAGGTTCTTTTCCCAGTTTCTTCTGCTGTTTGCCCTACATCTAGCATCAACGTCTATGTGTCGTTTCGTCGCCTCAATTTTCCAGACTATGGAGACTGCATCAACTTGTGGCGCTTTGATCTTAATGACAGTTTTCTTGTTTGGAGGCTTCATTATTCCTAAAAGTCAGTGCATCCATAATTTTTATTTTTAAGGGATAACAACTAGACTACTTACAGAGTTTCCTTCTTTGCAGCCTCTTTACCACCCTGGCTGAGTTGGGGCTTCTGGCTTTCTCCCATGACTTATGCGCAAATAGGCATAGCGCTAAATGAATTCCATGCTCCACGATGGCAAAAGGTAAGCTGAACAGGACAAATGCTGTTCCCTTGTTGAGAAGAATTTTTAAGTAGCCTGTCCACTCTCATTTTGTAGGTTTCAGGAAACACGACCATAGGGATGGAGGTTCTAACCAGTCATGGCTTGAACTTTGAGGGCTATTTCTATTGGATATCATTAGGGGCTTTGCTTGGGTTCAGTATACTTTTTGATGCAGGCTTTGTCTTAGCCTTAACTTACTTGCCAGGTAAGTTCTTTTTACTAGAGAAACAAGCATGAGAATTGAAGTTCAAATTCCACTCAGTTCACCTATAAGCTTGTCATGAATACAGCTCCTAAAATGTCTCGAGCTATTGTTTCGAAGAAAAGTATTTCTCAGATACAAGAAAAAAATGGTAGCAGAAGTAGCACACAACTGGATAACCAATCAACTCTAGGTACCTTTTCCAAAGCTACTGAAGAGACAAAAAATTCTGGTAAGATAAAGCTTTGAGCTTTTAACTTCTTAGCTAGTAATAAAAAGAACATAATTCCTAATGCACTGAATAAACGTTGGTTATTAAATGATAGTAGAGAATGTGTTGGTCGTACAGGGATGCTGGTCCTACCATTTGAGCCTCTGACAATAGCATTCAAGGATGTGCAATACTTCGTTGATATGCCTCCGGTAGTCAAATTCAACCAATGAGTTACATATGATTTTTGTTTATTTGAACATTAGAGAGAGAGGTTTGATTACTTGTCAACTTCATCTCTTCTGCACAGGAGATGAGAAAGAAAGATTTCAATCAGAAAAGGCTTCAGCTGCTTCGAGATATTACAGGAGCATTTAGGCCAGGAATTCTTACGGCACTTATGGGGGTCAGTGGAGCTGGGAAAACGACTCTCATGGATGTCCTTTCTGGAAGGAAAACTGGAGGTATTATTGAAGGGGATATAAGAATAGGAGGGTATCCCAAGATCCAGAGTACATTTGCAAGAATATCAGGTTACTGTGAGCAAAATGATATACATTCTCCTCAGATTACTGTAAAAGAATCAGTGACATACTCAGCTTGGTTGCGGTTGCCACCAGAGACTGATCCAGAGACAAAAGCTGTATGCTATCCTCTGCTTCCCCTCCACAATTCTTATTAATAGTATTACTGTATTATAATTCAAATTTCAAACAATTTCTAAAGGGAGTCAAACCTTTGTGCATTATCATCATAACTAAACCAATAAAGACAGGCTTCAAGAGTCTTTGGCAAATACACTCTAATTTAAAATTCATAGTAAACATTATCAAATAAAAAAGACTTTGTGGATTGTTAAATTTGACTTTTAATTATTACTGTCAGAAACTTGATGACTTAGAGACTTGTGTCCACTAGTGTTACACATTTAGACAGCCAACTACTTTAATTGCATTGAAATATATGGAAGAAACAAGAGAATGATATAAACTTAAATGCACGTTTAGATAAAGCTAAAAATCCCTGAATATCAATGATGCATATAGCACAAACAAACAATCATTTGTAGACAAACAAAATTTCTTTCAGAGGACACAACTATACTATTATATATACTTCTATGTATTGACACAATCGATTAAATATTATGATGCACTCATTACTCATATCACTCTATACAAATCTATTATGCAGAGATTTGTAGAAGAAGTCATTGAAACAATTGAACTTGATGATATAAAAGATTTGTTAGTTGGCATTCCCGGCCAAAGTGGCCTATCTACCGAACAACGTAAAAGGCTAACAATTGCAGTGGAGCTTGTTTCCAATCCGTCGATTATATTTATGGATGAACCTACCTCAGGTTTAGATGCCAGAGCAGCTGCAATTGTAATGCGTGCAGTGAAGAATGTAGTTTCCACTGGAAGGACAACAGTTTGCACCATCCACCAACCAAGCATTGACGTATTTGAGAATTTTGATGAGGTAAAAAGACTAGTGTCCCCATGAGTTACTACAATTTTCCCTTGATGTCTTCTGGCCCTAAAATCAGAAGTTATTTCATTGTTCTTGGCCCCAGTATGCTAAAGGGTTTTGTATAGGCAGCATATTGTTAGCATTTGTGACCTTGGTATGACCTTGAACATTCAGCTATCAAATGGTTACACAGTAAATGTGCTTTGCTTGTGCTTAAATCTACCTAAAGTATATTCCTATATTCTAGAGTTAGCTAGTATGGGCTAATGATATACATATTACATTGGAACTGAACTCAAAGGTGCCTAATCCAAAGTATATGAGGGATGAAGAGTATTAACCGATGTTTTCACAGCCATGGTATACAGATTGTTAACCCATGATATACAGATCACATTAAAACTCAACTCAAAGGTGCCTAATCCAAAGTATTTGAGGGATTAAGATTGTTAACCCATGCTTTCACAGCCATATCATTAGTTACCTTGCAAGTTAATGGAAAGTACTTTTTACTACCTTAATAATTTTCAGTAATTGGGGCAAGTAATCAGTCTTTGTTATCAAAATCTGATTTATTATGTGAATACATCTTACTTTTCCACATGTTTTCTCTTTTTATGTCACGATGAGTACATGAATTTTTTTATTCAGTTAATGTTTTCAATGCCTTAATAAAAGCAGAGTACACTGTATTGACATACAATTAATTGCTCAAAATAATGTAAAGATTAACTACTATAGTACCAAATTTCCTTTAAATTGATTGTTGTAGCTCGACTTTATGAGTGAATCTTCACTTCATCCGACCTATTGTTCTCAAGCAGCTTGCCCTTCAATTTTTTTCACTTGCACAAGGATGAGGAATCTATAATAAGTTAATACCAATATAGATCACTCTTCAGTCTGAAATTATGTATTACAGTGCCTAGAACAAAATTATAAATATAACAATTCCAAGCAATCCAGAAAAGTTTTACTTTAAATTGGATTTATGGTTGTACCTTCCACTTAAAGCATGAGTCTTCAAAATTATATATTTGTTAAGATAATACAAGACACAAGTAGAGGCACATGTTTGTTCACTGCAGAAAAAAACTATAGTCTTTCCAGTGTTGCTATTAGATGATACCTTTATACAACTCAAATAGATGTTCTTTTGGTGCAGTTGATTTTAATGAAAATTGGAGGACAGATTATCTACTCCGGAATGCTAGGTCGCCATTCAAGTAAACTCATTGAATATTTTGAGGCAAGTACAGATTCACAATTAGCAATTAGCAAACTTCTAGTTGCAACATTAATGCACATTCATTTATCTGTACATATGCTGTTCCTTGCACCAATAGACCACAGATTGTTTCTAACATTGACTATATACATAATAAAAATGATACACTTGAGAAAGAATTATGTTGGATGCTAAAGTGATCTGAAACAGCAACATCTTTAGATAATGAGAGACACTTTTTAATTGGTGACTAATTATACAAAATCAGAAATCAGAAACAACATTGTCCGATAAGCAGATACCAAGATACTATCATGAATGCTATTTTATCATCGTTATGAAGATGATAACATACACTTATCAAAAAGCATTTATACACACACACACACACACACACAAACAGTATGGAAGGACTAATTAAAGTGAGTTTAATGAATGGTGGCATGATCCCATGCAAGTTCCCTTTTTCAGTATAGAATTAGCATCCAAGAGCTTACCAGAAAGGTAATCAAAAGACATCAAAATTTATGTATATGAAATGGCAAATGACATTGGACCATCATAAACGAAGAACAATATGTTAAAAAAAAGTTACAATATTATTCTCCAGTGCATGTGTTCATGTAAAAGTTCAAATCTACCAAAAAATAAACCCTAAATTGAATCTTGACTTCCAAGAAAAGGCTATTTAATGACTCCAAAATATTTGTGAAATAAGTTACAAATATATGTTGTTGTCTTCTGTATATTGCTTAATCCCATATTTTATAGATCAATTCCCAGATTGCTTGATATATACCTACATATGATCGTAGCCTCCTAGTCCTCTCTCGACTCCCTGCAAGGAAGTCTCGACTCTTAGCTATGGTGGAACTGGTTATAAGTATTTACTCATGGTTACTATCTGCAGAATGGAATATAAGACTGACAAAATACTCAAAAATTAAAGTTGCTCATTCATGTCAACTACTGACTAGTCTTTTTTCCCCACTTATTTTCATCTTTTTTAGCTTCCGACGATGTTGAACACATACATTCGTGAAAGTTGATATAGATTACTGATTTGAATATAAATCACCAATCAACAGGGTATTTCTGGTGTGCCAAAGATAAAAAATAATTATAATCCAGCAACATGGATGCTAGAAGTTACTTCAGCTTCAGTAGAAGCAGAAATTGGTTTAGATTATGCCAAAATCTATAAGGAGTCACCTCTGTATCGGTGAGTATACATTTACTAGAAGGCATGTATCACTCTATCTCGCATGAGGTTAAACTGTTCCCTGTAGTTTAGACATTTTAATGTAAATTCTAGTTCGGTTGTAATTAATCATAGCATTTCGGTTGTCCTTGCATTCTAGTGACACCATCGAGTTAGTACGACAGCTGAGTGAACCACAGCCAGGATCAAGTGACTTGCAGTTTCCCTCTCGTTTTCCAGAAAGTGGCTGGGTTCAGTTTATTGCATGCCTATGGAAACAATACTTATCTTATTGGAGGAGTCCTGAATACAACTTGGGACGTTTCGTGTTTGTGATTGCTGCCGCAGTGGTGTTTGGGGCAGTCTTTTGGCAGAAAGGACAGGAGATGTAAGCTTCTTTACATGCACGCTTTCCTTAGAATAACAAAAAGTTCAAAAACTTTGAAATGCATACACTTACACTTGCATATGCATTAAGAAAATGATTTCAAAAACATCTCTGATATGCATGCCAATAAAGTTCATTTAGCTAAGTTTGTTCGTTGAATTGCATATAACCATTTTTTTTTATGCCATTTGAGGCGTTCATCTAAACTTCCCTAGGCTTATTTTTGCATTATTATGGCCTGAGAAGGATCTAAATTCCTTATTTTATTTTCTGAAGAAAAACTGAGCAGGATTTGTTCAACATACTTGGATCCATGTATAGTGCTGTAATATTCTTAGGCCTAAACAATTGTTCATCGGTTCTACCATACGTGGTAACGGAGCGGACCGTTCTGTACCGGGAAAAATTTGCTGGAATGTACTCATCAAAGGCTTACTCATTTGCACAGGTTTCTGACATTTCTACCAAAGCAAATGATCAAACGGTTGTTTTGTTTAGTAGATAGTAACAGCAATAAACTTTTATTTTTTTGAATGCTGTAGATGACCATCGAAATACCTTATGTGCTGCTGCAAACAGTTTTCTATGTGGCCATTACATATCCAACAATAGGGTACGAATGGTCAGTTTACAAGCTCTTTTGGTACTTCTATGCCACATTCTGCACTCTTCTATACTTTGTGTATCTTGGGATGCTGATTGTTTCATTGAGCACAAATCTCGAAGTAGCTTCCATTTTGGCAACTGCAGTCTACACCATATTGAACCTTTTCTCAGGCTTCCTAATGCCAGCACCGGTATTAATCCCTTCCAACTCTTCTATATATAAGTTGTCAATCGCATAGGATACTGGTTTAAATTAGTCTTGTAAACAGAACTGGACAATGGAGAGCTACCACTTTTTTTTTAAAAAAAGAAAAATTACTGGATCTGCTTTTGGGCAATTGATTATATATTTTTCTAATGTATAACCTGACTAAAATGGGGAGTCCGAATGGATGAGAAATGCAGCCACCACTTCCTGATGCAGCGTGGTCACCATTCATGTAAAACATCCAGAACCTGAACTTTCCCAGAAAGAAAATTTTAAAAACTTTTCTGCATGTGCCCCCAGATCTTAAAGACAGTTTAGTTGTTCTTATACAATCTAGCACTTGCAGTCAAGCTAGAGACAATAACCATGTTACTTGATATATTTACAGAAAATTCCAAAGTGGTGGATCTGGTGCTATTGGATTTGCCCTACATCTTGGTCCCTAAATGGCCTGCTGACTTCACAATACGGAGACATGAATAAAGAGATACTGATCTTTGGGGAGCTCAAGACGATTAGTTCTTTTCTTAAGGATTATTATGGGTTTCAGCATGATCGTTTAGGCCTTGTGGCCTTTGTTCTCATTGCTTATCCGGTCATTTATGCTTCCCTGTTTGCCTATTGCATAGGGAAAGTAAATTTCCAAAGCAGGTAGAAAGGAGCTAAAAATTGTTTCTTTGTCATACTTGGAACACGTTATCGATAATGTTAGAAGTTGAAAAGATCTTCACAACATTTGTTTGTTCGTTGGGAACGTGGCTTTTCAGCTCATGGCAAGGAAAGGAAGCATATGTATATATACATGATATCAAATGTGAACTAGCATGACATAAATATATGAGTATTTGGAATTTCTAGCGCATGGCAAGGAAAGGAAGCATTGTACTTTAAAATGTGCCTTTTTTGTTTTTTTAGTCAGGGATCCTCTCCAAGGCAGGGCCCTTCAGACCCGCTCCTGCAGAGTAAATCTTCGTCCCGTGCACAACGCCCTCAAAAGTTTCTCTACATAAAACTGATCAAATCGCTAACTTTTTACAAGGAGGTGTGGCCCCAAAGGATTATTTACACCCATGAGATGTTGAATCTTGAATCTTGAAAGGAGTGATACCACAAGACCAATGCCTTCACCCCTTGGACCAACCCCTTCTATCTATATATCTATCTATCTATTAAAATGAATAATTTGGACTCAAAAGGTCCGATTGCAACGCCGATTTATTTAAAACATATTTTATCTCATTTCGAAGTGTTGTAGAGTTCTGACAAAACAGTCCCCATGATATGAAGCCCTTAACAAAATTTTGTTAACAGAAGTGCTATAGCCATAAAAAGATTCCTTTTGTAGGACCTTTTTGTGGCTAAAGTATTTCTATGTAATTATTCTAGGATAACACTTCCTAAAACAACTAAAAAACACCCAAAAAAGGGATAGCGTTGTTTCATAAAAAGAAAGAAAACGGTAAGCGTGCGCAAGCATAGGCTGCTCGCATGTGCATATATAACAGCAATTTCCTTTTAAATTTAGACCACGGAATAAAGGAAATATAGCCACGCAAATGGTATTTCATTAGAAGAAAACGTTAGATTTTCAAAACAATTAAAGAATCACCTCAAGTTTGTAGAGAGGCACTAATTACCTCTATCAACACATCAACCATGTACATAAGGTACCTAGATAATTCCCCCTTAAATACTACGGATGTCTAAAGACTCTATATAGTACTTCACAATAACATGAAGGCAGAGCAACTGTTGTTATCCATCTCCGAAGCAAAGTTTGGACAAGCTGATCATTCAGTAAACCCCATCAATGGTACCCGGTACCTTGTTAAAAGAGTAGTTCACCTGGGCCTGAAAAAGTAGGAGATATAGAGAAGTGCCAGCATGTCCTCAATCGATCTCAACCATAGTTTCCATTGTAATGACCTCATCGCTTTCATTACCATCAGCCATCATTGCCTGCTGCTCCTGTTCCAAATCATAGATCTTGTCAGTCATACCTTCGTTTCTATATGCCTCCACCATGATAGAATATGTTGTAGAATTTGGTTGACATTGCTCATCTTTCATCCTCTTAAAAACTCTCTCCATCTCCATCAAATCCTTCGCTTTCACACACGCTGATATAACTGAATTGTAAAAGGAGGTATTCTCAGGTATCTCAAACTTCCCAGCTAATTGAACAGTGCCAACCACCTTGTGGAATAGACCTGCATTGGCATATCCATTAATAAGACAGCAGAATGTCTTGGTGTCGGCTTTCATTCCCTCAGCACGCATCTGATCAAATGTGTACCCCATGTTCTTTGCATCCCCTACATCTGCAAAAGCCTCAATCACATTGTTGTAAGTAGAGGTCGTCCATGGAAACTGAAGCTTCCTCATGTATTCCATAACGGTTGACATTTTATCATACATTCTTCTTTTCCCATAAGCACCAATCAAGATGTTAAAAGTACGTGTCTCGGGCTCAATCCCAAAATTCCGGAATTTCTCATACCATCTCTCCATCATATCAATCTCACCATTGTTACCAAACACACTAAGGATGGTGTTCATGGTCCAGACATCAGGTTTGCAAGTTCTGCTCTCCAGCATACCTGACAGCACTTTCTCCATTTGGTCATATTTCCCTACCCTGCCATACCCACTTAACACAATGTTTTGGGTGACAGTGTTTGGATATATTAACCTTCCAGCCATTTCTTCATACAAGGACTCAACTAAGTCGAATTGAGAAGTATCAACACAGGCTTTTATTAAGGTACTGTAAGTAAAAACATCAGGTTGGCAATGGGGGAGGGTCTTCATTTGGTTAAGAAGTGAGAATGCCTCGTGAATTTGATTGCTCCGACAATAAGCTCCAAGTAAAGCTGTGTAAAGTTCAGATGTAGGATCACATCCTTCTTCAACCATTGTGTCAAAAAGTTGACGAGCGCGAAAGGGTTGGCCAGATCTTCCAAGCAAAACCAGAAGTTTCATGTAAGTCCCTTCTTTAGGTTGATAAAAGGTCTGTGCTCTGAGCATCTCAAATACCTGAGCAATCACAGCAGCCACAGTTGCATATAAGAACTGTACAAACCAGGTATATTGATTCTTATCTATCCATACGATACTAGTTATAAGATGTGAACAACAAGCGATCAATGCATGAGAGTTGAAATAACTAAAAGGCTATGCTTTCTTCTTTGAAACTATGAAAAACCCACGTCCCTCGTTGAGTTATTATGATAAGAATATAGACTCACACGTTGTCACAAACAAACAAAACACAAATCAGTTTTATTATATAAAAAAAAAAAATCTGAAAATTTAAGCAATCCCAACTGAGAGGATAAAAAGCATTTGCGCTGAGCACCTGATATGAAGTTAAAGGAACAGATTCAATAGTTGCACAATTCACAAATTCAAGAAAACACAAATCAGTTTTATTATATAAAAAAAATCTGAAAATTTAAGCAATCCCAAGTGAGAGGATAAAAAGCATTTGCGTTGAGCACCTGATATGAAGTTAAAGGAACAGATTCAATAGTTGCAAAATTCACAAATTCAATTTCCCAGGAACCAAGTGCATTGAAAAAAGAAGAAGAAGAAGAAGCTGATATAATACATTGCCACTTCGAGCGAAGCCCAAAATTTTAGAAGCGTAGCCATACCTCAAGGGCTTGGAGCCACATCTTCTTTTGGATAAGTTCTGACAAGGCTTCGGTGACAGTGTTGACCCAGGCCTTGGCGTTGTTCTTGCGGTCCAACTTCTTCTTCAGATTTTTAATGGGTGTCTTCTTCCCACTGCCCCGTGTGGATGTTTCTGAAAACCCAGGGAATTCCCCTTGCTTCCAGTGCTTTTTCTTAGCCACCGAGGAAGACGAAGACTTGGGATTGGTGGTCCTTTTCTGTGGAGCAGCGAAAGCGCATCGGAAGGGCCTAGATTTTGGGTTTTGGGGTTTGAGGTTAATGCTGGAAATGATGTTCTGGTTGAGGTGATCGTGAGGGAGAAGTGAAGATGAGAATGAGAGGGATATAGAGGCCATGCTCCGCTCCGACACAGTACTTGCCTCAAATGGTGAACGAACAAACAGTGTAATAAAGTGGGGTTTTAGAAGCAGTGGGCACTTGAATGGCTTCTTTTACCCTTATCCTCTGCTCTGCCCAGCTGTATTTATATTTATATATTTCATTTTATAATTATGAAAAAAATTCCAGTCAACATTCACCATTTATTTATATTTAATTTCATTTTATAACTATAAAAGATTCTTATTATTTACCGTTTATTTATATTCAATTTCATTTTATAACTATGAAAAATTCGTTTGAGAAAAACTTCACGCACGTATATCTACTTTTTTTTCTAAATAATAGAATCCAATTAAAAACATAAAACACAAACCCAAATTATTGTGTTTCGGTTCAAAGTAAAAAAACATTTTTTCTTCCCTGATGCTTTGTGTCCCTCCCTTCTCTCTCTCTCTCTCTCTCTCTGTGAAACAATTTTTGCTATTAACCATTGATTCGTCGTTAACCTTGTAGATTTTATTTCAATTTTTCACCAAGATATTTCTATACATTTATATTTATTATTTCAGCCCCTCGAATGCCATTAATCTTTTTTTCATTTCCATATCTTGAATGTTTTTGGGGAGAAAAATTACGATTTTGTTTTCATTTTTCAGGTTTTATCAACAACCAAACAACGCTAAGATTGAACTTAGGGGTCCCATGCATCAGCAACAATATGCTGCACCGAAAGTAGGAACTGAAATAATTTTTCCTTCATAGCCGCCATCGATGGACCCAGAGAAGGTTATAGAGTTATTTTATTTTTACTGATTCAACTTCAAAATCTTCAATAAACAACTTCCAAATGTATAGAAGCTAGGAAATATCTGATTTGCCTCTATTCATTTGCCAAAAAAATCTAGTTTTGCCTCTATTCATTTGCAAAGAAATGAAGAGGGGAAGAGCCATAATAGCACTATGAAGCATTTGTATAGATTCATTGTTCTTCCCAGTTTCGATGGGTCTCGACTGAATCTCCTCCATCGGCGTATGGCGTGCGGCGGTTCAGATTTGTTTTCCATCTAAGGAAGGGGGGTTTGTCGAAGGGACATTTTTGTGGAAAGGGTGGGTGATTTCTAAAATTTTATTAATCTGCAAATGGTATGTTGTCAGCAGGTGTAGACTACATTTGTGTGAAATGCTAGCGTGGCAGTTTTTTATTGGTCTCTGTTAAACTCAATCTCTCGGATGGATTTGCTCAAAGAGGGACTGAATTCACTTTGTTTGTAAATTAGAAGTGATATGTGGAAACGATACTGTTTAATAGAAAGTAAATACTATGCTATAAGTAGAAAGTGACGTCGTTTTTGGTAGAATGAGTTACACTCTTCTGATTATATATAGAACGTTGTCGTTTTAATACACATAAATACTCCACGAGCTGGAAGAAGAGGCCAACTCTAGAATTCAGATAACTCACTCCCTCTCTTTCTCTCTCTAGTTCTTGATTTTCTTGGAGGGTGACTCCCTTGAACAAGTCAACAGCAAAAGGGTCCATTATATATTGTTTTAGTCGTTGAGTAAAACGATCACTAGAGATCTACTCAAAGAGTCAAAACTGAAGGTATGTAAAGAATTTTACTAAAAGGTAATTTGTATATGCAACACATGCGTGCCTAGGGCTGCCCTTATTTAACAAAAAAAGATGCAAAATGAGTAATTTAGTTGCAAATTAAGGGGTTTAGGTGTTTGGAGATTAATTGAATAGAGGAAAATAATTTGTGAATG
>QEOT01004488.1:48136-62918 GCA_003123785.1 Pterocarya stenoptera
TCATCCTTGGATATACTAATCATATCTTGGCAAATGACTTGATTAGCAAATCCAAATGGTCTACCATGTAGATCCCAACAATAATCCACCGAGTGGTTAATGTGATCACAATGGATGCACTTACGAGATTCTTGACCTCAAGTGCGATTACCTTTGGCATCACGTCTCCCATGTGAGCCTCTACCACCCCGGCCTCCACTCCCAACAGGAGCAACACAAGAGGCAACCACATCATGTACCTGTGACTCAAATTTAGTTGTCATGGATGCAGAAAAAATATCACTACTTGGAGACAGAAACTCCACACAAGATATTAGAAAAACCACAATTCAACTTGAAAATCGGAGAAACACAATCTGAAAATGTAGAAACTTAGCCCAAGTACCCAAAAAACAACCTGAATAACAAAATTTTGACCCTGTATCGGTCAGAATTACATTGTATTGGCTTTGAATTGCACTGTTTCCACCTGTATCGGCCAGTATCAGCTTGGAATCGACCTATACTCGAGTTTGTATCGTCCGGTATCGGGTCTATATCGGCCTGTATAGGTTTGTATCGGTTATAGGCCAAACCCGACTTCAAGCTAAACTCAAAATCGGATTAGGTTATCCTAAATGAGAATAAGTGGTCTGGGAATTACCTTATCCTGATTACCAAACAGGTGTAATTTCGGATTAGGAACAAACTCTTACTCTAGGTTGCGGTTATTCGCACTTGAGGATGAGATTGGTAATCCCTGCAACCAAACACTATATCCCTTTGACGTTTTCGGCGATAGGCCATATTTCCAGCGGCCGCTAATGACAGGGAACACACCAGGATGCACAGAAAACGACAAGGAACTCATCCCTAGTGTCCAATACAGGAGACAACACCATAAACTCCCCAACAACAAAGAGAGAAACCACTGGGATGCGCAGAGGACGACAGCAAACTCGAATCTGACAGTTGCAAACACCGGTGAGCTTAGATCTGGTGATAAAAGACAGATACGACACCGGAAAACACTCCAATGAGTTCAGACCAAAGTGAGATTTCGGCGTGAACCACTGTACACAACTTACAACCATCCGACAACCTCTGATACCATGTATAAACTTATGGAGGGAAAATACTTGACACTCTTTATTCATTGATGTATAATAGCATATATATACTACATACAAATGATGATTATATTCTCACAAGTTACACTTATTACAACCATGTCCTCTAACAAAAGAAACAGAAACACATACACACACACACACAAGGGCACACAGTCACACCCGAGAGAGAGAGAGAGAGAGAGAGAGAGAGAACAAACCATTATACATAAATGCCACACAATGTTGCACCCTAATATATACCCATCCTGTTCTCCAGAAAGAATTATTGCATGAATCAAGTAGCCTTCTCAGATAGGATCCCAAATCACGACAGAACTGTACGTAGCAATTGTAGTTAAGGAAATGAAAAATGCTATACCGATATTGGGTTTAGTAATTTTACATTTCTTGCATCAGTATGGAGGCTTACCTCCTCCCACATGGAATTTTCTAGACGGAGGTATGTCGTTAATATAATACAGCCTGGCCTTATATAGCTCTCTATATCGGTAGGACTATGGGATAACCAGTCGAGGATCTGAAAATATAAAACATAAAACAAAAATAAAACCACATGATGAATAAAACACCCAAAAGAGGTTGCAGCAAAGTAATTTCATGGCCAATTATATACCTGTGTTCGGAGAACAAGAGGTAAATCGTTTGGATCTTTCCCAAAGAGTTTGAAAACTATTCGATCAGTGCGACCCTGAAGATTGGTAGGAAAGAGTGGCTTAGAGAATTAGTTTTTTGAGGTCCATGTAAAAAAGGAAGTAATTTAATTCTAACTCACAAAATGCATGTACCAATATCTGAGAGCTATAATGTGTACAACAGGACTAAAAATAGATGCATAACCACTTTTTTTCATTTGCTCGCTAGTAAGAATATCATTTAACAAGATCAACAAGCAAGAGAACCTGGAAACCAAGAGAGATGACATGCTACACAAGCAAGAAGTCCAATATGTCAAATTTATGATTCTAATAAGGACCTTTGGTCACTCTATCCCTTCTTTCAACTGTAGGCATTAGCAACTCAGACTCAACCAAGTCACAACCCAACTACAGGCATTGACACGAAAAATTAACGTCTAAAACTTTCGTAAAAAGTTGAGGTCAGCCAGTGAAATCTGCTAACAACTGAAAAGGAGAACCAAATGAACTTTTTGTGATAAACTCAAACCTGTTACAATGGTCACACCACCCACCATAATATACACATTTACAAATGCTACCAAATTCAGAAATTATAAAAGGATTCAGATACAGTCACAACAGAACATACCTGAACATCTCCACTGGAACTAGATGGTGACTGTGAGGAAGTTGAATCCGAGTTGCCACTTGGCTGAGGTGTGGTAGACTTATGAGGGTCTTTCTGCAGCCATAATGGAATGCCAGTAAACCCAGTCCCTGAGTTTTCAGGTGCACGAGACCTCCCTACGTGCTCAATATAGTCTTCTGAATCATCATATACATTATTCAAATCAATCTTATTTAATTTGACCTCCCCAACTTTCGTCTCTGAAATAATTGATTTGGATGGAAGCCCATCCCTTGATGGAGGCAGATTTGTGCCCTGTGCACCTGATAGAGCTTTTAGATGCCCACCCTCAGCATCATCTGAACATATTCTTTTCTGTGCCATAACAGATGCAAACGCTGTCATGGATTGTCCCACATGAATACTATGGTCTTGAATGTTGACGCAATCATCCATCTTAGAGGTGGAACTATAAGGCCTAGAGTGTTCAGAGCCATTTGGAATAACATCAGGCACCTTTTGTGAGGCCCCAGTAGACGTCCCAGCATTCAGCAAACCTTGAGATCCCTCAAGTAATGCAGATATGTTCCTTCCATCAACTGTATTGGCTAGGTTCCTCAACAGATGAGATAGCAGATCCTGGTCCTTTGTTTGATCTGAGCTATTTGCTGCAATTTATAGAAGGCACAGTCTGTGGAGTCAAATAAGTATGCCAATCATGAAACCCAAGAAAAAGAGAGAAACAACACATAACCCCAAACAAATGTTGACAATAAAGTAAGACAAGTGATATGGAATTACTTCAAGAACAACATCCACTAGGACAGTTTGCCCTTTTAAAGAATTATAGACTGTCTAATATATAGAATGAATAGGCTCAAAAAAGTTAAAGCAGGAAAGTGCAAGGAAAACAGCAACTCTGAGAGAGAGAGAGAGAGAGAGAGATTAGTCTCACCCAAGAGAAATTTAACTTACAAAAAATCAGCATTAAGTTTTAACATGTCATTTGCAAAGAAAGAATAGCCTAATAAAGATTATGCCTGATAAACTCATCTACTGACATATCATAAGAATCAAGATAACGAGATATTAACTTTGCTGGGTTATTGGTGAGGTGGTTACAAAGCAAATTCTTAACAACACTCAAAAAAGATAGGAGTTTCATTAGATCGTTAAACTTAGACAATTTAATCAACCAATAGCTTTCAGACTGGTATCACATATGTAACAAACTACTGTAACTATAGTAGATTTGTAAAGCAGCCCAACGAAAACAATTTGCACTAAATAAAAAGACTTACAATGGATGTTGGAGAGAATTCTTAGCAGACTTATTAGTATATAACTGCTACCTCTTTCAGCATTCAGAGAGCCTCCGTTAACCAGAGTGTCAGGATGCGTTTTCCTTCTCCTCCTATTATGGCCATCTAAACGTCTGCGACAACTTCTCCTTCCCTCATCGAACTGTTGAAGAACATGAAACCTGCCAATAATAAAACCAAGTTGCATCTATTTGAAAAATACATTGCACGGTAAAATGGAATATACCTAAGGCAGACATGTAACATGGAACATGCCAATAAGTATAACCAAGTTGCATCTAATCTGAAAAACAAATTGCCCCGTAAAATTACTTAGACCTAACATAGACATGTAAAAAGTTCGGGCTTCTACTTATAGGACCCATATCAGAGCTCAACACAAAACCCATCATCTATCATCTTTTGTAAAAATGCATGTACAAAAGCAACTATTCTAATGACCAGGACTGATTATAACTCTAAAAGGTTACCTACCAAACAAGGACAATTATAAAATACAACTGACCTGCTACACTGCTGACAGAACCGCTGCATAACCTTTCCCACCAGTGCTTTGCTGGCCTTGGAATGCATTTCACAAACCTTATGTCGTCGGTGGTAATCCTTGGCATTGCTGAGATCAGCCTTGCAGTCCTCTACCTGACAAACCGCAAGGTTCGCCATAGTCCCAACAACCTTTGTCTTCTTCCCACTCTTCAACTCCCCTTCCATGATAGGGTAAACTTGCCCACCGAGCTTTAAGTTAAGAGACCCAGTTTCACCATTCAATTCTTCATCTTCAACGGCCACCGCCCTCCTCCGCTTCTCCAATTCCCTCTTGCCCCCATCATCCACTAGATTAATCTCATCTGAGCCAGAAGATGAACTGTTGGACAAACCAGCATTTTTTGGAATTTCTGGTTCAACTGGAAATAACTGCCTACTCTGACAGTCTGATCGTTGAGAGTTCAATGGAGTTGCTCTGAAGAGATCTCCATCCCATTTCCAGTCATTCAAATCCCATTCCAAACTCTTTTTCCCAACTCCCTTCAAATCTGGAACTGCCGGACCATATAATTCATGAGCTTTTCCTCTAAACTTAGCCTCCATTTATCAAGACTTCCAAAAAAACCAGAAGCAATCAGTCAAAACACCCAGATTCCAATTCGGCCAAACGCAGCTACTCAATTAAACAAGAATCCAAGTAGCAGAGAGAGCAATGTTGGAATCCAACAAGAAAGTAGAAAATTTTAATCCCCACAAAAGTTAAACCCAGCCAAAGTCTTTCCATTTACACGCCAAGAACTCCAAAAGCAAGAGTTGCCCACATGCCAAAAGCCCCGCAACTACCCACTCATTCCCTCAAGACCGTAATCAAAGCCACCGTATTCACAAAGCAACGATTCCATAACCACTAAATTTCTCAAACTTTATTCACCAGAGAAAAGAATTTCTCAAATTACACATCAGGAGAAAAACTCAGAAAAAACAAGTACGACCCAACAACTTCAACAATACAAACGCGTGAATAAAAACAAAACAAAACCTGCCCATAGATTGCATTCTGGTGAGGTTAAAACTCCACAGGTGATAAACTGCGTAGATCACAGGAGAGAGAATATAGCAGAGGAGGAAAATTAGGAAAAGGTTAGGAAAGAGTGTGATGTAAATGCTGTTTCGGTGGAGAGAGAGAGTAGTTTAAGGAATCTTAGGCCCACACCGTGTCTCTTGCTGCCTCTCTCACTAAATGAGCCAAAAATAAAAAAATAAGACTGGTAACATGCACGCGCTCACTAGCCAAAATCAGACAGGTTGAAGCTCATGAAATGTGTACTACGTGTCTTGTATTGATTGGTTAGCATCGTTAAACCTCGTTTATTTTGACTTTGCAAAGATCCTGGCATGACCCTAATTACAATGCAACATCGATCTGCAGGCTTTATGCGCATGACAAAGAACTTATTACACACGATTATTCTCTTATTATTTTTGCAGTAAAAAAATATTCACAAACCATTCTCTTTGTTAATTTGAACTTCCTGTAACAAAAAAAAAAAAAACTTTCTTATTGTCCCAAAGAGTATCAACTTAAAGCCGTCTTCTTCATTTTTATAATTCTTTTCTGCGTACAAGAGCAGGCCGTGTGAAGGTGACAAGGGCGTTGTACTTAAGTTTTTAGATTCCCATTTCCCACGTAGTTTCAGTTAGCAAAGAAAAAATAGATAAAATAAGGTGGGATAAAATTAAAATTAAAAAATTAAATAAAATATTATTAAAATATATTTTTTAATATTACATTTATTTTGATATTTGAAAAAAATAAATTATTTATTTTATTTTATATGAGAATGTAAAAAAATTATAATGATAAGATGTAAAGTTTTTAAAATTTTAAATTTTGATCTTAAAAATAAATAAGACTTAATATACGAGAAAAGCTACTTTCCCTCCCGCTCAAATGCACCGCTTAGTAAAAAAAAAAAAAAATATTATTTTTTATTTAGTGATTAAAAAATAATTTTAAGTATATTGATGTGTTTTTTCTATTTTTTAAAAATATTTAAATCTATTAATAAATATAAATAGAAAAATAAAAATTAAAGAACTAACAGTTAGGGTGGGTTTGAATGTTGAAGTGAGTTGAGTTGAGTTGAGTTGAGATGATAAAATATTGTTAGAATATTATTTTTTAATATTAAAGTTGTTTTGGGATTTGAAAAAGTTAAATTGTTTATTATATTTTGTATTGAAATTTGAAAAAGATGTAATGATGAGTTGAGATGAGTTGAGATGAGTTGTGTAACCAAACGCAGAGCGGACTATTCAAAAGTTGCAAAAGTAGAGCGACATGCATGTGCATGGTACGTAGCAGCAACCTATTTAATGCTCCAACAGTAGCAGTAGGAGGGGGAGGAATCAGGACAACTTGATTTTGACCATCCATTGCAGGGTTGCTGTGCCTGTAGAATAATCTCACGTTATTTAAGAACAAGATTTTGAGTATATTTATAAAAAATAATAATTATCTTTTATAAAATTGATTTTATAAGATAAATTAAATTTATAAATTTTTTCATGATATTAAAATTTATGATAGAATAAATAGAAATTTACACTACTTATTTTGTAATAAGGATAAAAAAAATATTAGTCTATACTTGAGAAAGAATATTGAAAAATAATTTCACATTATTTATAAATAAAATATTATACATATTTATAAAGAATTAATAATCCATTTTTATAAAATCGATTTTATGAGATAGACATAAATTATTCCCTTCTCACACATATATATATATATATATATACCGAGTACTGTTCTTTATTACTACTATACGTCTACTGCTAGATTTGGGCCTCGGTGTCAGTGACAACCAAACTGTAGAGAGAGGAAAGAGGAGGGAGGGTTTCTATGGGAGAAGACTCATGATTTATGCATGTGAAAGAAAAGGCACCAATACTTGAGACCTCATTTACCAACTGGGACAAATGGGCATTAATTACTAGTTGTTTCTAATGGCTACAATATGACATCAGGCTGCTTCTGTTCGGATTGGATTGTACTTCTCAGTAACTCGAGAACATGAAGTTGAAATTGCTAGTAAACGTGGATGATCGGCATATATACTACGATACCAAGATGGGTCTTCGACTGAAGTGAAGTTATAACAAGATAGATGTATGCATGGGAGCCTGTGGTTGGAACCTTCGTACTAAAATTCTTATCCGAATTTGAGGGTTTCAAGTAATAATTTAATAAATAGACATATGAAATAGATCTTTTATATATATAATTATTGAACATTCGAGAAAATCCACATAAACAATAATAAATATTGTATTCGTACGTGTATTTATCTCTCTTCTTAAAGCTCTGCATGTTTGAGCAAGAACTATTAATGAAGTTTGATCAGTTACATCACACAAAGGCGCTTGCTAAATAATCACCTTTTGCAATTTGCATAACATTTCAGTATGTCCTGTTTTCTTAAATGTGAGCCTCGTATATATATCTGGAAGATCGATATATATATATATATATATCTTTCTTTACAAAGTATATCTGGCCAGTATCAAAATCTCTGAGAAAAATTACGTCCAATATGCATCGAGCTGGGACTAGCTAGCTTATCACTTTTTTTTTTTTCCTTGAAATTTGCTGGAAAGGGGAATCTGCTTGTAAATGATCAACTTCTCAGAGTCACCCTGATCAAATTGCATTTGTGTGTTATCGTAAGTAATATTGCACGATGAACACCACAGATAAATCTAGAGCATGTATTGTGTACTTTCGCACCAAAATCTTGGACAATGTGTGGAAGGGAATAAAATATTCAAGCCCAACACCAGACGGAGCCCACCTAAAGGCTACTACTAGAAGACAAGAGAGAGAGAGAGCAAAAGAGGACAAAGAGGGAATAATGAGATGGAGGATGTCAAAAGAAAAGCTAGAAAAAGATAAGAGGAGAAGGGAAAAAGTAGAAAGCAAAAGAAGATGTTAGACACGCAAAGAAAGGCGTCCAATCCTTACCCCTCCCTAAAGACACGTAGAAAGAGAGGTTAGAAAAAGGAAACGGCCAAATGATTTCAAGGTGGGACTTCTTCTTCAGTTTTTTCAACCTCTCAAAAGGAAAAAGAGCTCCAGCGACAAGATCTACACTAGAAAAGAAGCCTCTAATATCCATTGTACAGTGAGGGCGAGAAACAATGAGGAACTGTAAATAAGTTTATTATAGTGGATATTCTCTCTCCAAAAGTCCCCTAGGCATAAGCTTTTTGCCGAACTAAGTAAATATGTGTGTCTTTCTCTCTTTTATATTCTCAGTATTTATTTTTCATTCACTATTATAGACGTACGCACAGTCGTATTGGATCATGTTGGGGATTTCAAACCATCCCGATCGAGGCCCAAATCATCATAGCAGGTCGCGAAGGACTCTTTCTTCAGTTTTGGACTGTTGTACGATTTTTTACATTAACAATATAATCAGTTTTTTAGAGAGTTGGAAGACCACCATCACGTGGATCACCTTGCATGCTTTTCAATACAAGTTTTGTGATAGGAATGTATGCAAAGCAGTACGTACATATAGCTAGCAGCTCGCTAGCTCCATATATAGGAAATGATTTATTGTCTACTTTCGGTATAACGAACTAAGGTGTACTCATCCAACCCTAATGATCAGTGGCATAGTCAATCCAAGGCGAGTTGTATAAAACCAGACATCTTGACTTTGAGGCTCCGCAATATTCACACTCTTGGAGTCATCTGTTGGGAGATCTAATTTCTGCTTGAATTATCAAATGTACACTTGTGAAAAACTCCAAAAAAATTAGAATAAGCTGGTAGCAACCCTTCATTGATTCAATTTTAAACGTTCATGAGCAGTCCCATCCCAATTCTTAACCCATCAACAACTTTCTCATTGACAGAGACTTATCCATGAAATTTAAAACAAGAAAAAGAAGTCCAACTTTGTCCAGTACCATTAATGGGATATGTCTCTAAGGCATGATAGGGACTAATCCTTTAAGTCCAGTAAGGATCCCAACACTCAGTTGCAGATCATCATTTCATGCACCACTTTTGTCCTAAATATGCAGTTCATTGCATTAGTGGCCTTTGTACAAAATTATTTTACCATTATATGATGAGGAAGATGATTAATTAGAGTTGGAAGTACATCTATATGTTGCCATGCATGTTATTGGAAGCTAGCTAGCGAGCTAATTTCCTTCAATCCAATAAAGAAGAAGAAAGAAGAAAAAAAGAAAGAAAAATTCTTGGGAGAAGTCACTGTTAGCAGTAGCCACTTTGTACATAATATGTGGTTTCATCCAGACCGTCCATCTCTTAAAGTTAAAATTATGAGAGGAGGAAAAGAAGTCATATAATAAGTACAAAGTGTGCACTCACTATAATAACTTTTTTCTAACATTACTCAAAAAGAAAAAGGTGGTACTACCCTATCCCTCAAAGTGACCGCTCACTTTGACCACAAGTGTAAAAAATATTTTAAATATTAAAAAAAACATACACTTTTACACGAGCGATCAAAATGAACAGTCACTTTAAAAGACAACATATATAGCACTTTTTAGAAGAAAATGAAAAAAGAAAAAACAATAACCTTGAAGGGGTATATATCTCATGGGGTCAGACCAATAGACCTTAAACAACAGTGAAGATGTTGCTGTCCCATGCCAGACCAAATGGGTGGCAGCTCATGTGCATGTCATGTAAGATATTATAGATAAGCTATATATATCTGGAATGTGGGCTTTATGAACATGTCCTACAATTCTAAGGTTTTTCCCACTTTTCTTCTATTTCCTTGGTCTCGAATATATACAATAAAATAAAATAAAAAACTTTATGGCCCAAAGTAAATCCAAACATGAACATTGGTCTCTGTCACTGCACATGGTTTAGATGGATGAGGTCAACCTAAAATTGAAGACCAGGATAAGGACATGATGGTAGCTAGGAAATTGCAAAGCAATTAATATTAGTACTCGATCAATAATCCAGATCATGAAATAAGATCGAATACCTCGCACCGTGACTCACAGGAATTCCTCATATTTGTCAGCTCTTGCCACTCTTCAAATTCAGTCTTAATGTTGCTTTGCAAAATTAAAAAGAAGAAGAAGAAGAAGAAGAAGAAGTGGTGCATATAAAAGTCCCAATACAATGTAACCCCAACTACAGTAAATTCCTACTTTTTGCCTGGTGTTGGTCTTGGTCTTGGTCTTGTGCATATCACAGAAGAAGAAGAAGAGTGCGTGTAAAAGTAAAACTCTACTTTTGGTCTTGGTCTGGGTCTTGGTCTTTGTCTTGGTCTGGTACATATCCATCCACCTTCTACGGGACGGCCTCTACTCTACAACAAATCGATTTTTACGTCGAACAACTCACCCGTTCTTTTCAACTTTACGTGCAAAATTATTCAACCCAAAAGCTGCTTCCCTTGGTATATATTAAGGAAAGGGTCATGCTACAGCCCCGCTGGAGCTCGCGCGGATGTAGCTTACTTTTTTATGTATTTTTAAAGGAAAATGCTACACGTTATGCTGGGGGCTCTGCTGGGATGTAAGGCTTGATTTTTAATGTTTTTTTATATATAGAGTTTTTTAATAATTTTTAATATTTTAAAAAATTAAAATAAATTCATAATATTATTAAAAAATATTTTCTTAATCACGAAGTAAAATAAAAAATAAAATATTTTTTAATAATTTTTTTTTTAACTTTCTGATTAAGATAGTATTTTTTAATAATATTTTAAATTTATTTCATTTTTTAAAAATATTAAAAATAATTAAAAAAATCTATATAAAAAACAATTTTTAAAAACGAAAAATGCTAAGCGTCCTGGTCAAGCGGGAGTCAAGCGGGAGCTACCGCTTGCACTAACATGTGTTTTTTCAATGTGTCTTTTTTTAATTTTTTTTATATAGATTTTTTAAAAATTTTAAATATTTTAAAAAAAAAATTCACAATATTTTTAAAAAAATACTTCCTTAATCACGAAATAAAATAAAAAAAATAAAGAAATATTTTTTAATGATTTTTTTTTTACTTTATGATTAATGAAGTATTTTTTTAATAATGTTCTAAATTTATTTTATTTTTTTAAATATTTAAAAATATTAAAAAAATCTATATAAAAAATAACGGAAAATAAAAACATATGAAAAATACAAAGCTAGAGCCTGCGGGAGCGGAAGCTACCAGCCGATAGCTCTAACAGTACTCATATATTAACTGTGGGTAGTGATAGGGCTTACCTGCTCATTTATTATTTATAGTGTATTTAAAAAAAATTAAGTACTTTTTTAACATCATTAATTATTAAGAAAAAAATTAAAAAATTTTCATTAAATAAAATTAAAAATTAAAAATAATAATTAAATATAAAAAATAATAAATAGATAGTAGGAGGATAATAACCCTATCATTATCCATTAACTATTAAGGTAAATGACTTGAATAGTCATGAGATTGGGTAATTGGCTCATTCGTTTTAAAAAAATAAATAAATTTTAGATTCATCACGTTTAAATCTCACTTTTTAATAATGCATATTATTATTATTTTTTTCAAACGATTTAGACACAGACTATATCTAAATTAATCATATATTAAATATATTTCTTATAAATGCATTATTTTATAGTTATGCGAAGACACTAAGCCCCATTTCGTTTTGGTTTCAACCTATTTCATCTCATCATATCTCAATATTTAAATATAGATATTTTTTAATTTTAATTTTGTTAACTTTTTAATCTAATTATTACCTCTTTTTACAATTATTTTTTTAAACTTCTAGATAAAACATAAAAAATAATTTTATTTTTTTAAATCTTAAACTAAAAATAATATTTTAATAATATTTTAATTTTATAATTTTTTTATTTAAATTTTTCTCCCCTTTCTCTAAAATTTCTATAAAATATAATTTTATTATTATTTACAAATATCTATTTTATCTCCTTTCATCTTTCTTGTGATCTCATCTGCGTATCAAATGGTCTAAAGAATCAGGCATGCCTAGGCTTTATCTATAGTTAGACTCCCAAAAGTCAAAAGTTGAATGAACAAATGTCGCCAAATCGAAGAGCAAGTCACATATATTATTATATATATATATATATATATCATAGTCCATGTCCATTTGTTGCCGGATTCGGAAATGGACACTTTAATTGACAATTAGACATTGGATTTTCATGAAATGCAGCTGGCCCAAATGAATAACAGTCCCCTGAGCCCATATTTGCTTTGTCAATGTTAATGACTTTACCATAAAGCCCACACATCAATATCTTTCTTCATTTTCTTGGTGGTCCGGACAATTTTCTAAGAATTTAGTGGTTAAAATGAAAAACACATATATATATATATATTGGTAGAGATATTATAAAGTGAATATTATATTTTTGGATATTGCCTTAAAAATTATTTAAAAAATGATCACGCAATTATTTTTGGGTACTAATTTTATAAGACCATGACTCTATATATGCTTAATTGTCGATAATTTGGACTTAAGAAATTGTTCAAAGTAAATGCATGCATGCAAACAATATTTTGATTTGCATAACTAAAAACTGTAGGAAGTATTTAGGTTTTGATGCATATAATATATACAATTAGAAAAATTTTATTCATCATTCTCACGCACCACATTCCATACTTTTTTTATTTTTCTTTTATTAAATGTGTGATATATGGATAATGAATAGAAGAATTCAATAAATTTAAAAAGAATAAATAAAAAAAATGTGGTGTGTGAAGATGATGAGTAGCAAAGCTCATATAGTTAGAGTAGAAAATAATAAACAAGTACCAAAGAATTATGTACAGTTTAGATAGTGAGATGAGATGAGATGGTTTTAGCTGAAAGTTGAATAAAATATTGTTAAAATATTATTTTTTTAATAATATTATTATTTTAAAATTTAAAAAAATAGAATTATTTATTATATTTTATCTAAAAATTTTAAAAAAATTATAATAATAAAATAAAATAAGATAAGATAAAATACTTTTACTATTACACGTAATCTTAGAAAACACGTAAATTAATTGAACAAATGACACCTCAACAAAGATTAGTTAGGTGGCGAGGGTCCTTGATTTGCTGGAATTGTCTACTGTGTGGATATGATCTCCCACTTGGCACATTGTTTTTAATCATTGATAGCCATTAATGCAAGTTATGAATAACGGAGAAGATGGTGGAAATTATTCTAACAAAAACCTCACTGCAAGTGACCTATATAATAAATATATATATGTATATTTATATGATGGGAAAAAGGATCCACTAATTAATTTGATTCGAGGTTCTGTGTATATATATATATATTTTAAATTATAAGTCTACGTGGAAGATATGTCATTTACACTGTTGAGATGTCATGATTTGATTTGTAAAAAAAATTTAATTTTAAACTTTTCTTACAAATCAAATTATGATATGCCAAGAGTGTAAAGAATGTGTCTTGATTTCCTACCTTTCCGATTCAGTTTTCAGTTGACGTCTATACTATAAAGGTATTCAAATTGGATCGATGATCAATTTTTAGGTTGGGTTGTAAACCTAAATGGTTACTTGAGTCCTCTATATCATTTTGTAAATATAAATATAGAATAATTTTAAAAATATTTTTTTATTGAAAATAATTCTTTATAGGTCTAAGGTGTACAACTTCTTGGTATTATATTAGTGTTAATTACAACTTGCTAGTGATTTTCTTAACTTTTAAAAGAAATTCGTTAATTACAAAATCATTTCCTAAGTTTCAGTCGGATTGCAAATCACTTTCTTGGTTTTGGATATATTTTTTTCATTGGGTATGCAAATTTTGCCGTTTCGTCATCTTCTATCAATTCATCTAACAGCAAGTTGGACACATGACAACTAACCAAACTCAATAAAGTAGCATTTAAGCGCCACACGGCACCCTAATTAAAGAAATAAAAATATAATAAATAAGAATAAAACCTAAAAATTGATAAATATAAATTAAACTGAAAAATTAAAAGAATACACTAATTTAAAAAACAAAAACTGGTGGAGGAAAAAATACTTCCATGGTGGCCGATCTAGTCATAAGTTGCTAAACCACTAGAGTTGGCCGATACAGCCGCCTATGGCTAGATTGGCCACTATAGGATAGTAAAAAATCACCAGAGCTACCGGCCGCCTTGAAACCACCGCAAGGTGACTCATTAGCCACCCTTTGGTGGTTCTAGGGTGGGGATTATATCCCACCCAAAAGGAGGGTTCCCCCACCACAAGCTAATTTTTTAATTAATTACTTTCGTGTTTTTAAGTTTTTAAATTTTACCATTGTAATTAATTAATAAGATTTTTTTCTTGATTTTTTTGTTTTAATAATTTTTATATTTTAAAATTAATTGTTTCATGTTACATTTTTCTTTCTCTATTTACATGAAAATCTTATATAATACATCTCTATTTAATCAATACGTAATTTGTCATTTTAGTTTAATGCTTAAATATGTATTTTTAAATAGAATGACAAAAATGATAAATTACATATTAATTAAGTAGAAGTGTGTGGTATAAAATTTTATTGTAGTAT
>QEOT01004489.1:10321-33746 GCA_003123785.1 Pterocarya stenoptera
TTTCCAAGCTTTGCCAGTTGAACTGCATAGTGACCCACACCACCTGAGGCAGCAGTGACCAGAATGTTTACCTGCTCGCCACTCCCATCAAGCTTGATCCCGGCCAATTGGGTGAGCGCCTGGTGAGCTGTAAGACCGGCTACAGGTAAGCCTGCACCTTCAGCTGCTGAAACTTCAGGTGGCCTAGCAACTGTTAGCCTCTCCTTGGCCACAGCAAACTCAGCTAATCCACCTCCATCCTGTCATTATATCATACAACAACAGACAGAAAATAAATATAGGCAATATCGATAATTAATGTCAGAATATTATCACAGGCTCACAGCTGGAACATCCATCCAATAACCAAAAATTCGGCACGCCTTGAGTTGCTGCATGTGTTAAAGTGTTCACATTCCAGTACAACAATTTGTGACAACTTAACATAAGGACCATGCAAAGATAATTTGAATGTACGAAATAATTAGATTTCAAATTAATTGTTGTTGCAATCAGTATACACATCCAACCATCTAAAAGATTTTCCATTGCCCCATATCCTTATTACTCTGTTCCCATGTACTGTCAATGCCATGTAGCACCCAGTGGGGTCTAGGAGCATGCACATAAGCAAATTAGTATCAGAAATGCTCTCTGATTTTTCAACAAAATAATAGCAAGGTATTTCTAAATATAACAATGGGCTCCATTCTGTTAAGAGCTATCCAAACTGCCCTGCTCAGAGGAAGTAAGGAGAGGAGAGGGGAGGGGGAAGCTATTAAGGTAAAACTTTTATGAGAATGTGCCTTCTATATATATTTCTTATAACAATGATTTTTTCATCTGATTTCCACAGTTGGAAAATAGGAAGAAAAAAGCAGTCCGTTACCAGCGCAGGAATCGTTCCTTGTCACCAATCATCCAAATCTTTTTTATCATACGATCATGCTTCCTCATTCTATTCAAATGCAGGGAACTAAAAAACTAAAGGAATAAGAATGAGTGCTCACAGCATGGTTAAGCATAGCTACGACTTTGTCGCCGGCTTTGAAACTTTTGACCCCTGGACCAACCTCTACGACCTCTCCTGCCACATCAGTACCTTAACCAACAAGAAATATATTCAGCCAAAAAGGAAAAATGTGGCACTTCCAGAAAATTTGCCCCACAAAGAAGTCAGTTCAGTAGTATCATCGAAATACTGATGTATTGATGTAGTAATATAATTTCTATTTATTTATTTTTTTAATAAATAATCCCTCTTTTTAAGAGCAAAAGAGGTGCAATCTAATCCAAGTACACTGGGTGCATACAAGAGAAAGCAACTCATTGGAGAGAGGGTAAAGGGTAAACAAAGAGCCAAAGATACTCTGAGCCAAATTTCTATCTGATGTTTGGAATGTAATAGAATTGATCAGCATTGCATAAATGCATAAATGANTGCAGCATAAATGAAAATGATCACAGTAATCTTTACAAGCAATTACAGATGTACTGATATAGTATCAATGGATTATAAATCTGCAAAGCAAGCAGCAAATGCAAGTAAAATATTCACAGACATTCAACCACAAATAGTTTTACCATTTAATTCTTCTGCAACAGGAAGGTGCAGCTTGGGGAATGGGGGGAAACCTACGGATTGTGTGTTCGTTTACAAATACCACAGTTTTCAGTATTTAACATGCCAAAATAGCCATGTTCAATTCTGGCAATAAAAAAAAATATATGCCATTAATGCTCCTTGAATTATTTTTCAGGAAAAACAAAAGGATGGCATTGCAGCCTGAAATAGATACAGGCCCCATTTCCAATTCTACATCAAAGACACATTGAACACAGATCAACATATTAACCCAAAATTAGGTTAAAGCAGGGGTTCATTCAAACACCAAAAAAGGAATCCCCTAAGAAATTCACTCCATAATATGGACACTCAGTTTTCATCGTTCTTTTTTATCAAAAGAGATTTGTTCCCTTCAAGTTTCTACCGAATAAGAGAAACCAATCCTAGCGCCCTCAATAACCGGTAAAAATAACAAATTTAACGGGCGAACAGGGTTTGGAACGAAAAGAAAAACAAAGGATTAGGTGGGTCTTCAATCCAGACTACATACTATGATCTGCTTTGCCAACTCCGTTGTACTTTTTAAATCTAAATTTGAAATTTATAGGCAATAAAAGAAAAAGGAAACGGAATAAATACGAGAACAACCTTCAAACCAGCAGGTCCTCCACCATAGCCAAAGTACTGAACCGCATGCATAAGCTTTCCTGCCATACTCGCAGACGAGAAATCGGTGTGTAGAGGTAGAGTGAGATAGGGTCCGAATTTAATTCGAAAGTTTAGCGGTGGCCTTTAGTTAACGGCAAATTCTAGGATTCGAAGGAGTAAATGACGGAAATGGGCCTGTCGACGTAGAAAATATAAGGCGCCGTCTCGATGTGCGGTTTGGATTTCTGTTTTGGTATAAATCGAATAAAATATTATTATTTTAAATTTTAAAAAAATTAAATTATGTATTATATTTTATATAAAAATTTAAAAAATTATAATAATAAAATAAAATGGGATAAAACATTTTTACCATCCAAACATGCCTTATAAATATTTTAGTTTTTATTTCTCAAATTAGCTATAATATTAAGAACTTTCGCAAACAAAAAAAAAGCTATAATATTTAAAAATATTATATTTATAAATGGGCGTGTATCACATATTTAATAAATTACTTACTTGATATAATATGATCATTTGATTAAAAAAAAATTAAAATTTGAAACTTTGGAATCAAAGCTTATCATTTAAATAAAATTGATTAGATACTTCACATGCCAACTTTTAATAATTTGAGGAAAATTTATATTTTCAAAAAAAAATTCAATTGCAGTTTGGACAAAAAATCAGTCCGTTTATTATCATGATCTTCTAAAAAAATAGTTTCTAAAGGTGATAAAATTAAATTTATAGTAATTTAAAAAGAATTATGAGAGACAGATCGAGTTTCCATTTTTTTTATCTTATATATTTATATATTTGGGCGGTACTATTTATCCCAAAATTTCTTTTCTTTTTTTTTGCTCAAGTAATTTTCTCTTTTAAACTTTCTTTCGAATAATTGATGGGATTTCTAATTACTGTATGTGTTGGTTTTTGTAAATTTGAAAAACGGTGTCTAAAGGAACCATCATGCCACGTCAAAAAAATTTTAAAAATTAGAAATTAAAAATGTTAAAAAATTCTAAAAGAATAATATTAGATATTGCTATTGGGGTGAAGCCATGTGCATGCAATCATTTTGAAAAAAATAGTGTTCATTATTAAAACAAAATGAAACTCTATATGAAAATCTTACATTATACACTTCTACTTAATCAAACTGTGATTTGTCATTTTTATCTTTTTATCTTAATATTAAAATATGTATGTTTAAATATAAAAGTAAAAATAATAAATCACATGTTGGTTAATTAGGTGGAGATGTATGTTGTAAGACTTCTTTATAGCAGTCCTATTAAAAAAATAAATAATCATGTGGATCACAAATTTATCCTAATTTTTTTAAAAATAAATACACAAAACTTGCACCTTAAACTTGCATTCCAAAGTAATTAATTTCACTACAAAAAAAATAGATTTTTATGAGTAATTTATTAGAACCAAGAGACTGAATTAATTGTAAATACAGACTATTTACAACCAATTCAATCCGTTGAACGCAAAAATCCTTTTTTCTGTTTGTTCCATAAGCGATAACGATACGTTCAATGATCTCTAGTACTCGATGCAAACAAACGAACAAATAAAAAAAATGACAGGCAAAAACTAATGAATTTTTTCAAAATTACGTGCACGTAATTTTTAAAAAAATATATAAAATAAAGGCAAAAGATGCCCTAGTTTGTGCATTTCTTAAGACCAATCCTATAAGATCCAAAGTAATTGGTCTCAATCAGCCAAAAAAATAGTTGAAGATATATATTGATTGATTCAAATAGTACTCGATCATGTTACTATTAAAATATTTTAAAGACCAAATAAATAATTCGTACAACAGCCAACAAGTTAATTAATTAAGCATGGACGGTGCGTGGCGCGACACGTCACATTGCAGATGTGGCCAGCTTGTAGAAGGAGACAGAGAGGAAAATTACAAGAGAGGTCGACAAGCCGATTAATTTTGTTAAAGTCATTATTCAAAATAACTTTATTTTATACTTCAAGTTAATTACAAAATTAATCGTAAGTATCTAATTTTAACTGTTAAAAAAACAAAAATAGATGAGGTCTAAGGTCTGGTTTGTTTTCGCAGATAAGATGAAATGAATCGAGATAAAAGTTGAAAGTTGAATAAAATATTATTAGAATATAATTTTTTAATCTTATTTTTATTTTAAAATTTGAAAAAGTTGAATTATTTATTTTATTTTATTTTAAAATTTAGAAAAGTTATAATATTTCGATAACATAAGATGAGATGAGATATAAATAGTTGTGAAAACAAATGAGGCCTAAGTTTGTGAGAGTACAATACTACATTATACATTTTTTGTATAAGATAACATGTAAAGATACTATTAAAATGCATTTATTTTCTCTCTCGAGAATATCACCAGCTCTTAGGGAAAATGAGCGTTATTGTCGTAGAGAGATTTTATAAAAATAATTTCATAAATCGACGTAATTTCACGTGATATGTTAGATCTATTTTATAAAAAAATAATTTTACAATTTGATATACCATATATAGACATATCAGCCTGTAAATTTACTTAGAGAAGTACTATAATCACAAAGAAATTTCATAAAAATAAACTTATTAATTGACATGAATTTATATAATATCTTAGACAGAATCGCTTCCAAGCAGTCCGGCCGATTATTAGAGAAAAACAGCCCTACTATCACAAAGTGCCAAGTAATAAATCACACCAAAAGAGAAATTAACACAGGCTCATAAGATCAGAGGCCAAATGTTAAGAAGCCAGAACGCAAAAACCCAGTTCGAATCGCACAGCGCTACCCGCAAAACTTATCTCACCGAGACCCCATCTCTTCCGTTGGAGCTTTTCAGTGCACCGTCGCTGAAACTCATCTCTCCGAGACCTGCTCGCCCACACAATTGTTCATGGCAGACAATTGTTCTGTTTCTAGGTGGAAGCATATTTTGGGTTGGAAGCTCCACGACCTTGTCATTTTCAATTGATTTGTTATTGGGTTGGAAGCATTTTTTATTTCTGGAAGCACCACATATTTTAATTAATGATTTTTTATTTGAATGTCAACCCAGTTCAAATTGCACTAAAGGCTTTGCGAATCTATCACACAGAAGGCTTTGGTTCTTCTAATTGGGTGAGTCGTGGTCACACAATCACAAAGTCTTAGGCCCCGCTTGGATACATAGATGAGATGAGATGAGATGAGATGTTTTGAATAGTAGTTGAATAAAATATTAATAGAATATATTTTTTAGTATTATTTTTATGTTGAAATTTGAAAAAGTTGAATTGTTTATTATATTTTTGTATGGGGATTTGAAAAAGTTGTAATGATTGAGATGAGATGAGATGAGATGAGAGAGGAGTTTTGTGTAAACAAACGGGGCCTTAATGCGTACAGGGCAACACATTATTGGCATGCTGTTTTTAATGGATTATAAGCCTAACCGGTCAGAATAATTTCTCTAGATTAGAACTACTATATAATAAAAATAACTTTACAATTTAACATATCGTATCAAACCATGTTAATTTATAAATATACTTTTACGATATCTATGCAACTAAAACGTTTCTCATTTAATTTTATAAAATATCTTTTATGGCTAAAATATTCTTTTAAAAAAACATGACCAAGACAAATCCAAAAGTCACATGAACAATATGAAGTCATAAAAAGCATCAATACAAATTACACATGATCTGTAATTTACTTATACAACCAGCTCCTCAGTAATTAACGGATAATTTTGATTCATAAATCAATAACAGAGACAAAACATCATATTACGTACAAACAATTAAAGCATACAAAGAAAATTCTTCAACATACATCATTCAAACACCAAAATCACCACAATCAACTTAACAATATTTTAAAATCTAATTTATAAATGGCCCTTAATTTTCACAACCTCTTCATTTGATCATCACCAGTAACTCCAGGCCTATATATTACCTAAGGCTCCACGATGATCTTCCCAAGAACATGATCATGATCAACATTCTTAGCCCAAGCATCCTCAGGCTTGCTCAAGGAATACTTAGAGTCAATCACTGTCTTAATCTTCCCTTCCTTCATCAACTTCACAAGAATTTCCAGGTTCTCAACCTTAAGACTCAAGAGCACTGGGATCAGCTGCTTCTTGGAGAATGTAAGTTTCTTCAGGGTATATGTCTTGATGGTACTTAACGTAGGATTCACATCATATATCTTCCCGTTGGATGCCAAATGAGGCTCAAAAGTCGACCAAGTAGTGGCCGCTGCACAGTGGATAACCACGTCGTATTTCTTCCCCGACGGGCTCTTCAGAGCTGCCCCATCCGGGGTGGTGCAGTCGACAACCTCGTCGGCACCTAAACTCTTGACAACCTCAATGTGTTCGGGTGCACACGTGGCTGTAACGTGTGTGTTTCCGAGCTTTGCCAGCTGAACTGCGTAGTGACCGACGCCGGATGAGGCTCCGGTGATGAGGACATTTGCTGGCTTTCCGGTGCCGTCGAGCTTGATCCCGGCAGAGTCTGTGAGGGCCTGGTGAGCCATGAGGCCTGCGGCAGGTAAGCCTGCACCTTCTGCTGCTGAAACTTCCGCTGGCCTGATCACTACCATGTTCGCTTTTGCCACAAGAAACTCGGCCAATCCACCTCCAATCTGTAATTAATACATAAAATATGTATACGTTCAGTTAAAAAATTAAATAAATAGGAGTTCTGATGATAATTAAGATCAGCTAGCTAGCAATAAGGAGGAGGAGTTCTTACAGAAAAATGAATCATAGCAACGACTTTGTCACCAGCTTTGAAATTCTTGACTGATGCTCCAACCACAACGATCTCGCCGGCAACATCAGTACCTATATATTATTCCAATAAAAAACTAAATAATTCCAGTCGAAAGGCAAAGAAAAATATTATAGAATGCAAAACTTCCCAAAATTTGCAAAATATTGCAACAATAATATGGGACGTATATAGTACTGACTAGCTAGTGATGGGTAAGATTGATCACCACAGCATCTGATCATGAATATATATATATATTTATATATATTATATAAACCGATGAATGAAGTAAAATGAAATTACCAGGTATCTGAGGAAGGCCTTTAGGAAACATAGGCTTCAGCATGCCTTGCTGAATTTTCCAATCAATCGGACTTAGACCAGCTGCTTCCACTTTTATTAAAACCTCGTCTTTTTTTGGAGCGGGAACCGAAACTTCAACATACTGTAACAGGAAAATATATATATATATATATATATATCAATTTGCAAGACTATACAAACAAATTCATGACCTAACTCATTTCATAATTCTTTATAAGCATGGTCAAGATCTTATGGATTTTCCATAATTAAGTAATATGAAATTATTCTCAATACTGTATATTATATTATAGATGTCAAAAGGCTTTCTTTTTTCGAAAGAGAGGGGCAATTAAAACTTGTGAAGAGATCTTAAATTAAAAAAGTTAGTTAAGTATTAATTTATCTTCCATCCATGCAGTAGTACTACTACTTTCGATATATATTTCAACATCAAGCAAATATATATACACGATAATGGGTCCAGTAGTTTCAAAAGTCAACCAAATGATCTTTGACAGATAAACTACAAAACAAGTAACCAATTATATACAAGCTGCGAATGCACGACATCGATCGTAATCTAGACAGCTCGATCATTATAAATTCAAACTAGATCAGATCACATTTACGTGCTTATATATATATATATATATGTATGTGTGTGTACGCTTGTGCACGTTTCAGCTACCCAGATGAATCGATACGATCGATGCTTATTCGGCCGACCGAGAGCCGGCCGGCCAATTCCTGATCACAAGTTTGTGCAGATCACTATATATATATATATACGTACTAAATCCGGCAGAGATATATTGAAAGAAACATGAGAAAACCATTTTTTGACATGATAATTAGATAGATCATATATAAATGAGAAAACGATTTAATATTGGTCGAGAAAGCTCTGATTTCTTGCAGCTAGACCAATAATGACACACCCACATGTGGGCTTCTTTTCATAAGTTAAAATCTAGCCAAAAATAATGATATAGCTAATGAAACATAGAGTTACTTGTCGAGAATAGATCACAGAAAGCAAGATATAATATATATATATATATATATATATATGTGTGTGTGTGTGTGCAGGAAATTAATTACCTTGAGATCAGTAGGTCCTCCGCCACAACTACCGTACTGAACTGCATGCATAACCCTGCCTGCCATAATATATGCGCTCTCGCAGTCTCACACGAAATGCTTCGGGCAAGTGTTAATTTGTATGTAGAGACAGATCAAAATGTGAGAAATATAGTACTGGAACGTACGTACGCAGAAGCTAGCTGCTAGCGATATTATCGATAGTTATAATTGGACTGGTTTTATAGCGACATGGGATTTCGCGGATAAGGGGGAGTAGGTAATTGTACACTTTGAATGACGAAACTAGCCCCATTGAATTTTCTTATTTTCGATCGTGTGTCCTTTGACTTCTGACTAAATAGTGCGTGGAAAATGTAGCGTACGAAGTAGTCGTATTCTTAAGGAGAGCTGGCACTAATATGACGGTCACAGCTGTGGGGGAAAAAGAAGGTGAGACGGTAAGAGGCTGAGAACTTCATTGAAAATTATATAAGACTAATGATACACTCATAATATATTTTATAATAATATATTAAAATAAAGATATTTTAGTAAAATCTTATTACTTTTATACAATATTTTACTAAAATATCATTCACTTTAACACATTGTTGTAGAATGTGTTGTGAGTAAATCATTTTTCATTATATATATCTCAAGACTCAAATGACTGTGAATCTGAACATGATCAATATATCTTCTTCTGGATACGTGCATGTGTTCTTAGTAGGGCTGAAAACCTACGCTATCGGCTCAATTTTTTACCAAAATCGATGTCGATTGATGGAGGAGATTTGCATGGGACAACTGACTATACGGATCGATGGAGAGCAAAAATAGTGGCCGTTTGGTTTAAAATCAAACGGCGCCATTTCATTTGTATTTTTTTTGTTCAAACTGGCGTTTCAAAGCAATGTCATTTCACTCAAATAAGTAAAACAACATCGTTTTATATATGTATAATTTTTAAAAATTATATAATTTATATAATCGATTGGTTCAATGGTTCGATCTAGTTTCAAATCGGGACCGAATTGGCCGATGATGGTTTTGACATAATTTTGCCACCAACCGATCGATTCTACACTGATTTTGGCCGATTTCGTGCTTCAACAACCGGTCTGAGATGGTTACGATTGGTTTCTTCGATTTGTGTACACTCCTAATTCTTGGAGTACTAGAGATCATGTCCATTATCCGTTATAAGTAAAAGTCAATGAGACTTGTACGTTCATACATATATGGCACATTTTGTACTTATATATTGACTTGGGTTTAGGCTAAATGCAATTATTTTGGGGGGTAAGAATAAAATACTCTCTAATGATCACTCTTAATATATATCTTAATTCTCTAGCTAGCTAGGAGATAGTAGCCAGCGGTTCTTCTTCTTCTTATTCTTTTTTAATGAACCAGAACATGCTAGATCAGCCGGATTTTTCAGTGCTAATCTCTTGTTTCCAATTTAGTATATAATAAATATAAATTATATAAATTATCTACAGCAATATATAATTGGTAGATTCCAGTAAATAATTTTTTGGTCGAGTCGTCGACAAAATCATAAACTTTTATTTAGAATAATGCTTAATCATAGGCCTGGTTTGGTATCACACATCTTTTAAATTATCATCTCGATCTCATCTCAACATCTAAATACTATTCAATCACAAATAATTTTTAATTTCAAATTTTTAATTTTTTAATTTTTTCATCCAATAATCATCTAATCATTATAACTTTTTCAACATTCTAAACAAAACATAAAATAATTTAATTTTTTTAAATTTTAAAATAAAAATTATATTCGAAGCTTCTTTTAACTTATAATTTTTTATTCAATTTGTTTATCTCATTTTCCAATTTAAAATTTATTTTCTTAATCAAATTATACATATTAATATGTAATGTAAATATTTTTAAATAGAATTATTGACCAACCATCAAATAAGGCCAAGTCTAGTCCACACTGCGTACCTAGTCCTCCTCGTGCTGATCCCCTGTCGACGTCACAGTTTCATTTTAGTCTTTTTTATTTTTGAACTTTAAAAAATAAAATAAAATACTAATTAATATTTAAAAATTAAAATATAAAATATAAAATTTATAAGGGAAGAGACTGATTCAAATTATAACAGAGTCGTTATTTCTTAAAAAAAGCATAAGAATTAGTTAATCTCAATCTGGACATGGCGGTGGTTGATCATAAAAAAATGAGAATATCTTCTCATCGGTACATCTGATGTAAGGCTGAGAACAGCCTCCAATAGAATAAGGTCACGTAGTCCATCCATTTCATAATCAGATGAAGGTGTGACCTATGAACCAGAGTCAAAAATGGCTGAAAAGCCACTGGTAAAATGAACATCTTATGCTTCAAAATCTTGTGGGCATGCATTTATTTGAAGGATATTTCCTGCAGGTCTGAATCTGATAGGAGTAGTTTAAATTGAAAGATGGATAATTTTCAATATTTTGCATCGATCCGTTGTCATAAATTCCTACTTTTTCCCAGAGAATTTCTTTCATGTTGTTTTTGATTCCATGATTTTCTTCTGTGGGTGGCGATGGACCGGCAGCGTCTGGATGGGGTGGGAACGTATGGTGGCTGGGTGAAACAATGGAGTGAAAATAGGTTTATGGAATTTTGGAAAAAAATCTGATGGGGGTGGTCCCATATAATGTTTTACCATTTATTGATGTGGCAGTTTTTCACTGGATGCTGGTTTCACGGATGGGGTACCGCTTCAAAGAGGTCCTCTAAAAAGATTCCTTTAAAAAATTGATAGACAACGAGATTTTTGATGCACTGATTTGATTTTATTATTATTATATGCCTGCTTAAACGTCTTTTGTCAATATATAATACGTGGCTCCACCACTCGGTTAATTTGCAATTAATATGGCCGTAATTTGCGAGGACCGGAGCAAATATTAATTATTAAATTGATTAAAAAAAATATTCAATACAATATTATATACTGCTTTAAACAAAAATATATTATTCGCCCGCCCTTACAAATTTATCGCAACTTAATTTGGGTCAATTACGTTAGATATAATTATGGATTTTGTAAGTCTTGTACATTATTTTTAAAAAAGAATAAATTATTATTAAAAAATTAATTTTTATTGTGAATTTTATATTTATTTATTTAAAAAAAATTAGTATACGACGTTTGTACACTCTATAATTATAAATATTATTTATTTATTCAGTTTCAATAAAAAATAGATATTTATGACTAGAACGATGACAGGGCACCCTACACTCCAAATGATTTAATTATATATTGAATGAATGTGAAAAATATGCAGTATTCATGGTTATATCCAGTTGAACTTTTCTCTGTCTCTGAAAGTTGAAAAGTGAAAAACAATATTAATTGTTGTTAATTTAACTCCTTTCTTTCTATGTAATATTGTCTCTATTTTTTTTTTTTTTGAAAAATTCTTTTCATAAATCTCATATACCATACACAATATTTTTTGTAAATTTTTTAATTTTTTTCTCTTATTAAATATGTATTATATAGATGTTGTATAACAATCCTCTTCTTTCTTTACAGAACGATCAGTTTTTATTTGCAATTTTTGAGCCCAGATTATAAATTGAAGAAGAATATTTCGTATCAATCACAATAGACAAGCAGATCGTGAAAGCTAGCTGTACCGTGTAGTCAAAGGTCTGAATCCATGACTTCTGCGAAATAATTACTTGTTAACAACTAGTCAAGGAAGACTTAGGTTCTGCGTGTAAGCAAGGCATCAAGGCGTGTAAGCCATGGCTTAGTCCTCAAGTTCACGCGTTCTGATGGTTTTGTAATAATTCAGGGACAGGAGACTTTCATTTTATCTAGTCAACTCATCCAAAGGAAAGGAAAATGAATGCATAAAATTTGTATGTAGCTGCAGTCACTCTATGCATGCCCTTAATCATGGAATTAAAATTAGATGCATCTTTTTCCATTTTTCTGATCTTCCTGTAATTAGCTATCTTCTTCCACCATCTGCTACAGCTTATTTGAACAGTAGTTGATGAGTTGGGAGAGCTCAAATCCAGCTGCTTCTACTCAGAATCAATGAACATATATATACTATATATATATATATATATGTCTGAACTTGGACATGCAAATTAGCTATATATTGATATCTTAAAGAAGACAAAAGAAGATCAAGAAAAATAACACATCTTAAAATTTAGAGCACTAATCTGATCTTACACTAACTATGTATGTGCACGAATACATGCATGTCAAGCATTTTCAGTAACATATCCTAAAGCATCCTTGTAATTGTTCCACAAATCCGACACCATCGTCGAAATCATCTCCGAGAAGCCCTCCAGAAGCTCCGGCACACCTGTCAACAGCCCCTCCCATTTAGTCCTGGTTTGCTCCACAAGGCCTCCAATCGCCGAGCCAGCAAAAGCAGCAGACCCCGAGACACCATTTATAAGAGCATCAAACACAGTGGAGATGAGAGTTTTGACTGCTTCTATCAGAAGCTCCATGAAGTATTCCAAGCATCCCTTGATGGCCTCCGCGACTTGTTCTAGAGCACCATGGGCGGCTTCCCCCGGCACTTTGAATGCATGGATCGATACCACCAGAAGGTTTGCGACAGCGGTGAATAAGAATCGAGTGATGAGATTCCATGACGTTGTTATCGCCAAGAAAATGATTTTCAGGAGGAAACCCAGCATCTGGATTGAGAGGAATTAGATCGATACAGAGATCAGAACAAAACCTGAGGATCGAGGAAGAGAACGTTCTGACGCTTATTATTATTAATCTACATATATATATATATATATATAGAACATTTCAAAGTCATTTGGTAGTCATGTTAGTGGTTAAAACCGTGTAGCCTGACTAGTTTATATAGTTGAACCCGTTGGATGTCATAAAGATAGAGCGTTTAGGTTTTATATTAAAGCAAGCAGTTGTTTTCTAATCACCTTTTCTTACTTATTAAACAAGAAATTAATGACAAATCTCTTTGATGTTATATCATAATAAATGGCGAAGTCTTCTAAGCAATTGCTTGCAACCTGCAAGGCAACGACTCCTTAATAAGGACATGTTTGGACTGATCCTATATATCAATCTGATTTTTCTATTTTCTGTCGAAATATTCACGAGTCAAAGAACAAGATATTAAGCACTGAAAAAAGAAAAGGGAAAAAAAGGGATCATATCTCTTCTCCATTATCCTCTTGAAGATCTGAACAACCTTCCCCGATCGATAACGGTCCATATAAACCAGTTATTCAGATTATCGACCAGAATAGACTGAGAAAAAAAAATTCTGCCCGAATGAACAGTCCTACGCGCGAGATGCAAGAACAATATTGCCTTGCATGAAAGGCCGTAGAAGCAGCCTTAAAACCGTGGATGTGTGATAAATTATAATGGTATAAAACATGTTAGAATTAAGATGGGATGGGAGAATATAATTTCAACTTTATGATGAAAAAAGGCTTCACAACTTAAGCTAATTAATTAGGATTTAATTAATTAGCAATCTCAAATTAACATACTGAGGAAGCCTAGCCCATTGCAAACTCTCAGCTTACTGATCCTATTTGAGATAATTAACTGCTGAAAACTAGACACATATTGGACGGATTGAAGGTGCCAGCAGCATAAAACCAATATTATAATTTACCTTTTATCGGTTTAAGTGTTTGGGATAAAGAATAATTTCAGAGTAAAATTATGATTCTATATTTCACCCTATATCCTATTAATAAATATTCAACGCATCGAATCTCTTTATAATTGAAAGAGAATATAACTCATAGGAACTCTATCATTTTTCTAACTCATATAAAAGGATGGGTTAGCAATATAATATAAATAATTAAATATATTTCTTATTTCTATCAATTTCAACTATGTTTATAACAAGTTGTGATTTGACAATAAAAAAAAAAAGAATAATTATGGTTATCAGTTACTATTCTCACACCATACATATTATGAAAAACACTTCATACTATAAAAAAAAAAATCAGGTGTAGGATAAATAGAATTACTGATATATAGCAAAATTCACAGCTAAGCTCCTCCTGTGATAGAATCATAGAAGATAAATAGTCAAAGGCGAAGAAGAAGATTCGAAGAGTTTGCGAGGGTGGATAGGTGGTGCTGAACTTGGCAAAGGAGTTGGTCATATTTTAGTGGCCATTTATGTCCATTATTTTTATTCTGAAGAGAGCAAAACAAACGAGAGAAAGCACGGTCATTCGGTCATTAGTAGTGAGAAATTTTCCTTTTTTTGTCCTTTTGTTTTTCTTGATCTTTACGGTTGGAACAAAGTGACCCAGACACAGCTCCTCAGCCAAGTATATGGTATCATTGAGAACTTGCATACGAAAGAACAAGGGGGAGAGAGAGAGAGAGGGAGGGAATCGAAGGCGTTCTGCGGGGAGAATGTGTTTTGTGGGGGGTGAGTGGGAGGGGGAGAGCTGCTGTGTTTTGTGGAGTTTAAAAATAGAAAAACAAAAAAAAAACACCCATGACCACGCTGGCACCCATGGTGGGCAGTGGAAGGCTTCGGAATAGCAGCCTAGCAGGACTTTTGAAAATACTGTAAATTTAAGGGTGATCACTCATCTCTTGTATTGCACCTCTGATGATTTCCATAGTAGTGTTGATTGAGGAATAAATACTCTAGTGTCGCCATTTTGCCCATTTTCGTTCTTCTTTCTCCCACAAATATGCCTTTCTTTCTTTTGTCCAAACCCAGCTATCTATCGTAGGCAAAGGACAGAGTTTAAGAGGAAGTCAAAACAACAACAATCTTCTAGATCTCTATTGAAAAATTTCCCAGGCAATCTGCACACGCTAGCTCTTTTCTTTGTTATAATTATCTTATCCTGCAGCTTTATCTTTGAAGAATTCTAATCATGCAATCACTAATGATGAAATAATCAGAACATGTTGGAACGATAAGGAAGACAACGACCGTCTTGGATGCTCAAGAATAAGTTTGATTTTTGCAACAGCATCCACATGAGGAATTGGGAAAGCAGAAGATATAGAGGCTTGCATCTTGCAGCTAGCCCAAGTATTGGAAATATTCACATTTTACCAGAACTTAAAACGTAATTCCAGTATCCTTGACCTTAGATTTCAATAGTTAAAAGAACCATACAGGAATAGTCATGATCATGTCTTACTAGCCTAGCCAATATTGCAGGAAAATTCATCAAAAGAAAGTTAAAGCCATGACATTGAGAGTTGAGAGCCATTAACAATGTCAACAAGAAAATAAAAATCCTCCAGATCTGAAAATAAATTTTCAGATTTGTAAGGATTCGCAAAAAAAAAATTCTAAGAAATCAAAGAACACAGAGAGAAAGAGAGATTAAAGAGATGGAGAAGTGGAGATTGTTGTTTGCTTGGTCGAGCGATGCGAGACAAGGCTACGTGTTGGCGCTGGTGCGGCTGAGAGAGGAAGCAGGAGACAGAGAAATAAAGAAAGAAAGAAGAGAGAGGAGGTGAAGAAGAACCTGTAACGTTTGGGTTATGAGGGACAACATTTTGTGAGAAATAAAGAGGCGTTGGCGCTGAGATGAAGAAATAGAAGGGGAAACAAATTTAGGGTTTCTAGTTTCTACACGTCTAAACGGCGTCGCAGTTTAGGGTGGGAAGGGCTGGGCTGGGTTGGGCCTTGGGTATGAAGTTGGGTAGTGAGGATCTTGGTTTCATCCCTATTTTTTGGGCCTAACATGTCTCAAATAGATAGATATAAATGTTTTTGAACTTAAGTGTTACCTTAGGTAAGATGTTTTTATTTTAAGAAAAATTTTATTCATCATTTACCGATCACACATCGCATAAATAGAGCATAGATTTCTTAAATGGACATACATAGAGCACGTCACGATCACCATCTGCTTATTTATTCAAGCTTAAGATGGTATAACTTTATGTTTTTCTTTTCTTTTCATTCTAAGCAAATTGGAGCGACTTTATTTTCCGTGTCCGCTCCCAGATCCTTCACCATAACCATGACCTTCACCATAACCTGAACCTTTACCGGAACCACTTCCTCTGCCAGAACCCTCGCCATAACCTTCACCATATCCAGAACCAGAGCCTGAATCTGGTTTGCTTCCTGATCTTGATCCAGCCCTTGATCCAGCGTAAGATCCAGCATATGACCCTGCTTCTGACCCAGCACCAGAGGAGCCTGACCCAGAACCTGATCCCGAGGCAGAGCCTGAACCTGACCCTGAGCTAGACCCAGAACCAGAACCAGAGCCTGAGCCTGACCCTGAGCCTGCACCACCTCCACCTCCACCTCCGAGTCCAATGCCTAGCCCTACACCAAGACCAATTCCAACGCCACCAAGGTCCAAGCCTAGGTCCTTTCTTGCCACTCGACTTTCAGACACCATTGCAGAGGTTGAAATGATTAAAGCAACAAGAGCAAAGCACTTCAAACTGCCCATGATTTGAGGCCAACTTGCCCAAAGAGCCAACAGTATATCAATCGAGGTTTGGAACAATGGGAAAAAATAGTGTATTCTAAAATTTAGCTATTTGAGCTAATGTGTTTAATTAGTGTGGCGGGGAGGTTGAGAAACAGGGCTATATATAGTGATAGATGGCGAGGTTGGTGGAGCAGGTGAAGTGGTGAGCGAGTAGACTGTAGCATGAGCAAGAAGTGGGAAACAGGCGTGGCTTGCTTTATTATCAGGGATTGTGATGAATTTGGGGCATTTTACTTAAATCTGATTGAAAAAACTGAAGTTTGTGGATGCAAATGCATGCAGGGGTATTTGGGTACTGATATGATCAATTTTATATGTTACCTGGGTAGCTAGGTGGAATATTGGGTGGACACAATAATTTTAGGATGGTGCCGACCCATTTACATTTTATTCCCCACTCACTCGTCATAGTGGAGTCTACGTACAGGTGGCTCACAAACACAAGACAAGATAAAGTTCTGATCATTTCTTTCGGGGATCGAAAACATTATGACATGTATGTTGCGTATACCTGTTGGAGATGCAAGACATTCGATGCAATATATTATTAAGAATGGCCGTGCATACAGCTAGCTAGCAAGAAAATTTTACAGCAGCCAGCTCCAGTTCTTTCTTTCCACAGACATCTCGAAACTGCATCCATGCTCCCTCCACGGCCTTTTATTACTTGTTTTTGTTTTTTGGATAATTAATGCCTTAATTTACACAACAGGCCGGAATGGAAAAAAAATTATCTCTAGCCCATGAGATGATTCGGATTTTGATACGGTACTCTTCACTTTCATCCATAAAGTAAATAACAAATAAATATAAATAAAGAGAAATATATCATAAAAGTGACCTCCGGATCAGCGGAAATTTATGGGGTATAAGAATTATTTTAATCATTGTCATTCAACAATTCGTAATATAATAGGACGCACATTTTGGATATTGAAATCACGGTTTAGATTGTTAAAACTCATGCCTGCGTATTCAGTTGGGAGGTAAGGGTTACTAGGTTGATGTCTGGCACATAAAAAGCTTACTTTAAAAATAGCAGGCAAATGGGCAAAGCTGTAGAATCATTCTAAAAATACTATATGAACAATGAAGGCCAACACGTGCCTATCTCTATAAACCTTCAGGATTCATATTCAAGTCTTTTAATATAGAAGCATATATATTAGCGTATAAATCTTTCCTCAATCTTGCTGGTGGCTTCAATAAATTTTATAATGGGAGAACAAGCATTAAATGGCTTGCCTCTTTTGTTGAAAAAGAAGGCGTGGATTTTATCCCTTGCATTGAAGCCAATTTCAGCCTCAAGTTAACTTTCTCTCAAGTTTGAGGGACGAACACCATGGAAATCATTTCTCATCTACTTGCAGTTGAAGGACTTTTGGTGTTGGTGGTGTTGTACAATCTATGGAGGGTGAAAACTGGAAGTCATAATAAGGATATGTTAGCGCCAGAACCATCGGGTGCCTTGCCGATTATTGGCCACCTACATAAACTTCGTGCCCAAATCCCAATTGCCAGAACCCTGGCTACCATGGCTGATAAATATGGTCCCATCTTCATGTTTCGGTTTGGCATGAAACCTGCACTTGTGATTAGCAATCATGAGGCAATCAAAGAGTGCTTCACTACAAACGGCAGGGTTTTCGCTTCACGCCCCACGTTTAGCCGGGGAAAGTACCTTGCTTACAATTATGCAGGATTTGGGTTTACCCATTATGGATCATATTGGAGGAGTAAGATGCGGAAGCTAGTAGTTTCTGAACTCCTCTCTGCTCGCCGGCTTGAGGCACTCAAAGACTTGTAAATCTCCGAGGTGGATACTTTGGTTAAAAATCTGTAATTTGTTTGCAAGAGCAACGAGCACAAGCAAGTCAAGGTGGCGATTAGTGAATGACTTGAGGGCCTAACCCTGAATATAGTTACTAAAGTTATTGCGAGGAAGAGATATTTTGATTACGGCAATGGTGGAAATGATGAAGAGGCAAAACGCACAAGGAAAATTATAAGAGGATTCATGTATTTAGCTTGAAGCATGTTGCAGGGGAATTTGACTCTCTAGTAGGGAGTTGGGTTGAAGAACATATTGCGAGGAGGCTCAAGAGTGATGAGCAAAGCCACGAGCCGGACTTCATGGATGTCATGCTATCGCTAATTGAGGAGGATTCCATGTTTGGTCATAACTCATACCCGAGAAACCAAGGCAACTGCAGTGGTATGTTTAGTAATGCTATTTTATTTTTAAACTCCTTGATCGTCTATATTATAGAAATAAACTGCATCTTTGTTTGAGCTGCACATGATCCGGATCAACTAGCTAAAAATACCTTAGAATTTGCAGATAATTTATTGTTCTTACTGTATACTGATATGCTTTTGTTTTCAGAAACCATCACAAGATTACTTTCTTCCAATCTTTAACATTGGTGTCAAGTACTTATCATGATCTCGGATACCTCCCGACATCTGGGATCCCTAGCTAGATAGATTGAAATAATTCGTAATCTTATAACCTATACTTTTATCTTAACATTATATGTTGTATTATCCATCAATCGAGGAAGTTATCATTTTAAAAAATAAGAGTTGATCCGGTGGTTGACACATTGGCATAGTATGATAAAAGTATGATGAAAGTATAGTATATATATCATTACTCTCTAAGCATTCCATCATGCATTTCTCCTTGTTGCAATTTAAGTCCACTTGTAGAATTGGTAAATTGATCTCAGTTAATCAAATAATGTTCGAATTCACGAGTTAGTCTATCTTTGGTTCATATTCTAATAATGTTAAAGTTCAGTTGAAGCTTAATTTCTTTTATTTACCTAACTATGGTTCCATTTTCATGTTGTAGACTCTCATTTTGGGCGGTTCCGACACTATATCACTTAACCAGCTAATATGGCTCATATCCTTATTATTAAATAATAAAAATGCTTTGAAGCGTGCACAAGAAGAGCTGGATCTCAAAGTTGGAAGGGATAGATGGGTGGAAGATTCTGATATTATGGATCGATCTAGTTTATCTCCAAGCCATAGGCAAAGAATTCTTGCCCTTACACCCACCAACCCCTCTTTGCCAGTTCCACATGAGGTAATGGAAGATTGTCAAGTTTGTGGCTATTACGTTCTAAAGAGAACTCTCCTGTTTGTAAATGTGTGGAAGTTGCATCAAGACCCAAGGGTTTCTCTCAAGTCATGCAAGTCTGGATGCCTCAGATCAACATTTTGAATTCATACCATTTGGGTGTGGAAGAAGATCTTGCCCAGGATTCAAGTTTACCTTGCAAGTATTGCAATTGACACTAGCCAGTTTGCTTCAGGGATTTGAGTTAACAAGCCGGTGGACATGATTGAGGGCCTAAGCATCACCTTGGCCAGGGCAACTCCCCTAGAAGTTGTCCTCACTCCGCTACTTTCTTCCAAACTCTATGAATGCTAGAGAGACCGTCAATATATATATGCCTGCATGCCTAGAATATCTGTTTTCAGCAAGTTTGTGCAGCAAGTTTGGTAATTAGTATGCAGTCTTTTTGTGGTACTTCATGTATGTATATAAAATGCAGCTGAAACTGATGAGTTACTTTCAGTCAGAATTTGAAGGGGAAACAGTTATCCAATTTTAACTTATCAATTGAATTTTTATTGAGAAAGTTATGGCCAATTAAGAAATTGTGAAAACCAAAAAGTGTTTTTTTATTAGCACCATGTGGTTGTGTAAAACGTCCAGGACTTTAGAATAGCATTAGATGTCATTAATTTAGACTTCAGAATTTTTATGGCCATCTACTTAAGCTATGAATTAGAGTATGAAACAGAGTGGCTTACTCCTAAATCTTGAAATTCCCATGGAGTTGGTTAGAGGGACATGACTTTTTGATAACTGAAACACCTTCATTCAAGACTTCGAATTAAATATTACAACATAGAATAGACCAAATAACTTGAGCGTGACTATTAGGATAAGAGCAACGCAAGTCACTACCATTCATGCCTGCTTTTTTGAGCCATCACAAAGACAAAATATATATATATATATATCTGCTCAAAAGTCAAGCATTCCCACCCAAACAAAACAAAGGATAAAAGAGTAATTTTGTTCCTAGATACAAACTTACAATTATAAATCCCTGTCTAGCTAAACATAAGAAACCACCAAATTTGAAGTGGAAAACTTCATCTTCACACTATGGAAATCATTTCTCATCTACTTGCAATTGCAGGGGTACTTTTAGTGTTGGTGCTATGGTACAATCTGTGGAGGGTGAAAACTGGAAGTCATAGTATAAAGGGCATGTTAGCCCCAGAACCATCGGGTGCCTTGCCAATTATTGGCCACCTTCATCAACTTCGTTCCCAAAACACAATCGCCAGAACTTTGGCTGCCATGGCTGATACACATGGTCCCATCTTCATGTTCCGGTTTGGCACGAAACCCACACTCGTGATTAGTAGCCATGAAGCAGTCAAGGAGTGCTTCACCACAAATGATAGGGCTTTCGCTGCACGACCAATGTCTAGCCAGGGAAAATACCTTGGTTACAACTATGCAGGATTTGGGTTTTCCCCTGGTGGATCATATTGGAGTAAGATACGAAAGCTAGTAGTTTCTGAACTCCTCTCCAGTCGCAGGCTTGAGAAACTCAAAAACATGCAAGTCTCCGAGGTGGATACTTTGGTTAAAGATCTCTACTCTGTTTGCAGGAGCAACGAAGACAACCCAGTCAGCGTGGTGATTAGTGAATGGATCGAGGGCCTGGCCTTGAATATAATCACTAAAGTTATTGCGAGGAAGAGATATTTTGGCTATGCAAATGGTGGAAATGATGGAGAGGCAAAACGCATAGGGAAATTCATGAAAGAATTCATGTATTTAACTGGGGCTCCTGTCATGTTTGATCTAATTCCAGTTCTCAAATGGATTGATTTGCAGGGCCAAGTGAAATCTATGAAGCGAGTTGCGGAGGATTTGGACTCTCTAATAGGAAGTTGGGTTGAAGAACATAGCGCGAGGAGGCTCAAGAGTGATGAGCAAAGCCACGAGCCAGACTTCATCGATGTCATGCTATCAGCAATTGAGGAGGATTCCATGTTTGGTCATACCCGAGAAACCGTTATCAAGGCAACTGTACTGGTATGTATAATGTCACTAATGTATTTGCAGACACCTTACTCGTATGATAGAATAAAATCTGTAGAAAATAAAGATAAAATAGAAAAAAGATGGAGAGGAGAGAACGAGGGATACAGAATTTGAAGTCTACAGCTATTTTAAGAAACCATCACGAGGGTAAGTTCTTCCTTCCGATTTTTAACTTTAGGCTTGATTTGGATGGTAAAAGAATCGAATTTCATCTCTTCTCATTCCATATTATCTCAATATCAAAACACCATAAAAACAAATATTTTCAATTTTAAATTTTTAATTTTTTTTTTATCTAATCATTACAACTTTATCAAACTTCCAAACAAAATAAAAAAATAATTCAACTTTCTCAAATTCTAAAATAAAAATTATATTATAAAATTATATTCTAACAATATTTTAATTTTTTATTATTTTTATTCATTTTTTTTCTCTTATTTTCCAAAATCTCATAAAAAATCTCGACTAAAACAATTTCATTACTATTCATAAATCATTTAATTATTATTTACATATCATTTCATCATCCAAACGGGCCGTAGTGCTAAGTCACTTTAGCTATAAAAGAGAATAAGAAAAGAGAGCAATGATACTTAAGCTATGCAAGTTCCGTGTATTTGTTTTGAAAAATATTAGAGTTTATTATTAAAAATATAATTTTTTCATATAGATCTCAAATTTACTTATTTTAAAAAAAAAATGCCTGAAACTTACATATCCTATAATTGTAAATATCATTTCTGAAGAAAAATAGTCAAGAATAAAAAACAAGAGTTGGCATCTCATGTGAAGCGCTTGTTTAATTTTCTTCGTCATTTTAGCAAAAAGTAGAAGTATATACCTAACAAGGGAAAATATTAAGTTGCTACCGGTGATTGACATTAAACACATAATACTATAATTGAAAAAATAGCTTATATAACATAACTCTTGAATCGTTCCATCAGATATTTCTCAGTATTGCAATTAAGTCCATTTATAAAATTGGTAATTGATATAATCGCACACTTTATTTAATCAAAGAAGGTTCTTATTCACTAGTTAACTGGTGTTTCTTTGACCCATTTTATCATAAATTTGGACCTTATTTTCTTTTATTTGCCTAATTATGGCCTCATTTTCATGTTGTAGACTCTTATCGTGGCTGGTTCTGACACTATATCTCTTAACCTGATATGGCTTTTATCTTTATTATTAAACAATAAACATGCTTTGAAACGTGCCCAAGAAGAGTTGGATCTCAAAGTTGGAAGGGATAGATGGGTGGAAGATTATGATATTAAAGATCTAGTTTACCTCCAAGCCATAATCAAAGAATCCTTGCGCTTATACCCACCAGCCCCTTTATCGTTTGCGCACGAGTCAATAGAAGATTGTCAAGTTTGTGGCTATTACAT
>QEOT01004489.1:40718-87103 GCA_003123785.1 Pterocarya stenoptera
AACTCTTGAATCGTTCCATCAGATATTTCTCAGTATTGCAATTAAGTCCATTTATAAAATTGGTAATTGATATAATCGCACACTTTATTTAATCAAAGAAGGTTCTTATTCACTAGTTAACTGGTGTTTCTTTGACCCATTTTATCATAAATTTGGACCTTATTTTCTTTTATTTGCCTAATTATGGCCTCATTTTCATGTTGTAGACTCTTATCGTGGCTGGTTCTGACACTATATCTCTTAACCTGATATGGCTTTTATCTTTATTATTAAACAATAAACATGCTTTGAAACGTGCCCAAGAAGAGTTGGATCTCAAAGTTGGAAGGGATAGATGGGTGGAAGATTATGATATTAAAGATCTAGTTTACCTCCAAGCCATAATCAAAGAATCCTTGCGCTTATACCCACCAGCCCCTTTATCGTTTGCGCACGAGTCAATAGAAGATTGTCAAGTTTGTGGCTATTACATTCCAAAGGGAACTCGTTTGTTTGTGAATGTGTGGAAACTGCATCGTGACCCAAGGGTTTGGCACGATCCTAATAATTTCTTGCCTGAAAGGTTTCTCTCAAGCCATGCAAGTGTGGATGCCTCAGGTCAACATTTTGAATTCATACCATTTGGGTCTGGAAGAAGATCTTGCCCTGGAGACATGTTTGCCTTGCAAGTATCGCAATTGACTCTAGCTCGTTTGCTTCAAGGATTTGAGCTTACAACACCATTGAACAAGCCAGTGGACATGACTGAGGGCTTAGGCATCACCTTGAACAGGGCAACTCCCCTACAAGTTGTCCTCACTCCCCGACTTTCTTCCAAACTCTATGAATGCTAGAGAGACAGTCAAACTATATATGCTTGCATGCTTATAATATCTGTTTTCAGCAAGTCTCTGTGCAACTTGTTTGGTAATTAGTATGCAGTCCATCTTTCTGTCGTACTAATTTGTTGTATGGAAAATGCTTCTAAAGCCATTGATAATATAATAAGGCTATATATGTACTGCTAGTGACTCTCAATGATCTCAACCTAAAAGTTATTGCTGTGCAAGTTATTTATTATTTATCATATGGATGAATGTGAAGAGCACCGTATCGACGTCCGAATCATCTTATGGGTCGGGGATGACTCTTTCCTCTCTTCTGGCCTATTGTGCAATTTTTGGCATTTAACAGTCACTTTATTAATAATGGCCTCCACAACAAAACCTGACACCAATATAGTTTTTTGAAATTTTTGCTCGAGTGAAGTGTTGATAGTAGTGACATTTTCGAGCTGTTTTGGCCATGTAAATATTGGAATTTGAAGATTCTTGTGAGATATGAATGTTTAGATAATTAAGTTAGCTCTCCAATGTCCCAAATATCACCTCAATCCAATATATGAGAATCAAAAGTTATATATATGACTGATTTATTTCAGCTAAGTAGATCTCATTAGATCTTGCGAATTCGAATCTTAGAACTTTTTGTTCCAATTGCGACCTAGATTCTACTCAACATATTTTCATAAAAACATGCCAACATATTAGTTTTACATTAACAAAATATAATCATAACATATTAGATGACGACGACCATGCACTGTCTTGCATGCTCAAGAATAAGTTTGATTTTTGCAACAGCATCCACATGAGGAATTGAGAAAGCAGAAGATATAGAGGCTTGCATCTTGCAGCCTAAGTATTAGAAATATTCACATTTTGCCAAAACTTAAATGTAATTCCAGAACCCTTGACTTCAGATCTCAAGATTTTAAAAAATAAAAAAACCTTACAGCAGTAGTGATGATGATGCGTAACTAGCCTAGCCAATAGTGCAGAACCTTCATCAAAAGATAGTCAGAGGTTATGACATTAAGAGTCGAGAGCCATTAACAATTAACGAGCATCCATTGACATGAATATAATTAATTATTATAGTTCATCGTTTCCTGGGAACAGAGACATACTTATAAGGTTGATGTTTGGCACATAAAAAGCTTACTTTAAAAATAGCAGGCCATGGGGCATAGCTGTAGAATCATTCTAAACTCAATATATGAACAACTGAAAAGAAGGCCAACAAACACACACATGTTTTGAGAAAATGTTTTACACAGCACACACATGAATAGCATGTAGTGTCTTGTCTTATATACAGATTATACAATAAATGTGCAGCTGCATAAAACAGATTACAAGGTTTAAAATAAGGAATTAATTAATAACAAGGGATTGAGTTTGATTTAGTTGACTTGAATCCTCAACATAATGGAATTAGATAATCGCGAGGGTTGAATTTGATTTAGTTGATTTAATTAATCACAAGGTTGAATCGATCCTTAACATAATTAATTATCACAAGTATAAAAGGTAGCGTATAAATCTTTCCTCAATCTTGCCAGTGAATATTATAATGGGAGACCAAAGCATGGCAAGCATTAAATGGCTTCTTGTCTTTCGCTGAAAGAGAAGGCATGAATTTAATCCCTTGTCTTGAAGCCAATCTCAGTCTAAAGTTTCCGTTCCTCCCAAGTTTGAGGGATGAACACCATGGAAATCATTTCTCATCTACTTGCAGTTGCAGGGCTGTTGGTGTTGTTGTACAATATGTGGAGGGTGAAAACTGGAAGTCATAATAAGGTTATGTTAGCGCCAGAACCATTGGGTGCCTTGTCGATTATTGGCCACCTTCATCAACTTCGTGCCCAAATCCCAATTGCTAGAACCCTGGCTACCAAGGCTAATAAATATGGTCCCATCTTCATGTTTCGGTTTGGCATGAAACCTGCACTTGTGATTAGCAATCATGAGGTAGTTATGGATTGCTTCACTACATATGGCAGGGTTTTCACTTCACGCTGTTAAAGAAGAGACAAACATACGAAAACTTCTCTGTTTTTCATTGAGTAATTTGGATTACATTTAGACACAAATGTAAAGGAATAAAAGAATATTTGTTGGTTACAATAACTTGAAGGAAATTCTAACAACTTTCTCTACTTTGCTATTCTAGAAGGTAGTCTGCTATTGTTGTAATGGGCGTGTATCTTGACTATGCTCCTTTGTTGTGGCTGAGATGCACGACCTGCCTACCAGCTGTATGTCTAAAGGTGTCATAGGGTCACTTATTCTGATACGCCCCTTCGAGTCCAATGGGGTATCAACCACATTGAGACTTGATCGAAAACATTGAAATTTATCTGCAACAATCGGTTTGGTAAGAACATCAGCTATTTGATCATTTGAACTGCAAAAGGAAACTTGTAATGATTTTGCCGCAACTCTGTCTCCAATAAAATGAAAATCTATGTCCATGTGCTTAGTCTTGGAATGGTAAACTGGATTCACCGAAAGGGAGGTAGCCCCTATGTTGTCGCACCACAATGTTGGTGCTTTAGGAAGTAAAACACCTAATTTGCGAGGAACTGTTTGGAGCCAAATGGTTTCAGCTGCCGATGAAGCATGAGACTTGTACTCTCCTTTTGTGGATGAACATGCGACGATGCTCTGCTTTTAGAGCTCCACGAGATGAGATGAGAACCCAAGTAGAAACAGAATCCTCTAGTTGATCTTCTATCATCTGGGCAGCCCCCCAATCAGCATCAGAGTAGGCTTGAGGGTGAAGACTGATATGAGGTTTAAACAACAATCCAAAATTGATGGTTCCTTTGAGGTATTGAAGAACTTGCTTTACTACACTCCGATGAGAATTTGTTTGGTGAATGCATAAATTGACAAATCTTGTTCACTGCAAAAGAAATATTAGGTCTAGTTAGAGATAAGTACTGGAGGCCACCAACTATACTTCGATACAAAGTAGCATCTTGGGAATCAACTATACTTCGATAAGAGCATGTTGCTTCAAGTAAGCAATGCTGTTATATATTTTCGTTGAGACAACATGAGCCTAGTAGGTGTATGATCAACGTCAATTCCAAGGAAATATGAGAGATTGCTGAGAGCCTTAACTGAAAACGCACGACCCAAGTCTTGGATGAGACTATCAATAGCAGATTGATGTGAGGAAGTGATGACTATGTCATCAACATACACTAGAAAATAAATGTGCACATTAGAATGATTTAGAATGAAAAGAGAGGATTGACTCATGAGGAATTGAAACCATAGTCCAGTAGCCAAGAGGAGAGTTGGGTAGACCATGCTTTCGGGGCCTGTTTGAGCCCTTATATGGCTTTGTGTTGTTTGCAAATGTATGTTGGATGAGCTGGATCAAAGCCTTGAGGTTGTTGCATATAAACATCATTAGTTTAATAGCCATGTAAGAAAGCATTTTGAACGTCAAGTTATCTCAATGGCCCTGCACGGGTGACAGCAATGGAGAGAATTAATCGAATTGTTGACGGCTTTACTACTGGTCTAAAAGTCTCTGTATAATCCAATCCATGCTGTTGATGGTAGCTTTTGGCTACTAGTCTTGCTTTCCTTCTCTCAAACGACCCATCAGCTTTTGTTTTAGTTCTAAAAACCCACCTACAACCAAGTATGTTAGTCATAAGTGTGGAAAGAACTAAACACCAAGTATTAGTCTGTTGAAGAGCTGTGAATTCTTGATGCATAGCATCACACCATTCGGAAAACTTTGCAGCTATAGAAAAACTAGAAGGTTCATCAGGAACTGTAATAGAGGTAGTGAGACAATACCGAGAGGAATATGGTATGGTTCCATCTGTAAATATTCAGGGTCGAGAAGAGTTTGTTTGGGCAAGAGTTATAATGGGAGATCTAGGTGGGACAAGAGTAGGTGGAAAAGTGGTTTGAGAAGAATCAGGAAGAGCAGGAAGGTTAGTCGCAAAGAAAGAAGGAGATAGACCAGAGGTTGAAGAAGAAGGATGGTTAGAAACATGGATAGGCGGAGTCGGGCTTGGCCTAGGCCCTAGAATAGAAGGCAATAAGATTGGCAAGGGCATTGTTTCGAGAGTAGGAGGTGATGATGAGGAACTAGGCCAAGTTTTGAAAAGAGAAAAGAGGCCTCGTTGAAAAACAAGTCCCGAGAGAAGTAGACCCGATTTTTATTTAAGTCCAGGCATTTATAGCCTTTGCGAGATGGTGTGTAGCTCAAAAAGAGACATGGAATGGACTTAAATTTAAGCTTATTTGAAAGATATGGTAGGAGATTTGGCTAGCATTCACGTCCAAAAACCTTTAAGAATTTATAATCAGGCTCACAATTGTATATAAGAAAATTAGAGGATTTTTAAGTGTAGGAGAAGGAAGGAGGTGGATTAAGTAGACTGCGGTTTCAAAAGCATCGGCCCAATAAGTGAACGGTAAGAAGGAATGGGTTAATAGGGGCAAGCCCGATTTCGACAATATGTCGATGTTTTCTTTCAACAAGTCTGTTTTGCTAATGAGTATGAGGGCATGAGAACCGATCTGTTATTCCAAACTTTTGACAAATTGGGGTGAGAGGTTTAAATTTTCCTCCACCATTGGTTTGAAGTGTTATGAGCTTGATATTGAATATACATTCAACATAAGGTAAAAAAGTACTAAAAATAGTAACAACATCAGATTTGAACTTGAGAGGAAACAACCAAGTATAAAGCGTAAATTGATCAACGAATGAGAGGTAATATTTGAAGCCTAGTCTAGAAACATAAAGGGCTAGATCTCAAACATCAGCACAAAGTAATTGAAGAGGCCTAGTATAAGTGGCCTGATTATTACAAAATGGTAGTTGATAAGTCTTAGCAAATGGACATTTCGAACAAAAAAATGATGACTCAGTGGAAGTTATAGGCAAGCATTTATCATGCAGAACACGTGACACAAGAGTTAAGGAGGGATGGCCTAGCATTCGGTGCCATTGGGCCAGGTTTGTTCTTTCACGAAGATGAGTAGTAGGGCTCGAAGGTTGAACAGACTTGGAAGGAAAAACATACAGCCCATTATGTGTTGGCCCGGTGAGGAGCACTTTCCTTGTCTTGTTGTCCTTCATAGCAAAGTGAGATGAGTGAAACTCAAAATAGCAGGAATTGTCAATGCAAAAATGCAAAATAGACACAAGTTTTTGGTAATATCTAGAACATGCAATAAATTTTAAAGAAAAATCTCCAATGTACAGTTCAGATGAAACATTCAAGTTATAAAAATCATTAGTAATATGATGTGTAGCAATAGAATCAGGATACCAAGAAGCATCAGATAAGGAATCCAGAGCAGTGTAATTCACTAAAAATGATCTTGGAGCTTCAAATTGATAGGAGTGATCAAATACATATTAGCATTGCAAAGCCACATGCCCTGACTTGTTGCAAACTTGACAAGTGGGTCATTGGTAGGTATATTGCTGTTGTGATGGAATGTTTGGTGAGAAAGAGCATCCCCCATGATTGTTGTTGAAGTGATGACCCTTTCCACAACCTTGTCTTCCATTGCGGAAGGAACCATGCCCACGTTGATCATGATTTCCAGTAACACTAAAATTAACAGAAGGCTCAAGAGAGGTAATACTCCTGTTTTGGTGAGATGTGCGACTCTCATGAATTAATAGTAGTTGATACAATTCATGAGAAGAGATGGGTTCTACCCTTGTGGTAACAAAAGTGATAAAAGCCTCATAAGAGGGGCCTAACCCATTGAGAAGATAGGTAACTACTTCTTTATTAGGGAGAGAATTACCAGTGGTAGCCAATGAATCCACAAGAGAATTTACATTCCCGAAATAGGTAGAGATAGCTTGGTCACCTTTTGAGAGGTTTATGAGTTGGAAGTGAATTTGGAACTCCTTGGCCTGAGAATGAGATGCAAACATGGAGGCTAAAGAGACCTAGAGGTCGTGAGCAGTCGTAGCAGAGAGAACATGACCAACTAAAGATTCAGAGAGGTATGAGAAGAGAACACTCAAGACGAGCTGATTTGTACGCTGCCATGAGGAAAAGGCTGGGTTGGCTTTTGGAGCTTAGTCCGAATGTTCGGTTAAGAATTTGGAAGGAGAAGGAAGGGTGCCGTCAACATAGGAATATAAGTCTTGCCCTCTTAGATAGGCTGAGATTTGCACCTTCCACAGGAGATAATTTTCGTTGGTTAGCTTTGTGGTGACGATGTGAGAAAAGGAAGAAAGGGTGGAGGAAGATGATGGTGCAGCCATGGATGAGAGTGACATTCAGTTGTGGGCTCTTGATACCATGTTAAAGAAGAGAAAAACAGGCAGCAGGCAGAAGGAGAATAACTCCTTCATTTATCACAAATTGCATGTACTGAAGTCAAGCAGGCAGCAGCTGAAAACCCAATTATCGGCACCCTTATTGATCCTATTGGATGGATTGAAGTTGGTAGCATCCGAAATCAATATATTCATTTGTGTTAAAGATACGATTGAAGTAATTAAATCTATTTTCCATCAGTTTCACCTTTTAGAATATGTGGTAATTTCTCAATTTGCACCTTTTCTTTTGTCTAAACCCAGCAATACATCGTAGGTGGAGGACAAGGTTTCAAGAGAGGAAGTCAAAACAACATAAACCTTATAGACCTCTATTGAAATATGAAATTTCCCCAGGCAATCTGCACATGCTAGCTCCTCTTTCTTATTGAAATAGCATCACATACAGGCCCTGCAATGAACTATGCAAAAAGAGGGGGGGTCTGCCTCCTTCACAGTACCCTTTGTCTTGCTCACTTTTCCACATACCTAGACCCTTTGTCTTGCTCAATTTCGAGTTCCAAGGTAGATATATTGGGAATGGAAGCCTTGGGAAGTGAAATGAAACTTTTCTAGAAGACTTGCATGAAAAACCAAAGGGAGACATATAGGATTCCGAATTTTAGTCAGACTTTGCCATGTGCCAAGCATGCATTAACCTTCTAGAAGAAAATGTGAAGAGACTTTTGTATCAGAGGATAAAAAAACCCTTAAGATTTCAGCTAGCACACTCCTAAGCACATTCACCACATGTCACTTGTTCTTAGTGAAGGGTTTCAAGAATATTTCGCACAGGGAAGACAAATGTGAGATTTTCTAAAGGGTTTACATTGGAACACCAAGAGAATTTGAATTCCTAAGCCACATGCCCACTCAATTTTAATTTTTGACATTTTTCCATTTGTCATTCATGCATTAGTAGGGGAAAAAGTTCTAGAGGGAAGTGGAAGAGACAATGCACAAAAATCACCCTTGTACCCCTAGGATTTCGGCCACCACATTGCCACATGTCATGTTTTGAGTTCTTGAGAAGCATAAGGAAGTGAGAGAGTCACCTAAGGAACATGCATAGGAAGAAGAAACTTCTTAATTAGGAAAGAGTAAGGGACATGCATGAGAAAAGGAAGAGACACAAGGAAAAAGGAAGAGGCGCATGGGGAAAAGGAATGAAGCATGAGAAACATGCACCCACATCCTATATGCCTTTTGCCACTTCGAAAGCATGCACAAGTGTACAAGGTTCAAACCTAGGGTTAGGATTTATCAAATGTCAATTTTGTCCTAGAGATTCATTGAATTTGGACCATATGAGGGAGCATACCCAAGTATCCTCTTAGGATTTTGAATTTTGACAAGATGCCATGCCACATGTCACTCATGCAAAAGATCTTTTGGATTTTCCAAGGAGAGACAAAGGAGAGGCTTTGACACATGGCGTCCATGCATGAAAATTCTTAGATTTCCTAGGAAAAGCAAGGATGAGGGATAATTCGAATTTTCAAGGAGTCACGCCACTTGGCAAGATTATTCTTTTCAAGAATACTTTTGTGTTCCTAGCTTAGCTTAAGTGCCACTTGTCCTACATGCATCCGAGAAGATGCCACTTGTCCTTCATGCAACAGACACTAGCAACCAATGAGATTTTCTTGGAGAACTCTATATAAAGGGAGATGAGTCACACGCCTAAGGGCTTTTCTCTTTTGCCATTCTCGAATTTTACATGTTCACATTCTCTCCACACTCTCTTACATGACCATTTAGAGATTTCCTCCACTTTCTCACATTTTCCTTCATGCCAAACAAGGGAGGCTTGTTTCAAGAGAGGATTTCAACACCTTCATGGGTAGACAAGGTAAGGCTCGGTTTTCTCTTAGTTTTACACACACATATCATATATTCAACTCAAGATGAGATTTGAACCTCAAAGGAGTTCGAGCATGGTGAAACACACACAACTTTCACACTTGCTCATGGGATACGAATTAGGGTTTTCTAGAAGGGTAGAAACTGAAAGTTTGAAAGAACAAATGCTCTATACGTTCAGCCACACTCATGTATTTTCACACTTATTCGAGATTAGTCGAAGATATAAAGAAGTTGAAGGGTTTCTTGTTTCAAAACTCTTGAAGCTGATTAGAAATGGGAGTTCATCCTCAATGTTTTTGGCCGTTACATGTATCTTTGCTTACCTTAGATTTTTGTTTTATTTTATGAGTGAAATGAAGGAGTTTTAACCAAAATCCTAGAAGCCGAATGGATTAAGAGCAAGTGATGCCCTAGAAATCCACACACACACACTCAAGAACATGAGATAGGGTTTTAGTTACTCTTTCTAATATAGTATGTTCGGATTTATAGCTTGATAATATTTCTTTACGCAGATTTTTGTAAGTATACACTCAACCTACTTTTGGTTAATACTTGTATATGATTGTGTAAATATTTTCATTACCATGTTTGCTTTGTTTGCTGTTTCTTGATTGATTGTTTGATTATGTTAATATGATATTGTATGAATCTAAGAAATGAATTATATGCTTGAAATTTATGGTGAATATGCCATGAAATACTTATATACGTTTCGGTTTTCACATGTTTAAGAATGATGGAATATGTATCATGATGTTTCGGCCATACCATATCTTGAATGATTCGGATCTTAGTCAAATGTTATGATTTCATGCTTTGTTTTACTAAACTTTGATTTCTACCTTATATAATTGAAGATTAGAACATGTTTAAGTGATGAATCTCATGATTTTTACCCCTGAGTGTTTTAGCCTAAGTATATTCCCATGGTTACATGAATGTGTTTGAATGTTTCATGTATTTCATGTAATCATGCTATGAATTGAACATGCTATGCTTGGTTATTTCATGCATGGCATTCCATATGTTACATGTCAAGTATAAGTGCGTATATCTTAAGTTTCACGTCTCATGTATTTGGAAAAAATGTTTTCAAAGGAGAGTGTTTCTTTTTAAAGAAAAGAGTCTAAATATTTTAAAACAATCCCAAGTACTAGGACGGGGGATTGTCATAGTGAAACTCCTTTATCCACTCTGGAGTACTTAAGAATTGAGTAGTAACCCTTAGGTCGATGAAGAATAGTCGACGAATCTTAAATGAATTCTTTTTAAAGAATGCCGGAGCGAGGAAGTATTTAACGCTAGTGGGTGTATAAGGCATGTAATTCGACGAAGTAAGGTCGATTTAATATGATTCTCTGTTTAACTCAAGCTGTAGGGATGGTGGTAAGAGGGAATGGTGGTAGAGTCCCGCCAACAGATTGTTGATGGTAAGGATGGTGGTAGAGTCCTGCCTGTGATTCCCGCATACAGATCGTGATGGTGTGGTAACTAGCAGGAACACGCGGTGCAAGGAAGGGAGCCGTGTTGTATCTACCCTACGAACAAAAACAAGAGCTTATAAGATAAGGATCACCTGATGAAAATCTCGTGATATGATAATGATCACTCGATGCAAATCTTGTGATATGCTCTGATAAGACAAGTTCTGATTAAGATCAACATGAAAAAGAAAGTCAAAGAAGTTTTCTGAAAATGTTAAAGTCTCTGTTACAAGTCTTTTGAAAATGGTCAAGTGCATATGCCAAGTTCTGGTCAAGTACATGTCCATGCATGCATTTCATGATATACCTCTTGTATGCTCATGTTAACTATTGTATGTTATGTGTTTACTTGTTAAAATTGCTCGAAATCTCATTGTGGTAGTTTCCACTACCATTCCCGATGGGGAATGGTAGAAGTTGTCCAGGAGTAGCGAGTCATGATGATGATCAAGGCTAAAGATGTGCTCAACTAGGAGAAAGAATGGATTTAGTCATGACCTACTTGGAAATAACTGAGAATAGAAGGATGCATTAGTGATTTCTTGTTAAGGTCTTTTTAGACAATATTTGTTATCTTAAAGTGTAAACAAGTAGTTTGATACTCCATTGCTAAGAAGTGCGGTTTAAAGCTATGAATGAAGAAGTTGGGATATAGTTTATCCTGGTACAACTTTTAAATGACTTTTTTCGCTGCGATTTATTGTATACTGCTAGTATATATAGGTGCATTGCATCTTATCCGTCATGTACGAGGGGTATGTAGCCTTGTGTTACATGTCTCGGTGTTCCAGTCACTGTCTAATCCCAAGTGGGGGTTGAGGGCGCCACATTTACCGTCCCATCCGCAACGTCCTCAACTTTCTGGGGTTTGCTTCAGTGTAGCTCCACCCGAACGCATGGCGGTTTTTGGTTGCCAATTGCATGATTTTCCATAGGGTACTCAACTCTAGATTTGATGAGTATCTTGACCTAACAGCCTGAGAGTTTTTGTCAGTGTACCAGATGTTGCTTATTGATGGGAGCTTGTGTAGTTTCCAAATGCATCGCAAGCCTGGAAAAATAGCACTCCCACATCAAAGATTGGTCTCGGAGGTTCTTTTTTGTATCTGGCTCGGGATGGAGTATCCTGACGGTGAAGAGGTTCACCTAGAATTCTCAGTCCAAGCCATCTAGTCGTATGTGCCCAACATTAGTTCATGGAGTTGAGTTGATGACCGCGTGTCTATCCCATCACCTTCCCTTGACCACTCCTCGGAGCTAGACGTTGACTCCTACTTGGCTTCAGATGAAGCGGTGTTGCAGTCTCCCTTTACGAGAGAGTCGGGCTTTCTTGGGGTAGAGGCCTCCCCCACGATCGAAGAAGCACCCGTGACTACCGAGGAACCCTCATCGAGGCCTGCTATGTTTGAGGAACCAGTGCCCGAGCCAACGCCATCGGCGAAGTACTGAAGGATTGTGATGCAGGCCCTTTCTTTGAATCCACCTCGGACGCATCTGGGCCTTCGTGGTAATTGGGGGACGTCTGATCATCCCCATATGCTGGGATAGAGAGGCTCCAAATGACGGGTCTATGCTTCGAGAGGGCTTGGGTTGAAATGATTGACAGGGAGGCTTAGAGGTTAAGGCCCCTCTTCGCCCGAGTATCTTTTGTTTTCACTTTGTTCAATCTTTCGAAACTTTTCTCCTCTTAACATTGCTTGTGATGCAGGCTGCAAACCAACTGGCCGATATGATAGAGGACGAGTAGGGGAGCTCGAGGGGGAAAACCGGGCACTTCTTATTTTCACTGGGATCATCGGCTCGCTTCCATAGGTGAGAGTGAAATGTGTCTCTCCCATCAGTGGTGCTACGTACAACCACCATGTGGAATCACCGTGTAACTGGCTGACAAAAATTTAAAAAAATATAAAAAATGAAATGAAAATTGAGAGAAGCACATAGGAATCTGGGATTGCTTTTGATGCATTTGTCTTCTCCCATTTCTACACTTCAGACATTCTACTTTCTCTCTCTTTCTCTCTCACCTTAAAGTAGATAGAAGCAGTGCTCACTAAGCTGCTTTTGAGAGTGATTTGAGACCATAACCAGGGAAGAAGACATGGATAATGCGTTGAGGGATCTGAGAGCAAAATGGGATCTGGGGTTGCCAATTTCTTCAAGGTTCTTCTCATTTCATTTTGATGTTCTTGCTTGGTATATCTTCCTTCTTCGCTCTTTTACCTTCTTTACCAATTTACTTTGTTAACTCAAAACAAAAAGAGGGAGAAATAGATTTTTAGGTCAATGTGGTAGCTGTTGAATTTTTTTTTCTCCACTAATTTGATTCACTGGTTTGATTCACAGGCTTGTTATTCTCTATAAGTGGGATTTTGGTTTAATAACAATTCTGGGCAAAGAAATTTTCAACAACTACTTTATACATTTCCTAGGTAGATCAACAACTACTCTATACATTTCCTTGAAAAATAAAATTGAAACGGTTATGCATTAACATAGGTCTATGGGTTAGGGAAGGAGAAGGGACGTCGATGGTTAGGGTTTGGGAGACGGGATGCGAAAGAAGCCTCAAATCAGAGAAGGACTTCAAATGAAACACACTATTTTATTAAAGATGAAATTTTCATACGTGTGAATCTGTGATTTTCATTCAACTCGTTAAAAACTTTAAATAAAACGGTGAGTTTTATTTTAAATGATGTGGCAAGTATCCCACGGTTGCAAGCGACGGTTGTATAAAGAGTTTCTCCTCTCCCATATGGGTCTTGACAGTTGTTTAGTTGGCCCAGAGCACTCATAGGAGCTCTTCTGCCAATCTTCCTTTCTAATCTCCCAACCTTTTCTTTAAAATGCCCAACAAAGTTTTGTTAGTCACCTCGACTTATCTGTTAGACTTCAGGTGTGCTGGAGAGGAATACTTGACCTTGATTCCTAATTCCGCACACCATTCTTGGTAATGCAAGCAATCGAATTGCCGACAGATTTCTAATATGAAGCTTTAGGGGATTCCAAGTGAAATCTATGAAGTGTGTTGTATGGGAATTGGACTCTCTAATAGGAAGTTGCATGGGTTGAAGAACATAGTACGAGGAGGCTCAAGAATGATGAGCAAAGCTACGAGCCAAACTTCATAGATGTCAAGCTATCAGCATTAATCGAGGAGGATTCCATGTGTTGTGGACGTGTTTCGTAGCTCCTCATACACGATCACCCACAACCAAAGAAAGACAGGTCTAAGGGGTTCGTGTGAACGCCTCTGATGCCTAAGTCAATGTAGTATGTCTATTTTCTTAGTATGAAAAGAAGATCCCCTCATGGTCATACCTGGGCAATATAAATAGATCTCCTGATATCTTCTGTTTGATGTGATAACCGTATGATCCTTCACTTAAAATTCAAGTTGTGAGATATTCAAACTTCATTTACCGAGGATAACAAACTGATAAACTCTCTTCCGAGGTTTCTAGGGTGGTTATCCTCTCTATGGATCAGTATGTTGAAGTTCAAGGTTCGTGGGCTAGGCTATTATCTGGGCCCATGAAATGGCCCAACAGGCTAAGAGGGGGAGAAAGGATTAAAGCCCTTCCACCATGTTTGGTCATATGCGAGAATCTAAGGCAACTTTAGTGGTATATATATTATATAGAGAAAAGATATGTGCAATCATGAATTGTGCAACCGTCGCATAATCGTTTTGAAAAAAGTAAATAAAATATAGAATTCACATGAAAAAAATTAATTTTTTAATAATTGACCATACTTTTATTCAAAATGATTACGCAACGTTTACGTACTTTACAACTGTATATTAAATTACTCTATAATATATATAGTATATATGTATAGTATATATACTGTTGCAAACGCCTACTCGAAGGGCAGAATTGAATCTGTGAGCTGCACATCCGTATACAAAAAAGAAATTATTAGTATACAATATAGAATAGCAATATATATCAGTATACATCATATATATATATATATATATTTATATATTGCTATTTTAAGAAACCATCACAATAGTTCTTCCTTCCAATCTTTAATTTTGGTGTCAAGTTACTTTAGCTGTAAAAGAGAATTAAGAAAAAATAGTAAGTGTAAGTTTCAAGAATTCTATTTTTAAAAAATGTAAGTTTCAAGAATTCTTTTTTAAAAAATGTGAGATCCATCATTAAAAAAATAATTTTTACATAAATTTTAAATTTATTTATTTAAAAAAAAAAAAAAACGTAAAACTGCTACATTTTAAAATCGTAAATATCATTTTCTAAATTTGAAAAATTAGTTAGAGTCGAGCACGTGGGTTAGGAATTTGTGAAGAGGTTGTTTAATTTTCTTGTAAAAGTATACCTAACCAATTGAGCCGGCAGCCCAACAACCCAGATTAAAATGATCTTTATCAGTCCCAAGTACACCCTTAAATCATGGAAAATGCATTCATCATGCCCCAATTGCCTTAGAATATAACATAACTCTCTAATCATTCCATAAAATATTTATCTCTATTGCAATTAGTTCCATCTGGGCAGCTGAAGGTCAATATGAGCTGCTCTTTTCCAAGGAAGTAGCAAAGAAGTCTTTACCGTCCCTCCACTAATAATCTTAACTACTTTTCAATGTTTTCATCATTCCTCCTTGTTCTTATCACCATCCGGAAAAAGACCTACAAATGCACTTCCCCAAACTACCCCTGCCACTATTTTACGTACAAACTCTTATAATATATCGTCAGTTTATTTATTTTTTTTATATCATTTAAATATTTTTTATTCATTTCAAATATTTTTTTTAACAATCAATAATATTATCATATCTTTTGATATTTACAATATCGCCCCCATATGCAAGAACGTATAATCCAATATAACAAGCATGGATTGATACAACTAAATGATATAACACGTACTACGTACCAAATGATAATTAAAAAGAACATCATGCTGGACGGATCCATTACATTGAACTGCAGACAACATTTTATTGGAAACCCTAGACTTGTTTCAACTTTTATTAAATTCTTGTTTGGAAAGTGAGATGATCTCATCTTATCACATCTCATAAGATAGCCTAGGGCTTATTTCTCTTTTATTTTCAATTATGACTTTTTGCAGCGATTGAATCTCGCTGCTAAACAATGAAAAACGTTGGAATTTATATTTTTTTGTTTATGGTATTTTGCGGCAAAAAGTTGCTTTTAGCGATAATGTATTGTTAGCCGAAAATGAAATGACAGGAATATGAAAAAAATAGCCTTTTGCGTCTAAAAAATATGTCGCCACAAAAAAATTGATTACAAAAGTTATATGTTATAGTGTTATCCAAACATGAAGTTATTTCGAGGAAGAGATATTTTGGTTATGCCAATGGTAGAAATGGTGGAGAGATAAAATGCATAAGGAAAATTAAAAGAGAATTCATGAATTGAACAAGGGCTCCTGTCTGTTTGATTCCATTTCTTAGATGGATTGACTTGGAGGCCGACCAAGTGAAATCTATGTTGTATGGGAATTGGACTCTCTAGTAGGATGTTGCATGGGTTGAAGAACATAGTGTGAGAGGCTCAAGAATGACGAGCGAAGCTACAAGCCAGACTTCATAGATGTCATGCTATCAGCATTAATCGAGGAGGATTCCATGTTTGGTCATGCGCCGGCAGAAACCATTACCAAGGCAACTTCAGTGGCATATAGTATATATAATGTTGGTAATCTTTTTGCAAACGCCTAACACGAATGGCAGAATAGAATCTTTGAGCTGCACATACGAAACTACCTTGAAATTTGCAGATTATTTATTTTTCCTTCTGTACAAAAGGAAATTATCAGAATACATTATATATATATATATTTTGCTATCTTAAGAAACCATCAGGAGAGTTCTTCCTTCCAATTTTTTAACTTTTGTGTCAAGTCACTTTAGTCGTGAGAGAGAATTAAGAAAAAAAATCGTAATATTATATATAATTTTAAGGTGTGTAAGTTTCACGTATTTTTTTAAAAAGTGGTCGGAGTCTATTATTAAAAAAATAATTTTTCTATGAATCTTAAATTTATTCACTTTTTAAAAAACAAACGTGTAAAACCTGCGTATCTTAAAACCTTAAATATCATTTTTCAAGAAAAAATTAGTCTAGAGTCAAGAACATGAGTTTGGAATTTGTGAAGAGCTTGTTTAATTTTCTTGTAACCGTAAATATCATTGAAAAAAAAAATAGTCTAGCGTCTAGAACATGAGTTTGGAATTTGCGAAGAGCTTGTTTAATTTTCTTGTAAAAGTACACCTAACCAGGGATTCAATTGCGCCGGCCCGTAATTGACATACATATATAGAGGATTACGATACTAATTTTCTGCTAATTAAAGGTCGTACCTTAGAGAATGAAAACGACAGCCCAACATCTCGGATTAAAATTAGTAAAGCCACGTGTAGTTTTAGAGTGTACAAGTATTGTGTAGTTGTTTTGAAAAAAAAATAAAGTTTACTATTAAAATTTTTTTTAAATAAATTTATTTATTTAAAAAATTAAATTAATTACTTTATTTTATTTTAAAATTTAAAAAAATTATAATTATTAAATAAAATAATATAAGATGGGTTGATATATTCCTTCAGATCACAAATCGTGCCACACATATGAGCTTTACATGCATATGATAAAAAGCAGAAGCAGGTACATAGGTAGCTGAAGGTGTTACGAGCCGCCTCTTGAAAGCTGAACTTTTCCAGCGTATTGTCTACCACTCATTTACACTTTTTTAATAAAATAATATTTTTATTGTCCCTCCGTAATAATTTGAGCAGCCATAATAAAATAATATTTTTATTGTCCCTCCTTAGTAATTTGAGTAGCCATAATAAAATAATATTTTTTTAAATTTAAACACATCAAATCAAAATCAAAACTAAAATAAATATTTAAAAAATATTATTTTATTAAAAAATTGTAGAAAAATTATTTGGAGTAGGAAGGATATCAGTTCTCTAATAATTTTAGCTACTTTTTAGCTTAGGTTTGGAAATTAAGTTTAAATATAAAATTCTCATTCTATTTTATTATTATAATTTTTTTAAATTTTTATATAAAATATAATAAATAATTCAATTTTTTCAAATTTCAAATTAACTTTTTTAAATCCTCAAACAATAATAATATTAAAATATAATATTTTAAACTTTCATCTAAAATAAAAAATTTTCATCTCACTCTCCAACTATAACTTTAACGTTTTCATCATTTCTCCTTGTTTTTATCACTATCCGGATACAGATCACCTACAAATGCACGTCCCCAAACTACCCTTACCACTAATTTTAGCAATAAAAGTAGAATAATGATTGGTTTAATCTTTTTACCACTATTTTATTATTCTGTAATATATTTAAAGTTTTTATTTAATTTTAATTATTTTTAAGTAATTTTTTTAACATCTTAATTATTTAAAAAAATTAAAAAAATAAAAAACTTCACTAATAGTTACTTCCTTAATCATTAAGTAAAAGAATTTCAAAAAAATAAAAGGAATAGTAAATAGATGGTAGGAAGTAATAAACCTATTATTATCCATAAAAATAATAAGATTGTTTTCCTAAAAATAATATAAAGAATTAGTTGATTTTTCTAATTTCTTCAGAAAGTAAATATACAGAATAGTATTATTTATTTTTTAAAGCGAATATAAAAAAATGTTATTATTTTCATATGTGAAGTTTTAATTTTTTCCGGCTAATCTCAAATTAAATATTATGATTCTTATACTATTATTAAATATCTTTATTTGCATATACAAATTTGAAAATTTAAATTTTTAATATTATTATTAGATTTAAATCAACTATTTGAACTTTCTATATATTCTATTTTTGTTACGGAAAATATTAGATACAGTCAAGTAAACAAATCTCTTATACTTTCTTTAAACAAAGTGAAACACATGGTTAGAAAATGAGTATTTTTTTTTTTACGTAGATTTTAAATTTATCTATTTTTTTAAAAAATATACACCAAACTTATCCATTTTAAAATTGTAAAAATCATTTTACTTTTTCAGGTGTCCTTAATATGTACAAAAACCGGTCTAAACAGTTGAAATTCCCACTAGAGTGAGATGGCCGTAAGACTTTTGAAGAAGAGCAATCCTACACGATCCCTTTAACCACTATATATTATATTTTTTAAAATTTTTAATATGTTTTTAAAAAAATTTTATTAATTCAATTCTTCTATTAATTATTTATATATTAAATATTTGATAAAATAAAAAAATATGGTGTATAGAAATTGTAAAGATTAATTCTTTCAGAATTGACAAGATATCAAATCAGCAAAAATTCGCAGCCTCACTGTCGTGTGATTGATCACAAAGACAAGATATCAAAATCAGCAAAAATACAAAATATATGGTAGAAAAGTCCATTATTAGCCCCCAACTAATAAAACTAAGAATAAAAAAGTAATTTTAGACAAAAAAATCTATATATTTGCGTGGCTGAACGTTAGAAATCACCAAACTTGAAGTGGGAAAGTTCATCCTGACACCATGGAAATCATTTCTCATCTACTTGCAATTGCAGGGGTTTTAGTGTTAGTGCTATTGTACAATCTATGGAGAGTGAAAACTGGAAGGCATGGTAAGGGTATGTTAGCCCCAGAACCCCCGGGTGCCTTGCCAATTATTGGCCACCTTCATCAACTTCGTTCCCAAAACACAATCGCCAGAACCTTGGGTGCCATGGCTGATAAACATGGTCCCATCTTCAAGTTCCGGTTTGGCATGAAACCTGGACTTGTGATTAGCAGTCATGAGGCAGTCAAGGAGTGCTTCACCACAAATGACAGGGTTTTTGCTACACGCCCTATGTCTAGCCAGGGAAAGTACCTTGGTCACAACTATGCAGGATTTGCATTTTCCCCTTATGGACCATATTGGAGTAAAATGCGAAAGCTAGCGGTTTCTGAACTCCTCTCCAACCGCCGACTGGAGACACTCAAAGACATGCAAATCTCTGAGGTGGATACTTTGGTTAAAAATCTGTACTCTGTTTGCAAGAGCAACGAGCACAAGCCAGTCAAGGTGGCAATTGGTGAATGGTTTGAGGGCCTAACCGTGAATATAGTTACCAAAGTTATTGCGAGGAAGAGATATTTTGGTTACGCGGATGATGAAAATGATGGAGAGGCAAAACGCATAGGGAAACTTATAAGAGAGTACATGTATTTGGCTGGGACTCCTGTCATGTTTGATCTAATTCCATTTCTTAGATGGATTGATTATCAAGGTCAAGTGAAATCGATGAAGCATGTTGTAGGGGAATTGGACTCTCTAATAGGAAGTTGGGTTGAAGAACATATTGCGAGGAGGCTCAAGAATGATGAGCAAAGCCACGAGCCAGACTTCATCGATGTCATGCTATCGGCAATTGAGGAGGATTCCATGTTTGGTTATACCCGAGAAACCATTATCAAGGCAATTGCAGCGGTATGTTTAATATTTGTCATTATCCATCAACGTAATTGATAGAATCGCATACCTCATTTAATCAAATAGGTTATTGTCCATGAACTAATTGACGTTTATTTAGCCCATTTTCTTCTAATAAATTTGGAGCTTAATAATTTCTTTTATTTGCCTAACTATAGCCCCATTTTCATGTCGCAGACTCTCATCTTGGGTGGTTCTGACACTATTTCTGTTAATCTGACATGGCTCGTATCTGTATTATTAAACAATAAACATGATTTGAAGCGTGCCCAAGAAGAGCTGGATCTCAAAGTTGGAAGAGGTAGATGGGTGGAAGATTACGATATGAAAGATCTGGTTTATCTGCAAGCCATAATCAAAGAGTCCTTGCGCTTATACCCACCAATCCCTTTATCAGCTCCACACGAGGCAATGGAAGATTGTCAAGTTTGTGGCTATTTCATTCCAAAGGGAACTCGTTTGTTTGTGAATATATGGAAGTTGCATCGAGACCCAAGGATTTGGGAGAAGCCTGATGAGTTTTTGCCCGAGAGGTTTCTCTCAAGCCATGCAAGTACGGATGTTTCAAGGCAACATTTTGAATTCATACCATTTGGCTCTGGAAGAAGATCTTGCCCTGGAGACATGTTTGCCATGCAAGTATCGCAATTGACACTAGCTCGTTTGCTTCAGGGATTTGAGTTAACGGCGCCATTGAACAAGCCGGTGGACATGACTGAGGGCTTAGGCAGCACCTTGGCCGGGGCAACTCCCTTAGAAGTTGTCTTCACTCCGCGCCTTTCTTCCAAACTCTATGAATGCTAGAGAGACCTTCATCCTATATATGTTTGGTTGCCTAGAATAATCTGTTTTCAGCAAGTCTGTGCTTGTGCAGCTTGTTTGGGAATAAGTATGCACTTTTTTTTATGTTTTATTCGGGGAGGGGTTCGAATCCAAGGCCTCCCTTTTGAAAGTTCGAGTGTCATCAGGGCATATGCTGATGGCCTATTTTTGTGGTACTTCGTTGTATGGAAAATGCTTATCAATTAGTAGCAAAATAAGGCTATGAACAACTCGTGACTCTCCAATCTCCTCTTAAAAAGGCTAGATAGTGTATTTTTATATATTGCCATGTTGATTCGATTATTCCTCTCCATAATATAACCCCAAAATGAAGGAAAAGTCGAAGAAAAATTCTGTATGGGGGACTGCTCACGCACGACTAAAATTAGCCGTTTTATGAAAAGCCTATACGTTGTCGTTTTATTAAAATTTTGCCTTCAGATCGTCTGTTGCTCTTCCTCTTCGTGCTTGCAGACCAGATACTTCCATTCCTTATAAATTGTGCGTTGAGTAAGTTGTATAGAAACAGGAAATTGTTTGATAATTCATTTTTATAGGCCTGTACAAAGATGTTGTTTGTCGTCGCCTTCATAGTTATGTTCAGCAAGATTATCTTAGCACAAGAAGATCTGTACGAAACCAAGCTTGTCATATCTTAGCATTATAACAACTCATTTTATGCACAAACAGATTCCTTATGTGGTGGTTGGCGGCTAACGGTGGTGGAGGAGAATATTGACTCAACGTTGGCAGACAGTGCCGACGAGGTTGGAGAGAGAAAAAAACTGCCACTCCGTCAGATTTCTTTGTACTTGAGGAGGGAAATTTTTTTCAGATTTGCCTTAAGATGGAGACGAGAGAAAAAAACTGCAACTCCGTCAGATTTCTTTATACTTGAGGAGGGAAAAAACTTTCAGATTTGCCTTTGGGATGGAGACACTTCGTTCTCTATTTCGGTCTCAGGAAAAAGGGGCAGATGGTAATTATACAGTGAAGCACGTGCAAACGCATGACGCTGCAAGGGGAGTCCTCATTTGGGACTATACCTAGCAGTGCCCAAATCGGACGTGTCAAGATCTAATTGGCTACCAACCTGCTGACCTCTCTCTCTCTTTCTTTTTCTTTTTTTTTTTTTCAATAAAATGGAGNAAGACAGAACCCCAAGAAATAACCTTTACAGACCTGTCACCTAACACCTTATAAATGAATAAAAGAACAACCCCCTTATCCAAACGAAAATGACCTTGTAAGACTGCTAGGAAGCTCAGAACTATGCTTCCACACCTTACAGAGCCCTGAAGCACCTAGATGAGCAAAAAACTATTTGCCAATGAATTACATTCCCTGTAAATATGCCGATAGCGAAAACAGAGTCCATCCAATAGATTAAGAAGTTCCTCCCAGTAATCCTCCAAGTACTAGAGGCCATATCTTTTCTTTCTTAACCACTCAATCACCAAAATAGAATCCATCTCAATCTCAACATTTTGAAGGCCCAGAAATCGCACTATTCAAAGACCTTAAAGCAAACCCATAAATTCTACAACATTATTTGACCAAGTACCAGTAAATATTGAAAACCCAACAAGCAAAGGAGGTGGAGACCAGTTGACTATCTGAGCATGTTTTTGTTTTTGAACCTTATAAATAGGCAGATTGAATAACTCAAGCCAGAAGATTGCTTTATTTTTTCACCTGCAAGCGCCAACCAGTATTTGATAGAATTCCAAACCGCTCGTACCGACTCTTGCTCCCCCTCCATCCTTGCCTTACACCGATGCCACCAAAGTCTCTAAGTGATTATGGCAGGAAGAATTCCAATCAATTGTCCACTCTGAGAATTATTTTTTGCTCGCCTATACCAAGATTCAATCTTTTGTTTCCAGGTTCGTCCTTCCAGCAAAGGCATTCCCAACTATTTGGGCAAACACGCCGCACCTGCTTAGCAAAATTTCCTAAGGATATGATTTTGATCCTCATAACCCCTTGAGGTACAGCAATCACATTTAGATACTAGGTTGATACCCACTCTTCTTATGTGATCATCAACTGGTAAGCATCCATGCAGAGCCTTCCACATAACTAATGACATTTTTCCCGGAAGCGAAGAATGCCACACCCAATTCATCCATGGGATTTTCAGAGAATGAACCCGTATACACTCCCATGCACTACGGGTTGAGAAATTCCCTTGAGAATTCGGCAACCAAATAAGCATATCTTTCTCTAGCTTAATTTCTCCCAACTCATCCATGATCATATTAGACTTTTCTACTCCCGCCAAACGATCAAATATCTCAACATTCCATCCATGTTCTGTTTTACATTCAGACAACAATAAATCCTGTAACTCACTAACAGGATGTTGGTCAATAATCGAACCATCTTTGAGCCACTTGTCTCGCCAGAAAGACAACTTGCCTTCCTTCACCCTCCACTTTGAATTCTGAGTGACAGTAGGTAAATTACTTAGGAGCATTCTCCAAAACTTGGATCCCTTCTTAGTATCAACTATAGTAATATGCTTTTGACCAACATATTTAGGCTTTTAGCAAGAAAAAACTTGGACCAAGTCGATTCCCTTGGATGAGGTTCCAAGTCATTTTCATATATAAAGATGCTTGAACTTCCTACAAATTCCGAAGACCCACACCATGCTCTAACACCGGCCTACAGAGGTCATCCCAAGCACGCAATTTTCTCTTCGGCTTTCCATCACACACACCCCAAAAAAAGGTACTCATATATCTTTGCAATTTATCAATAACAACCTTAGGAGTTTGTAGAATCGAAAGACAGTGAATAGGGATGCTTTGCAAGACATGCTTTAATAATAGTAACCAACACCACTGGACAGTAAATGAGTCTTCCACCCCTCTAATCAAACCCTAACTTTATTGATCACCCCTTCAAAGTGCACATCAAGTAATCTTCCAAATACTATTGGAACACCCAAATACTGAAACAGAAAACTACCCTCGCTAACCAGTTAGTCGAAGTAGCTTACGACGTCGAGAGGAGGTAACGTTCTTCGAAAAACATATAGAAGATTTTCGCTTGTTAACCACCTGGCTTGACCATTCTTCATATTGCTTCAACACCTTCAAAACATTCCTTAACGATGTCTTTCCACCATTAACAAAAATCACTGTGTCATCCGCATAAAGAAAGATAAGAAATAATAGGAGCCCTTCGAGAGTGATAAAATGGAGTAATCTTTCCCAACCCCACTTGCTGTTTTATCATTCTAGATAAAACTTCCTCAACGAGAATAAATAAGTAAAGGGATAGCGGATCACCCTGTTGCAAGCCTCGACCTCCTCTAGGTTTTCGGAATACCATTCATGATCACTGAGTACCAAGGAGTGGTAACACACTGACTAATGAGACCACAAAACTGCTTAGAAAAACCAAAGGATATCAAAACATGTAGGATAAACACTCAATCGATACTATCATATGCTTTGGCCATACCAATCTTCATCACTACATTCCCCCCCCCCCGGCCCGCCGGAGACTGTTTATTCAAGCCATGCATCATCTCTTGTGTCAAGTTGATGTTTTCAAAGATACTACGGCCCTTAATAACAACACCCTACTCTGGCGAAATAATATTGGCTAAAAGCGAAGATAAATGATTAACCAAAATTTTTGAGCATACCTTATAGAACACCGAGCACAAGCTTATAGGTCTAAACTTGTAAAAACTTCCCGAATTAGGAATCTTCGAAATTAATACCAGAAATGAGGCTGAATAAAACCACGGAAGCAATACTCCACTAAAAAATTCCACCATAGCAACCACTACATCCTCTTTCACAATGGGCCAACAAGATCGATAAAATCCAGAACCAAATCCATCAGGTCCCGGACTGCTGTCTATTGGAATGGAACATATAGCATCATAAACTTCCTGAATCGATGGGGCCCTACATAAGTCCATATTCTCTCCTTCCAAAATCACCTCATACACCAACTCAGATAGATTAGGCACACTTGACTCGATTGAGCTTCCAAAATCTTGTTGAAATAATTGAGAGCACCATTATGGATATGCTCATGAGAAGATAAAAAAGTCTCATCTGGGAGTTGCATCTCCTTTACTTGATTATGATTACGCCTACTCACCGAACGGAAAAAATTCGCATTTGCTTCACCAATGGAAAGCCAAGTTTGCTTTGCCTGTTGACATAGTTGAAGCTCCTCTCTATCCATCCAAACTTGAAGTTCAAGCTGGGAGATTGTAAGGTCCAACTCATCCTCCTGAGAAACATTGTCTTGCAAACTCTGCTCTAACCCATTAATGCAAGCTTCTAAACATGCAATGTGGTCTACCGTCCATCTAAAAACTTCCTTATTCCACACTCTCAAAGCTGATTTTAGTCTCTTAAGTTTCGCAGCAAGACGAACTAAAGAAGGTCCCCTAACTTCACCCTTCCAAGACTAAGAAACACACTCAAAAAATAATTCATGATTAACCCACATTTGCTGGAACTTAAAAGATGGAAACCCATAAGGAGTAGTTTTCCTTCCAAAGTAAAATGCATAGCAGAATGATTAAAAGTTGTCCTCCACAAATATCTCAAATGAGCTTCAGGAACTCATTACCACCCAAAACATTATAGAATAGCCGAGATCAACTACGAGTAAGATTCTGATGGTCGTTACACCACGACATAAAATTACCACTAAACTGCATCTCCATTAAGCCGCATACATCAATAAAGCAATTAAAATCCTCCACCGCCAAAGCAAGCTGCGACCTACCTGCTCGTCTTTCATTATCATTTCTAATTATATTAAAATCACCAGCTACAATCCATGGCATATTATGAGTAATAGTGGCTTCCAAACTTTGCCATAACCTTTTTCTATCCTGATAGAAACATTTTGCATAAACCAAAGTCAAGAGAAAAGATGTTGAATTATCCATCAATCTCACCGTAATGAATTGATCTCCCATTTCCTGCACTACATGATTTTTTTCTTGTTTCCACAACAACCACAACTTGCCTCCCACAACCTCATTAGACGTACAATCATCAAAATTTAACCTGTCTTGCCAAACCTGTAACCGAGATTGAGAGATCATAGGTTCAGCAATCATCAAAACTTTTGGCCGTATCTTTCCAATTAAGCTCTTCATTTTCCTTTTCGACGTACCCATCCCTCGGACATTCCAATATAAATATGAACACATTATAAATCAAGTTTGAAGGGTTTGCTTTTAACCCTAGAAGAGCCCTGAATTTTAACGACACTTTTTCAAGTTTTCCCTGGACCCTCATGCATATCGGATTCTGAAAGACTAACCTTTTCTTTTGCCAAATGATCTAAGGGTCGCTCCATTTCTGATTTAGAGTGAGCTTGGAGTTTTCCCTTTTCTCCCTCCAACATAATAGTTGACACTGGATCAACAATATTCATGCCCAGAGAATCCCTCTCTTCTCCTCCATCTACAGTCAGACCATGTTCCAGACCATCCGATATCACGTAACCCTCAGGCGCCGATACATCTAATCTCAAATCTTGTATAAGACCAAATTTGACATCCTCCATGCCATCAGGCATCAGTCGTAAATTGTCTTGAATTTCAAAGTTATTAATCACTTCCAATCGGCCTCTAGGCTCTAGCGGCCGCATGGGATCAACGTCAAAATTATCAACGTGCATGGGACTAATTGCACCATCGAGGGTTTTTCCTTCCTCGATCAACATACTCGAACCAACCTTCTGAGATTTTTCCTTCACAATGTTTTCCACAGATTCTAAAACCAGATTACACCCAGATCCACTTCCTTCCCCCGATTGAAAAATCACAACACTTGAATCTGGTACAGGTAAATCTTCCTCAAGAGCTTTTTTTTCCTGATCTTTCCATACCCACTCCTAATCATTCTTCCTGCCATCTCTTTTAGGTTTCACATCTCCTGCCTTCTTTTTTCCATTCCTTTTGCATGTTTTGTCGTTATGATATTGCATACAGCACGTAATACAGTAAGCTGGTAACATCTCATAGGCCACCTCCTGAAGTAAGATTTGTATTTGAAGAGGGGCACCAATCTAGAACTCCTTCAGAGGTTCTTTTGTGACATCCATCTCAATACATACCCTCACTCCATCCTTACAGATGGCACACTTTGTAGGATTATCCCTCTTGAGATATCGCCCAATTGGTGCCGTAATACTTTGCAAAAATGAATCATGATAAAAATCCGGCCGAAGGCCTGGCAGATTAATCCAAATTGGGACTTTGATCGGTTCATAGTCTTCCTAAAATTCGGTGGTCCAGTGGAATGCCCTATAAGGCAACATCGAAGATACCACTGGTTGTATCAGTAAGCCCCATCTGGAGCGAATAAAAGCATGGATTGAGTCCAAAGAGGGGCGTTGCCTTAAGAATTTCATAACCAAAGAAAACCTAAACGGCATGGTAGACTTATCAATTTCATCTTTAGAAAACAAGACACAGACTTCCCCATCCACCAATTTAGGAGCATGAAAGGACACCAACACCTCAGGTATAGGCTGAGGAGAATCTTGACCCAAATTAGCAAAGGATCGAGACCTAGGAGTTGGCATCGAGATGGCCAAGGGGCCATCGGCGGCCGACATCAAGAAGAATGCACAGGAACCCTAGCAGAGAGAAAGGGTAAAAGGGTATATAGCACTTAGAGAACTGCTGATCTTTCTTACACCACATCCGATCGATATTATTAGAACAACAGTCTTTAATTCATTTTTCTGATTTTTCTACTCCTTCCTTAGGAAAAGAGTAAAATTTTCTTTCATCTAGCACATCAAGATCACTCCCAATGGGATGGATTGAGAGACAACTATATGCAAGAAATGTCGTAAAGCCAAAATTTAAATCCTAGAGACCTAGAGTACTTAGGTTGCCTTTGGATAATGAGATAATCCCATATATTCTGTTAATAGTAGTAAAAAATTAATAATAAAATATTAAATAGTAGTGAGTAATAATAAAAAGTATTAAAAAGTAGATAAAAATTAATGATAAAATAATGAATAGTAATAAAATATAAAAAATTAGAAATAATAGGAGGATGAATATAATTTAAAGAATTGGTAGATGGAGTATCAGGTTGAGTCAAGAACTCACATGAGCTGATTTGTTCCTAATTGCAAGATTGATCGGCAGTCTCTTTGTTGAGGGTGACAGTCACACAGTTCTTGATCTCACCATCCTCATGGCGACAGTATGGATTGTATATATGATCCGATTCAAGACTAAGTGGATGCTTGGGGAAGAAAATAAGGTGAGAAATATGTGAATAATAGTAAAATAGTTTGTGAATTTTAGTAAAATTGTTTGTAAATAGTAGTGAAATGGTTTGAGTTAAGATATTTTATTTAGTTTTAGGGAAGAAAAAAAAATTGAATAAAAATATTATAAAATTAAAATCTTATTTGAATATTATTTTGTTAATATTATTATTTGAAAAAGTTGTATTATTTTTGTGTTTTATGTAAAATTTTGTGAAATTTATAATGATTAGAAAATTATTAGATGAAAAAAATTAAATATTTCAAATTGAAAAATATTTACAGTTGAGTGATATTCCAATAAGAAATGAGATCAAAATTTTAGACAAGATTGATGAGGCAGTGAAGCATGCGACATGAAATTTTGTAGATGAAATTTTGTAGTGAATAGTGAGGACAAAAACATAAAGTGAACCAGCAATACATGAGAAGAACAATACAAATCGAGAAAAGGGTAAAAGCAAAGATAAAAGCAAAGAATAATGCTAAAGTCACCGCTGAGGCTTCCGCTTGACTATTTCATATATATATATATATTATTTTTTTTTGAGGTCCACTTTGCAACGATTGGCCTAATAAACGCCCCAGAGCAACCCTCCATTGAGTGATTGCCACGTGAGGAAAAACACAATAAGATAAATAGGCTTCACCTCATAGAAACGATTCTACCCACACAGATCGAGGCTTTCAATGGTCTTTCAGGAAAAATTCTCTTCTCACCTTAGTTCTTCATCCATTTCTCAAGCTTTTGCTAAACCCTCCTCCATTCTCTACCCAAATGACTTCCATTAACTTTAACCCCTTTGAAAACAGGTTCAAGAGTCTTCTGCAAAAGGCAATAGATGGAGGAAAAGTCATTTTCAGAGAGAAAAGGACCCAAATTCAATCGATGGTTGTAGAGAGAGAGAGACAGACAGACATAAGAGTTGAGAAATAGAGATAGGAAAGCCATGGAAATGACCATTACCGGAGAATTATCAATTCTGATTCAAAAAATAAAAGTCCAAAATCGGAATTATTTCCCAAAAAGAAATTCTAAAGTTGGACACGCTAAATACAAAGAACCAAAGAAATCAATGTTTCGTTAAAGACATTCAAATCCGATTCGACCATATAAAAGCCCCTCAAGAACCAACATCAAATTTCCTAAGTTGAACTTAGAAAAATTTCCTAATCAATATCAGAGTTCGAGTTAGCCGCCTAGACCTCCTGGATCACAATCGGTCTTAGATGTGGACTGGGATCGTCAGCAACCATGGTCGAGGGAGTCTACCGAAAAACCAAATATTACAATTCTTCTTTGCTTCGTCTATAGTGAGTGGGTGGGAAAGTGTTGTAGTGAGGATATACACAAGCCAGCGAGGCTGCGATGAGATGTTTCTTGGAAGGAGATGGGAGAGAGAGTAGAAGGAAGACCAAAAAATTGAAAAAAGAAAAGTAAGAAACGAGGAGAAGAAGACGGACGAAGGAGAGAGAGAGAGAGAGAGAGAGTGCTTTTCGGATTACATGAAAGATCTGATTTACAAACAAGTCCTGAGATATTAAAGATCTGATTTACCTCCAAGTCATAGTCAAAGAATCTTTTAGCTTATACCCACCGTGGCCTTTATCATTTCCACGCGAGGCAATAAAATATTATCTAGTTTGTGACTATTACATTCTAAAGGTGAACTCGTTTGTTTGTGAATGTGTGGTAGTTGCATAGAGAGCAAAGGGTTTGGCACGACCCTGATAACTTCTTGCATGAAAGGTTTCTCTCAGCCAGGGAAATATGAAGGCCTCATGACGACATTTGGAACTCATACCATTTGGGTCCGGAAGAAAGATCTTGCCCTGAAGATATGTTTGCCTTACAAGTTGCCCTGAAAATAAATAAGTACGTATATTTATTTTTAATTTAATTAATATAATCTCATATATATAATCATAACAATATAAACCATTCATAATAACAAAAGGTCCATGATATAATATTTTATTATTAATATCTAAACCAATAACATATAAGAAAATTAATATTTTTAGAAGATAAAATTATATATTAAAAAAATTAATAGTTTAAAATATTAAGTAATCAAGTACTAATATTAATATTGTATCCCAACAACAAAAAATGTATATAAAACTAAATATTTATATAATTTAAAAATAAAATTTATTCGTGTTATATGAGTTATTGCAAATTTTGCAAAGAACGTGCAATTACACCGTTTATAATCATTTCTTATCAGATCGAAACTTATTTATAATAAATCCAAACTTACTCGTTCCATGTCTAATATTTCACAAATCGAATCCTCTATTAACACCCCTACATGCCTATCTCGTCAAAATAAAAACCAGTAGCACGTACATAGGCAGCAGAATGTCAACATGAGCCCTTCTTTAGGCTGAACATTAGCATTATATATTTATTGCACCACCGCTAATAATTTTAGCTACTTCTTATCATTCTTGGGCGAATCGGCCTGGTACAAAAGTCAAATATCACCACACAATATATATGTGTGTAGCTGAACATTAAGAAACCACCAAATTTGAAGTGGAAAACTTCATCCTGACACCATGGAAATCAATTCTCATCTACTTGCAATTGCAGGGGTACTTTTACTGTTGGTGCTATGGTACTATCTGTGGCGGGTGAAAACTGGAAGTCATACTATAAAGGGTATGCTAGCCCCACTGATATACATAAGTCCCATCTTCATGTTCCGGTTTGGCACGAAACCTGCACTTGTGATTAGCAGCCATGAAGCGGTCAAGGAGTGCTTCACCACAAATGATAGGGTTTTCGCTGCACAACCAATGTCTAGCTAGGGAAAATACCTTGGTTACAACTATGCAGGATTTGGGTTTTCCCCTTATGGATCATATTGGAGTAAGATGCGAAAGCTAGCAGTTTCTGAACCCCTCTCCAGCCGCCGACTTGAGAAACTCAAAAACATGCAAGTCTCCGAGGTGGATACTTTGGTTAAAGATCTCTACTCTGTTTGCAGGAGCAACGAAGACAACCCAATCAGCATGGTGATTAGTGAACGGATCGAGGGCCTAGCCTTGAATATAATTAATTATTATAGTTCATCCTTTCCTTAAGGTTGATGTTTGGCACATAAAAAGCTAGCTTTAAAAATAGCAGACCATGGGGCATAGCTGTAGAATCATTCTAAAATCAATATATGAACAACTGAAAAGAAGGCCAACAAACACACACACGTTTTCAGAAAATGTTTTACATAGCACACACATGAATAGCATGTAGTGTCTTGTATTATAGACAGATTATATAATAAATGTGCAGCTGTATAAAATAGATTACAAGGTTTAAAATAAGGAATTAATTAATAACAAGGGATTGAGTTTGATTTAGTTGACTTGAATCCTCAACATAATGGAATTAGATAATCACGAGGGATTGAATTTGATTTAGTTGATTTAATTAATCACAAGGTTGAATCGATCCTTAACATAATTAATTATCACAAGTATAAAAGGTAGCGTATAAATCTTTCCTCAATCTTGCCAGTGAATATTATAATGGGAGACCAAAGCATGGCAAGCATTAAATGGCTTCTTGTCTTTCGCTGAAAGAGAAGGCATGAATTTAATCCCTTGTCTTGAAGCCAATCTCAGTCTAAAGTTTCCGTTCCTCCCAAGTTTGAGGGATGAACACCATGGAAATCATTTCTCATCTACTTGCAGTTGCAGGGCTGTTGGTGTTGTTGTACAGTCTGTGGAGGGTGAAAACTAGAAGTCATAATAAGGGTATGTTAGCGCCAGAACCATCGGGTGCCTTGCCTATTATTGTCCACCTTCATCAACTTCGTGCCCAAATCCCAATTGCCAGAACCCTGGCTGTTAAAAGCACTAGCAATAATTGTTCTACAAGATTCTTTTATTTTCCATGTAAATCTGACATATGTACACGTCAATAAGTTTGTTAGGATTTGTCCTTTTTATTCTCTACATCAGTGTAAAGCAGAGGACACAAAGTTGTATATAACTGCATAGTGCTTGCTGTGTATTTCAATCAATTGAGTGAAGGGAATATTTTTCCCACAACTGTTATTTTTTTTTCTATTTTTGTCTTGGTATCAGAGAACTCTTGAGAAAAGAGTTTTTCCCTTTCCTTTTCTTTTTCATCTTCCTCCTTTCCATGGCTACTTCTAAAGATCGTCCACCTGCTGCAAAAACATATCACCCCTCCAATCCCTATTACCTTCATTACTCTGAGAACCCTGGTGCCATGCTTGTCTCTCAACCTCTCTGTGTTTCAGGAGAAAACTACCACAACTGGCGCCAATCCATGCTTATTGCATTGGAGGCAAAAAATAAATATGTTTTTCTTGATGGATTAATCTCTCGTCCTTCTAGTACTGACCCTCAATTTGGTGCTTGGTGCCGTTGCAATAAAATGATATTTTCTTGGCTTTTGAATGCTGTTTGCAAAGAGATAGCAAACAATGTCCTCTATATTGCCAATGCTAAGGAAGTATGGGATGATTTACGTGACCGCTTTTCTCAAGCCAGTGGTCCGCGAATCTTCCAGCTTCGACATCAAATATCTGTTTTTTCTCAGGTATCTCTCTTTGTTTCTGCATATTTAACATTCTTAAAGGCTTGTGGGATGAACTCAGTAACTACAAGCCTTTACCTGTCTGTTCTTGTGGTGCTTTAAAAGAGGTTGTTTCTGTACAACACTCAAAATATGTTATGCAGTTTCTTGTTGGCCTTAATGAATCATTTTCTGCAGTCAGGGCTCAAATTCTCCTAATGGTTCCTTTACCCTCCATTAACCAGGTCTTTTCCCTAATTCACCAAGAGGAAATGCAACATGAAATTCTCCCAACCCCACCTGCTGAACCCATGGCTTTATTATCTTGCCAAGATATCACTCATTCCACCAAGCCCCCTCTTTCTTGTGGCAAGGACAGACCTTAATGCAGTCATTGTGGTTTTTTGGGTCACACTGTGGACCGTTGCTATAAACTTCATGGATACCCTCCAGGGTTCAAATTTAAAAACAAAACATATGCATCTTCTGTTAATGTTGCTTCAGGCCCTATTTCTAACCCTTATGATTCCTTGTTTCATGCTAATACTTTTTCACATGTGCCAGCTCCTGCCATGTCTTTCACCAATAAGCAGTACCAGCAGCTCATAGCCATGCTCAATTCCACCTCTATGAAGCCCACAGGTTTTGCTGTTCAATCTGCCAACTTAGCTTTTTCTCACAACATTTCAGGTATTACATGCTTCTCTTCTTCTCAACCCATCTCTTATTCCACTTGGATCCTTGATATAGGTGCCTCTGATCACATGATAAATGATCCAGCTCTTTTTACCTCTTGTTCTCCCACCTCCTTACTTGTTAAACTACCAAATAATTCTTTTATTTCTGTCTCCCACAAAGGAACAGTCCAACTTTCCCCTGATTTGCTTTTACTTAATGTCCTTTATGTTCCCTCATTTCATTTCAACTTAATTTCTGCTAGCAAACTGACTAGCCATTCTAATTGTCATCTTCTTTTCTTGCCTCATACCTGTTTGATTTAGGACCTTACCAGCAAGAGGATGATTGGAGTGGGTAAAGAACGAGATGGCCTCTATTTTTTTCAACAAGCAGCCTTCAACAATTTTGCTTCTTGTATTTCTATTGCACCTTCCTTTTTTGATCTATGGCATTTTAGACTTGGGCATGTTTCTGCCTCTAGGATTAGTTTACTGCATAAAATAGATCCTGCAGTTCAATGTTCAGACCTCTTTCATTGTACTACCTGTCCTCTAGCAAAACAAAAACGCTTGCCTTTCAATGTTAGCAATTCTATTGCTTCTAATCCTTTTAATGGGGGCCATTTTCTGTGCCCAGTTATTCTGGTTTCAAGTATTTTCTTACTATTGTGGATGATTATACTCGATGCACATGGACCTATTTAATGAAACACAAATCAGATACTAGGTCCATTTTGCATTCTTTCTTTGCTCTTGTTTGTACTCAATTTGGACTTATCATTAAAAATATTCTCACTGACAATGGACTTGAGTTCCTTATGCCTGAATTTTACAATTCTAAAGGTTGTATTCATCAAAGATCATGTGTTGAAATACCATAGCAAAATGCTAGGGTAGAAAGAAAGCATTAGCATCTTTTAACGATTGCTAGATCCCTTAGGTTTCACTCTGGTGTTCCACTTTCTTTTTGGGGTGATTGCATTATGACAGGAACATACATTATTAATAGGATACCTTCTCCTGTTATAGGTGATATTTCACCCTATGTTGCCCTCTATAAACACAGCCCCTTTCTTAGTCACTTAAGGGTATTTGAATGTCTTCACTATGCTACCACTCCTTTTAGTCATAGACATAAATTTTCCCCTCGTGCTAGACAATGCATTTTCATTGGTTATCCTTATGCCACAAAAGGTTACAAACTCTTTGACCTCATTACTAAAACTGTTTTTGTGTCTCGGGATGTGGTTTTTCATGAGTCTATATTTCCTTTTTTAACTCCTGTTTTACCACCTCCTCTATCAACTGAAAATTCCTCACTTGTTCTCCCTCTATCCATACCAGATCTTCCTAATTTCCCTACTGATGCAACCTCATCTTCCCCCTCTATACCACCTATCTTGCCTACTTGTACCTCCACTAGAATCAGAAAAGTTCCAGGCTACTTGGTTGACTTTCATCACAGGCTATTTCCCTCTCAGACCTCACTCCAACCTTCCTCTTCTGCCAATGGTTCTCTGCAAACAGGTAATCCTCACCCTTTAACTTCTACTCTCTCTTGTGATAATCTTTCAACTTCTCATAGAACTTTCACTTTAAAATTATCAAGCATTTCTGAACCCAAGTTTTTTCATGAGGCTGTATGTCACCCTCACTGGAGAAAGGCTATGGCAGATGAGATAGCAGCCCTATAAACTAATCAAACTTGGGAACTCACTACACTACCTGTTGGTCAAATTCCTATTGGTTGTCGATGGGTTTACAAGGCGAAACTTAAATTTGAAGGGTCCATTGAGAGGTACAAGACCATATTAGTTGCCAAGTGTTATACCCAACAAAAGGGATTCGATTATTATGAGACTTTTTCACCTGTTGCCAAGATGGTAACTGTTAGGACAGTTTTGGCTCTTGCTTCAATCTATAATTGACATCTCATCCAATTAGATGTCAACAATGCTGTTTTGCATGGTGAGCTTCATGAGGAAGTGTATATGAGCAGCTTACCACCTAGTTTTGCTAAACAGGGGGAGCCTCAGCAAGTGTGTAAGCTACTCAAGTCTCTCTATGGCTTAAAGCAAGTCTCGAGACAATGGTTTAGCAAAATTTCAGGAACTTTTATCACTCATGGATTCACTCAGTCCACTGCAGATTGCTCTCTCTTCACCAAAGTTACTGGATCATCTTTTGTTGCTTTGCTTGTGTATGTAGATGATATATTAATAGCTTTTAATGACATGAATGCAGTTGAAGAACTCAAACTGTTTTTCAATAGCAAGTTCAAGTTGAAAGATTTAGGCCCTTTAAAATATTTCTTGGGTATTGAGATAGCTAGAACAGCAAATAGCATTACCCTTAGTCAGAGGAAATTATGCCTTATAAATTCTTGAAGATAGTGGGATGTTAGGGAGTAAGGTGCAGAAATTCCCTATGGAGCAGAATTTGAAATTAAGCAGAACAGAAGGCAACTTGATAGATGATCCTACAACATATAGAAGACTGATAGGCAGATTGATATACTTTACTATTACAAGGCTAGATATCTCATATGTGGTTCAAGTGCTTTCACAATTTATGGATAAGCCTAGACATACACACCTTGCAGCAGCAAATAGAGTGCTGCAATACATTAAGGGAACTCCAGGGTAGGGTCTTTTGCTATCTTCTAAATCAAAACTGCATCTAAAAGGCTTTGCAGATACAGATTGGGCTGGGTGTGTAGATACAAGAAGAAGTGTTACTGGTTTTTGCATTTTTCTTTGAGATTCATTAATTTCATGGAGATCCAAAAAGCAATCCACTGTGTCTAGAAGTTTTGCAGAGGCTGCATATAGATCAATGGCATCAACAGTTTGTGAATTGATGTGGCTAGTTCAATTGCTTAAGGATTTGCATGTTCCTCATCCACATTCTGCATTGTTGTTTTGTGATAACCAAACAGCCTTGCACATAGCTGCTAACCCCGTGTTTCATGAGAGGACAAAGCACATAGACATCGATTGTCATGTAGTGAGGGAAAAACTACAAGCAGGACTAATCAAGACCTTGCATGTCAAGAGTAATATGTAGTTGGCAGATGTTTTCACAAAGGCTCTGGGGCAGCAACAATTTGAAGCTTTAATCTCCAAGATGAGACTATTAAACATATATAGTCCTTTAATAGTCTCATCTTGAGGGGGAGTGTTAAAAGCACTAGCAATAATTGTTCTAGAAGATTCTTTTATTTTCCATGTAAATCTGACATATGCACACGTCAATAAGTTTGTTAAGATTTGTCATTTTTATTCTCTGCATCAGTGTAAAGTAGAGGATACAAAGTTGTATATAATGGCATATTGCTTGCTGTGTATTTCAATTAATTGAGTGAAAGGAATATTTTTCTCACAACTGTTATTTTTTTTCTATTTTTGTCATTGGCTACCAAGGCTGATAAATGTGGTCCCATCTTCATGTTCCGGTTTGGCATGAAACCTGCACTTGTGATTAGCAATCATGAGGTAGTTATTGAGTGCTTCACTACATATAGCAAGGGTTTTCGCTTCACGCTGTTAAAGAATAGAAAAACATACAAAAACTTCTATGTTTTTCATTGAGTAATTTGGATTACATTTATACACAAATGTAAAGGAATAAAAGAATATTTGTTGGTTACAATAACTTAAGGAAAATTCTAACAACTTTCTCTACTGTGCTATTCTAGAAGGTAGTCTGCTATTGTTGTAATGGGCGTGTATCTTGACTCTGCTCTTTTGTTGTGGCTAAGATGCACGACCTGCCTACTAGCCATATGTCTAAAGCTATCATAGGGTCACTTATTCTGATATGCCCTTTCAAGTCCAATGGGGTATCAACCACATTGAGACTTAATCGAAAACGATGAAATTTATCTGCAACAATTGGTTTGGTAAGAACATCAGCTATTTGATCATTTGAACTGCAGAAGGAAACTTGTAATGATTTTGCCACAACTCTGTCTCTAATAAAATGAAAATCTATGTCCATGTGCTTAGTCTTGGAATGGTAAACTCAATTCATGGAAAGATAGGTAGCCCCTATGTTGTCGCCCTACAGTGTTGGTGCTTAAGGAAGTGAAACACCTAATTCACGAAGAACTGTTTGGAGCCAAATGGTTTCAGCTGCCGATGAAGCAAGAGACTTGTACTCTGCTTCAGTGGATGAGCGTGCAATGGTGCTCTGCTTTTAGAGCTCCACGAGATGAGATGAGAACCCAAGTAGATACAGAACCCTCCAGTTGATCTTTTATCATCTGGACAGCCCCCCGAATCGACATCAGAGTAGGCTTGATGGTGAAGACTAATCTAAGGTTTAAATAGCGATCCAAAATTGATGGTTCCCTTGAGGTATCGAAGAACTCGCTTTACTGCACTCCAGTGAGAATTTTTTGGTGAATGCATAAATTGACAAATCTTATTCACTGCAAAAGAAATATCAAGTTTGGTTAGAGATAATTACTGGAGGCCACCAACTATACTTCGATATAGAGTAGCATCTTCAAAGTCTGGGGAATCGAATTTCTACAGCTTGAGGGAGTCAGCCATAGGAAATGAAATGGGCTTGGCAAAGAGCAATGATTTTATATATTTTCATTGAGACAACTTGAGCCTAGTAGGTGTATGATTAACTTCAATTCCAAGGAAGTAGGAGAGGCTGCCGAGATCCTTAACAAGAAACGCACAACCCAAGTCTTGGATGACACTATTAATAGCAGATTGATGTGAGGAAGTGATGACTATGTCATCAACATACACTAGAAAATAAATGTGCACATTATAATGATTTAGAATGAAAAGAGAGGGATTGACTCACAAGAAATTGAAACCATAGTCCATTAGCCAAGAGGAGAGTTGAGCAAACCATGTTATCGAGTCCTGTTTGAGCCTGTATATAGCTTTGTGCTATTTGCAGATTTATGTTGGATGAGATGGATTGACAAAGCCTTGAGATTGTTGCATATGGACATCATCAGTTAAACAACCATGTAAGAAAACATTTTGAATGTCAAGTTGTCTCAATGGCCATGCACGGGGTGACAGCAATGGAGAGAATTAATTGAATTGTTGATGGCTTCACTATTGGACTAAAAGTATTTGTATAATCCAATCCATGCTGTTGATGGTAGCATTTGGTTACCAGTCTTGCTATCCTTCTCTCAAACGACCCATCTGTTTTTGTTTTAGTTCTGAAAACCCACCTACAACCAAGTATCTTAGCCATAAGTGTGGAAGGAACTAAACTCCAAGTATCGATCTGTTGAAGAGCTGTGAAATCTTGATGCATGGCATCACACCATTCGAGAAACTTTGCAACTGCAGTTAAACTAGAAGGTTCATCAGGAACTGTAATAGAGGTAGTGAGACAATATTGAGAGGAATATGGTATGGTTCCATCTGTAAATATTCAGGGTCAAGAGGAGTTTGTTTGGGCACGAGTTATAATGGGAGATCTAGGGGCGACAAGAGTAGGTGGCGAAGTGGTTTGAGAAGAATCAGGAAGAGCAGGAAGGTTAGTTGCAGAGAATGAATGAGATAGACCAGAGGTTGAAGAAAAAGGATAGTTGGAAACAGGGATAGGAGGAGTTGGGCTTGGCCCAGGCCCGAGAATAGAACGTATTAACATTGGCAAGGGGATTGTTTCGAGAGCAGGAGGTAATGATGAGGCACTAGGCCGAGTTTTGGAAAAGGGAAAAAAGGCCTCGTTGAAAAACACGTCCCGAGAGAAGTAGACCCAATTTTTATTTAAGTCCAAGAATTTTAGCCTTTGTGAGATAGGCTGTAGCCCAAAAAGAGACATGAAATGGACTTAAATTTAAGCTTATTTGAAAGATATGGTCCGAGATTTGGCCAGCATTCACGTCAAAAAACCATTAAGAATTTATAATCAGGCTCACAATTGTATGCAAGAAAATGAAGGCTTTTATTTTTAAGTGTAGGAGAAGGAAGGAGATTGATTAAGTAGACTGTGGTTTTAAAAGCATCAGCCCAATAGGTGAACAGTGAGGAGGAAAGGGCTAATAGGGCAAGCCTGGTTTTGACAATATGTCGATGTTTTCTTTCAACGAGTCCGCTTTGCTGATAAGTATGAGGGCATGAGAACCGATGTGTTATTCCAAACTTTTTACAAATTGGGCGAGAGGTTTAAATTCTCCTCCACCATCAGTCTGAAGTGTCATGAGTTTAGTATTAAATAGGCGTTCAAAATAAGGTAAAAAAGTACTAAAAACAGTAACAAGATCATAATTGAACTTGAGAGGAAACAGCAAGGTATAAAGCGTAAATTGATCAACAAATGAGAGGTAATATTTGAAGTCTAGTCTAGAAACATAAGGGGCTTAACCCCAAACATCAGCACAAAGTAATTGAAGAGGCCTAGTATAAGTGGCCTAATAATTACAAAAGGCTGGTTGATGGGCCTTAGCAAGTGGACATTCTGAACAAAAAAATGACGACTCAGTGGAAGAAATAGACAAGCATTTATCATGCCGAACACGTGACACAAGAGTTAAGGAAGGATGGCCTAGCCTTCAGTGCCATTGGGCCAGGGTTGTTCTATCACGAAGATGAGTAGTAGGGCTCTAAGGTTGAACAAGCTTAGAAGGAAAAAGACACAGCCCATTACGCATTGGCCCGGAGAGGAGCACCTTCCCTGTCTTGTTGTCCTTCACAGCAAAGTGAGATGAGTGAAACTCAAAATAGCAGGAATTGTCAATGCAAAAACGCAGAACAGACATAAGATTTTTGGTAATATCTAGAACATGCAATAAATTTTGAAGAAAAAAAGGAAGAAGATATAGAGGAGAAACAGGAGTCACCAAAATTATGAATGGGGATGCCAGAACCATCTCCAACGCATATTGATTCACTAGTAGTGTACTGTTCGGATAAGATATTCAAGTTATTAAAATCATTAGTAATATGATGTGCAGCAGCAGAATTAGGATACCAAGAAGCATCATATAAGGAATCTGGAGCAATGTAGTTCACTGAAAAGGATCTTGGAGCTTCAAATTGATAGGAGTGATCAAATCGATATCGGCATTGCAAAGCCACATGCCCTGACTTGTTGCAAACCTGACAAATGGGTCATTGGGAGGTATACTGCTGTTGTGATGAAATGTTTGGTGAGAAAAAGCGTCCCCCATGATTGTTGTTGAAGTGATGGCCCATTCCACGAACTTGTCTTCCATTGTAGAAGGAACCATGCCCACGTTGATCACGGTTTCCAATAACACTGAAATTAACAGAAGGCTCAAGAGAGGAAGTAATACTCGTGCTTTGGTGAGATGTGCGACTCTCATGAATTAACAGTAGTTGATACAATTCATGAGAAGAGATGGGTTTTGCCCTTGTGGTAGTAGAAGTGATAAAAGCCTCATAAGAGGGGCCTAACCCACTGAGAAGATAGTAACTACTGCTTTATGAGGGAGAGAATTACCAGTGACAGCCAAGGAATCCACAAGAGAATTTACCTTCCCAAAATAGGCAAAGATAACTTGGTCACCTTTTGAGAGTTTTGTGAGCTGGAACTTATTGGCCTGAGAATGAGATGCAAACATGGAGGCCAAAGAGACCCAAAGGTTGTGAGCAGTCGTAGCAGAGAAACATGACCAAGTAAAGATTCGGAGAGGGATGAGAAGAGAACAGTAAACACGAGTTGATCTGTGTGCTGCCATGAGGAAAAGGCTAGGTTGGCTTTTGGAGCTGAGTTCGAAGGTTCGGTTAAGAATTCGGAGGGAGAATGAAGGGTGTCATCAACATAGGAATAGAGGTCTTGCCCTCTTAGATAGGCTGAGATTTGCACCTTCGATAGGAGATAATTTTCGTTAGTCAGCTTTGTGATGACAATGTGAGAAAAGGAAGAAAGAGTGGAGGAAGATGATGGTGCAGCCATGGATGAGGGTGACGTTTAGTCGTGGGCTCTTGATACCATGTTAAAGAAGAGAAAAACGTACGAAAACTTATGTGTTTTTCTATGAGTAATTTGGATCACATTTATACACAAATGTAAAGGAATAAGAGAATATTTGTTGGTTACAATAACTTGAGAGAAATTCTAACAACTTTCTCTACTGTGCTATTCTATAAGGTAGTCTGTTATTGTTGTAATGGGTGTGTATCTTTACTCTGGCTCCTTTGTTGTGGTTGAGATGCATGACCTACCTACCAGCTGTATGTCTTATGGTTGAGATGCTTGAGATGCATGACCTACCTACCAGCTGTATGTCTTGTGTTTGAGATGCATGACCTACCTACCAGCTGTATGTCTAAAGGTGTCATAGGGTCACTTATTCTGATTGATGCCCCATGTTTAGCTAGGGAAAGTACCTTGCTTACAACTATGCAGGATTTGGGTTTACCCCTTACGGAACATATTGGAGTCAGATGCGAAAGCTTGTAGTTTCTGAACTCCTCTCTGCCCACCGGCTTGAGATACTCAAAGACTTGCAAATCTCCGAGGTGGATACTATGGTTAAAAATCTGTACTTTGTTTGCAAGAGCAACGAGCACAAGCCAGTAAAGGTGGCGATTAATGAATGGCTTGGGGACCTAACCCTGAATATAATTACTGAAGTTATTGCAAGGAAGAGATATTTTGGTTATGCCAATGGTGGAAATGATGAGGAGGCAAAATGCATAAGGAAAATTATAAGAGAATTCATGAATTTAACTAGGGCTCCTGTCATGTGTTATCTAATTCCATTTCTTATATGGATTGATTTGGAGGCCGGCCAAATGAAATCTATGAAGCGTGTTGTATGGGAATTGGACTCTTTAATATGAAGTTGCATGGGTTGAAGAACATGATGCGAGGAGGCTCAAGAATGATGAGTGAAGCTACGAACCAGACTTCATAGATGTCATGCTATCAGCATTAATAATCTAGGAGGATTCATGTTTGGTCATACGTTAGAAACCATTACCAAGGCAACTTCAGTGGTATATAGTATATATAATATTGGTAATCTTTTTACAAACGCCTAACTCGAATGGCAGAATAGAATCTTTGAGCTGCACATCCGAACTTACCTAAAGACCGTGAAATTTGCAGATTATTTCTTTTTGCTTCTGTACAAAAGGAAATTATCAGTATACAATATAATTTCTATTGTTATTTTAAGAAATCATCACGAGAGTTCTTCCTTTCGATCTTTAATTTTGGTGTCAAGTCACTTTAACTGTAAAAGAGAATTAAGACAAAAAAATAATGTTGAATACAGTTTTGGATACAACTTACGCATTTTTTTAAAAAAAGTAGTCAGAGTTTATCATTAAAAAAATAATTTTTATATAAATTCTAAATTTATCAACTTCTTAAAAGATGAATGTGTAGAAGTTAAGCATCTTAAAATTATCATTTTCTAAGAAAAAATAAGTCTAGAGTCAAGAACATGGGTTTGAAATTTGTGAAGAGCTTGTTTAATTTTCTTTGAAAAGTATACCTAACCCGGGATTCAATCGCGTCGGCAAGTAATTGACATATATATAAATATCTACAAAAACTCTAGTTACAACCGGCTATTGCGTAACCGATGCAACCGGCACATTTTTTCATAAAAAATTTTATTTTTTTAATATTTATCCATTACTACTCGTGCACTAGAATCTTCTGTGAGCAAATGCAAAGGAAATCTCCCTTGGTTCCAAGCAATAGCCCAAACTGCAAAACAACGGAAACCCAAACTTGAGCAAAACAACGAAAAGAGAATAGTTAAGAGAAATATTGATCAGAGAATTAGGTTTTCTTGCCAGTTCTTGCACTAATCTCAGCACCCAATGGAAATAACGAATTAAGAAAATGAATCGTCTTTTTCAAAGGATGGGCTTTGGCTTTCGGGAAAATTAAAAAAGATGGCCGCCTGTATGAATAATCAGTCACATGTTCTCTATCCTTTCTGGCATTTCTCGGAAACCAAACAGAAAAAAGAAGAATAAGAAGAAAGAGTCAGCTTCGTGAGGCGGCTGTAGTGGTAGTAGTAGTCTATGATCATTAGAAACAACCGCACCGAAGAACATCAAAAGTGAAAATAACCGTAGCAAAATGAAAATGGGCCTCGCCATTATTTGGGTCTCTGGCTGTTTCTCGAAGGAGAGAGAATTTTCTTGGTTGTTCTTGTGAATCAAGAGAGTGAAAGAGAAGAATGAGTAGCAGTATAAGATAGTTGTAGTAGAAATGAAGGCAGTGCCTTTTGTTTCTTTTTTTTGTTTTTTTTTTGTTTTTTGTTTTTAATTAAAAAACCGACTGACATGAGCCGGTTTCGCGCCGGTTCCGCACCGGCGGTTGCATATAGAAGGACTGAAATATCTATATATATAGAAAAGGACATATATATCTATAGAGAGAGTGTGTGTGAAAAGGAGTGGACTAGATTGGTTCGCTTGTTTTTAAAAAATATCTCATTTTAATTTTATTATTATAATTTTTTAAATTTTAATATAAAATAAAATAAATAATTTAATTTTTTAAATTTTAAAATAAAAATAATATCCTAAAAATTTAAAAGAGAGAGAGATAGAGACTGACGGAGAGAGGGATAAATAGAGAGAATGCGAGGGCCCAAAATTAAAATTATCTTTATCAGTCCCAGTTGTCCTACATTGAATACCTGCCGTATATTACAACATAACCCTCTAATCACTCCATTAAATGAGGTTCTTATTCATGAGCTAATTAACGCTTCTTTGATCCATTTTATAATAAATTTAGAGTTTAATTTCTTTTAGGCTGAACTTTTCCAACAACATTCTGCCCCTCCATTAATAATTTTACCTACTTTTCAATATTTTATATTTCTCCTTATTTTTATCACTGTCCGGATACAGACCTACAAATGCACGTTCCCAAATCACCCCTACTACTATTTTTAGCAATAAAAATATAATAATTATAGACTTATTACGTTCCTATCATTTTTTATATTAAAAATTTTTATTTATTTTTTATTATTTTTAAATATTTTTTAATATCTTTAATCATTTAGAAAAATATTTTATTTTTTTGACTTTTTATTCAATTTTTTATACGCTTAAACATTAAAAAAAATTTCCAATATCATTAAAAATACTTTTTTATAATAATGAGATGAAATGAGATGGATTAATAGTGTTTCTATAAAGTTAGAGGCAAAATAGGAAAAAAATTATTAAACTATAACACTGTTGATGCCCGATTGTCACAGCCGGTGGCTTTGAGTCGCTCGAGGCGGCTAACAATGGCAGGAGAGGAGCTGAGATTGGAAGGGGAGGGGCGCCAGACGGAGGCGAAGAGAATGGGTGGTGTTGGTCACGCCTGCGTGCAGTGGCGCACTGGAGGGGACGAAGAAATGGATGGGCTACGGCTTGGATTCCATCGTAGCGGTAAACGGCGGCACGATAGGGTCTGAGATTTGATGGAGAGGGACGCCGGCCGGAGACGAAAAGAATGGCCGGGGTGGTGTCGGCCACGGCTACGTTGGGAGGCGCACTGCTGGAGATCAACAAACGGACAGGGGAGGGGGAGGAGGGGCTCGCGCGTGGGAGAAACCAGGGACAAAACGAAAAAAACACCTGGGATAAAATCGAAATATAGGAATAAAATCATGAGTAAAATGGAAAAAAAAATATTAGACAAAATACTGTTCACAGGCGATTCGCATTTTATATATAAGTAGATATATTATAGAAAATGACATATATATCTAGAGAGAGTGTGTGCGAAAAGGAGTGGATTATGAGATTTTTTCGTTTGTTTCTAGAAAATATATCATCTCAATTTTATTATTATAGTCTTTTTAAATTTTAAAAAAAATAAAATAAATAATTTAATTTTAAAATTTTAAAATAAAAATAATATTAAAAAATATATCTTAAAAATGAGAGAGATAGAGACTGACGGAGGCAAAGAGGGAGAAATAGAGAGAATGCGAGTGCCCAACATCCTGGATTAAAATTATCTTTATCAGTCCCAAGTACATCTTTGAATCATGTAAGTAAAAATAATGCATGTATCCTGCCCCAATTGTCCTACATTGAGTACCTGCCGTATATTATAACATAACCCTCTAATCACTCCGTTAAATGAGGTTCTAATTCACGAGCTAATTAACGCTTCTTTGATCCATTTTATAATAAATTTAGAGTTGAATTTCCAACAACACTATGTCCCTCAATAATTTTACCTACTTTTCAATATTTTATATTTCTCCTTATTTTTATCACTGTCCGGATACAGACCTACAAATGCACGTTCCCAAATCGCCTCTAGTACTCTGCCACTATTTTTAGCAATAAAAATATAATAATTATAGACCTACCACTTTTTATATTAACAAATTTTATTTTATTATTATTATTATTAAATATTTTTTAACATCTTTAATAGTTAAAAAAATTTAAAAAATATAAAATTTTACTAATAATCATTAAGTAAAACAAATTTTAAAAAAAATAAAAAAAGATAGTAAATAATTGGTAGGAAGTAATAAATCTATCATTATTCATAAAAATAATAAGATTGTTTTTCTAAAAATAATATAAAGAAGAAGTTGGTTTTTCTAATTTCTTCAGAAAGTAAATATACAAAATAGTATTATTTATTTTTTTAATAGAATATCAAAATAAAGGTTATTATTTTCATACGTGAAGTTTTAACTTTTTTTCGAGTAATCTGAAATTAAATATTATGATTTTTATACTATTATTAAATATTTTTATTTGCATATACAAATTTGAAAATTTAATATTATTATTAGATTTAAATCTATGACGTAGCAACTATTTGAGCTTTATATTCTATTTTTGTTACGGGTAGATAAAGTATGATATTCTCTTTAAAAAAAATTATGTAAATTTTAAATTTATTCATTTTTTGAAAAAATATGCATTAAATTTATACATTTTAAAACTGTAAAAATTATTTTTCTTTTTCTTTTGTTGTAGGTGTCCTTAATATGTATAAAAACCGGTCTAAACAGTTGAAATTCCCCCTAGAGTGAGATCGCCATAGGCCTTTTGAAAAAGTATTGAAAAGTTTCACTGTTTGTAACTAACGCAATGTTTGATTGTTGGAGCAACCCAGGTAT
>QEOT01004489.1:87496-102466 GCA_003123785.1 Pterocarya stenoptera
GTCAAGGAGTGCTTCACCACAAATGACAGGATTTTCGCTACACGCCCTATGTCTAGCCAGGGAAAGTACCTTGGTCACAACTATGCAGGATTTGCATTTTCCCCTTATGGACCATATTGGAGTAAAATGCGAAAGCTAGCGGTTTCTGAACTCCTCTCCAACCGCCGACTGGAGACACTCAAAGACATGCAAATCTCTGAGGTGGAAACTTTGGTTAAAAATCTGTACTCTGTTTGCAAGAGCAACGAGCACAAGCCAGTCAAGGTGGCAATTGGTGAATGGTTTGAGGGCCTAACCGTGAATATAGTTACCAAAGTTATTGCGAGAAAGAGATATTTTGGTTACGCGGAGGATGGAAATGATGGAGAGGCAAAACGCATAGGGAAACTTATAAGAGAGTATATGTATTTAGCTGGGACTCCTGTCATGTTTGATCTAATTCCATTTCTTAGATGGATTGATTATCAAGGTCAAGTGAAATCGATGAAGCATGTTGCAGGGGAATTAGACTCTCTAATAGGAAGTTGGGTTGAAGAACATATTGCGAGGAGGCTCAAGAATGATGAGCAAAGCCACGAGCCAGACTTCATCGATGTCATGCTATCGGCAATTGAGGAGGATACCATGTTTGGTTATACCCGAAAAACCATTATCAAGGCAATTGCAGCGGTATGTATAATATTTGTAATGTTTTTCTAGACGCCTAAATCCTACAGTAGAATAGAATCATGCCCCAATTCTAGAATAACGAGTACGGATCATTATCCATCAACGTAATTGATAGAATCGCATACCTCATTTAATCAAATGAGGTTCTTGTCCATGAGCTAATTGACGGTTGTTTAGCCCTTTTTCTAATAAATTTGGAGCTTAATAATTTCTTTTATTTGCCTAACTATAGCCCCATTTTCATGTTGCAGACTCTCATCTTAGGTGGTTCTGACACTATTTCTGTTAACCTGACATGGCTCGTATCTGTATTATTAAACAATAAACATGATTTGAAGCGTGCCCAAGAAGAGCTGGATCTCAAAGTTGGAAGAGGTAGATGGGTGGAAGATTACGATATGAAAGATCTGGTTTATCTGCAAGCCATAATCAAAGAGTCCTTGCGCTTATACCCCCCAATCCCTTTATCAGCTCCACACGAGGCAATGGAAGATTGTCAAGTTTGTGGCTATTGCATTCCAAAGGGAACTCGTTTGTTTGTGAACATATGGAAGTTGCATCGAGATCCAAGGATTTGGGAGAAGCCTGATGAGTTTTTACCCGAGAGGTTTCTCTCAAGCCATGCAAGTATGGATGTTTCAAGGCAACATTTTGAATTCATACCATTTGGGTCTGGAAGAAGATCTTGTCCTGGAGACATGTTTGCCTTGCAAGTATCGCAATTGACACTAGCTCGTTTGCTTCAGGGATTTGAGTTAACGACGCCATTGAACAAGCCCGTGGACATGACTGAGGGCTTAGGCAGCACCTTGGCCGGGGCAACTCCCTTAGAAGTTGTCTTCACTCCGCGCCTTTCTTCCGAACTCTATGAATGCTAGAGAGACCTTCAAACTATATATATGCTTGGTTGTATATAAATAATCTGTTTTCAGCAAGTCTGTGCATGTGCAGCTTGTTTGGGAATTAGTATGCCGTATTTTTGTGGTACTTTGTTGTTTGGAAAATGCTTATAAATTTGTAGCATAATATATAAGGCTATGAAGTGTATGAACAACTCGTCAGTCTCCTCTTAAAAAGGATAGTGTATTTATATATATATAAATATATGCCATATTGATTCGATTATTCCTCTCCATAATATAGCCCAAAATGAAGGAAAAGTCAAAACGCACCAAACCAGGGGAAGCATGCACCAAATTCGGGATGGCACGTGTCGTCCTTGAAAGAAAATTGGACGAGTCAAGATCTAATTGGCTGCTGTACGTAGCTGGAAAATAAATGCCACATAATGTCTCAAGACCAACTGCATGCCCTGCCTCTTCCCGTCTTTCCAAAAACAGCCGTCTTTAATTCGTCTTTCTGATTTTTCTACTCCTTCCTCTTTTTTCCTCCTTTGTTTTTTTTTTTTTTTTCTTCTTCTACTCCTTCCTGGGGAAAAGAGTAAAATTTTCTTTCCTCTGCACGTCAAATCACTCCCAATGGCATGGAGTGAGAGACAACTATCTGAAGAAATGTCGGAAAGCTAAAATTTATCTTTTACCTTCGTCTTCATTTTTATTTTTAAATTTGAAAAATATATTTTTAAATTCATCTACATTAATTTATACATTTTTAAATCTTTAAAAAACACCATTTATTTTTTAAATATTATTTTATTATTTTTTTCTCTCTCCTACTCATTAAAATCAATTTTGTAAAATTTATATTAAGTTAATAATATAAAATAGATGCTAATTATAAAATATATATAAAAAATAATTTTAAGAAATAAATAAATAATAATAATATTTTATTATTTAATTCAAAGATACATAAATCAATGTGAGAATTTTTCTTCATATGCAAAATTATTCTTCAAAAAAAGTGATTTTACATATGAAGATGTATAAATCACTATCAATACTCTAGGTATTTAGGTGGCTTTTGGATTATAACGAGGTGATCTCATATATTTTTAAATAATAAAATAAAATAAATAATAAAATAATTTGAGTTAAGATATTTTATTTTATTTTTAAGAAATAAAAAAATAAAAGTTAAATAAAAATATTATAAAATTATAATATTTTTTGTAATATTATTTTTATTTTAAAATTTTAAAAAATTAAATTATTTTTTATATTTTATTTAAAATTTTGTAAAACTTATAATGATTAAATAATAATTAATTAAAACAATTAAAAATTAAAAAATATTTGTAATTAAACAATATTTGAATAAAAGGTAAGATGAAAAATTTTAAGATAAAGATGGATGAGCCAAAAACATAAAGTGAAACAGCAGTACATGATAAAGAACCATACAAATCATGTTATTTTGGGATGATAGATTAGTCGTATTCAAAATAAAGAGAAATATTATTTTATCTTTTTTATTTATCCACTCTATTTGACCTATTGGTTAAATTTTTTTTTTATTTATTTAGTGATTAAAAAAGTGATTTTAAATATATTGATATATTTTTATTTTTTAAAATATATTCAAATATAAAATAAAATAAAATAAAATAAATTTTACTGGACGGCCAGCGGTCACTTTGGACGGCAGACTAACCGCATCCAAAAGATGCAAACAAAAATTCTACTTATAACAACGAAAAATACTTGTTGCAGTCGAACGGGGGAAGCGCCGCGCAAACGGGGTCCACGTAGAAAAATAAAACGGTTGTTTTTCTTTCCTCAAATATCGACTTGTTTCTTGCTTCTTCCTTCGTTTTCACCTTCTCTGAATCCTCTTCTCCCCTTCGTTTTTTTTCTTTTTTGAATCTTCTCCTTCTCACTCCCAATTCTGCCCCTTCCTGTTTCCATCCTCCCCCTGTTTTTCCTGACCACACTCATGCAACTTCTTATCCTGTTGCCAAGCCAAAGAAAGCCCACATGAGATCTAATCCAACTATTTAGATGGAAATGGGTCTATGCTTACTAGTTCAAACACTTGTCATGCGAGATACAAAGCTTTGGCCTCTCTTTTCGAATTTTGATGATGATTCTCCTGCAGATCTAACTCAATTTTTTTGCTCATCGAAAAAAAATATATTTTCTCTTTTCATTCCTAAGAACCTACCAAAGTTAATGAACAGAATAAAGAAAACTCATAAAGAAGTTCAAAATAAGCTTTTTACAACGGTGCCGACAACCAAGATAGAGGAAGTGAACAACTGGATTTTTCACGGGAAAAATGCAAATCCTTTAAAAAAATTTCATATGTAGAAATGTGGAAGAGCCCACAAAGAAAACCCACGGTGAAAAGAGGGATTTGCAAATCCTTTTTTTTTTTTAATAAACCCAAATGCAAAAACTCTTTGTTGATCTGTGGAAGAACCCACGAAGAGAACCCACGGTAAACAAATTGATTTTTGCCAACCTACGAAGGGAAGCTCGGCTTCGTAGGAAAGAGAAACTACGCACGAAGAGAAGCTCAGCATAAAGAGAAGCTTCGTTATGCATGAAGAGAGCTCCATGAAGACGAAGAGAAGCTTTGCCTGTCTGTATTTTTATTGTTTTCGTCTTTTCTATTTTTTCCTTTCAATTTTTGTTTTACAAAAATGGGCTGACGTGGCATGCATGTTGCACCACGATTGCGCTTACCGACTGTACGTAGAAAAACTGAATTTATTTTAGTAAAGTTTCATAGAGGAGTCGTCTTTAAAAATAAAAATAGAACGTGATCAAGAAAGATTGAGGTCAAACGCCAATGTCTATGTTTTCCTTGACCTTGTTCATGGAGATACTCCAATCGACGCTAGTACAGTGGCTTAAGATAAAAGCTTGTCTTGAGTTGTGGTGGGAGTTGAGACTCAACCACAAACACTCAGTTACAGAGGTGGAGTGGTATGGGCGACACTGGCATGGTTGCCATGGGGGACATGACGTGATCCTCCATTTACCTTTTTTTAAAATTTCTTTTCTGATAAGACTCCTCCTTTTACTTTTGAGTAGGTCGTAGTTGTCCAGGGAAAGTTTAAAAAATGTAAAGCCACCTTTCACTTTTTGTACAAAAAAGTTGGAAATGCAAACTTAATTTTTACGGAAAGTTTATATATATATATATATATTTTTTATAAGTAGAGGCCAAGGCGTGAACAGCAAGGATCATTCTATGGATTTACTTTATGGAACCACGTAAAAGTGTCTTCTTTTTTTTTTTTTCTTTTTTTTTTCTTTTTAAATTCGGTGCATATATTATATTTTTAGAAAACTTCAAAGGTTACTACTAACTCTTTATTACTTTAATTGCTTTTGTCCGCATATCATGAACGGGCACACAGGCAATTTTATGTTGAACCTCTAAATATATATATATATATATATATATGATAGATATAATAATTTCTTATATGAACATGTGTGTATATATATATCCTCGTGTGATAAAGTTGCTGATTTAATTAGTTATGTTCTTACTTATCGTGGGATTAATCAAGATAAATTGTTGGATATGGTAGAGATTTATTTAAATATATATTTATATATATAAATAGGTCTCATTTCTTGCAGACGGTAACTTTACTAAATATCATACAAATAATTAATTTATCCTATCGATAAGTATTTATTTGTCTGAATATTTAGGATGATAAAAAAATTGTTAAATATCTTGTACTTATGGCTTGGTTATATCCTTTCAATAGCTAGTTATCTTAAGTCCTCGTATTTAATTATTTAGCTTTATCATACGAAATGATCTATTGTGTATTACAAACCCTAACATAAATTTGAGATGAAATTCGTATTTCGGTGTCTATTGTGTATTACGGACTCTAGTATAAACTTGAGATGAGATTTGTATTTAGGTGTTCATTGTGTATTACGGACCCTAGCATAAACTTGAGATGAGATTTGTATTTAGGTGTACATTGTATATTACGAACCATAACATAAATTTGAAATGAGATTCCTCAATTATGTACTAGGAAAGTAACATAAATTTGATATGCATATTTTAGATTTGAGGAATAAGGATAATTTAGATTTACATTTTCGCATGCTTAATTATTTTCTTTTGTATTGTCTTCAACTTTTGGGAATCATGGATTGTCTCTTCAATTATTTGCCATCAAAATACTGATAGTGACTGATTATGTGGATTGGCATGAGTCCCTCACTATTAGTTTGGCAATTATATATGAATCCGGATTTGGCCTTAAGGATTAAGATACCTGCCAAGTCTATTAACGAAAGCTCTATTGAGGAGAAAACTCACTATAAGCATTGGGAGCACTCAAATAGAACTTATCTTATGATATTGAGGCACATCATTGACAAATCCATTAGGCAAAACATTCACCAATTATTGAGGTATATGGTTAATTAAATCTAGTTTAATATAAGGAAAGTATAAGTAAGATAAGAACGATATGATTTGTTTGCATATATATACTATTTAGTGGTTACTTTTACTTCTAAATTATTATTTTTTAGACACTACTTGAAACGTTTAACCAAGGATGAGTCTTTCAAGACGACTGCTCGTCGTCGTTTTCACAAAACCTATGCCAGAAGAAAAACTATGCATGATTAGAAGAGAAATAGGAATAATATATACCATAAATATCTGTTAAACATTTTTATTTTATTATCTCAAACGACTTACAAAAACTTGAGGCTTTTAGTCTCATTTTCAAGCGCTTTTGCTCTTCATATATCAATATGTTATCGTTGTCTAAAGGAGTAGGAAGTCGAAATGAAGAGACAAAAAAAGATTTTAAATCCTTATGCTTCTACTTTAAGTTTCCTATTTTTTTGTTAGGCTGATGAACAAGTTGTTGAAATTCATAAATCTTCTCATTAAACTTTTTAACCTAATGAGTTCTGGATTGTAATCGTCAGGAAAATTCGACAATGGATGTTCAATATCGAGTACCGAGACTCAAAAATTCATAAATAGCGTCATCATCTGGCTTTTTAATCAAATCTTTCTTATACTGCATCATGGTACCTATGGTAGATGTAGAAACAACTGGTCACTGAGATGCAGAATATGTCATATAGTAAACAAAGGGATTGTTGGAAGAAGATTGTTGAGTCATTAAAAAAAAAAGCTTAAAGTGTGAGAATGTAGATAGATTGCAAAAAGTAAAGAAGATTTGATGCGAATGAGATGAAACTCAAGACTGATTCTATAGAGATGAAAATGAGAACAAGACAAGCTATCAGTTCTTCAAAACTATATTAATCGTGTTTTACATAGGTTTAATATGCAATCCTACTCTTCTAGAAAAGCACCTATTGTGAACGGTGATACACTAAGTCTAAATGTTCCCATAATGATGATAAGAGGATTCAGATGCAAGTAATTCTGTATTGCTTGATGTAGTTTGATGTATGCTCAGGTATGTACAAGACCAGATATTGCTTATGTTGTGGGTGTTCTTGGTAGATACATAAGCAATACAGGTTTGAGTCACTAGAAAGTTGCAAAGAAAGTATTGAGGTATTTGCAAAGCACTAAAGATTATATGCTAACATATCGGCGATCCAACATTCTTGATATTGTTGGATATTCTCGATGCTGATTATGTAGGATGCCCAGATGACAGGAGATCTATTTTAGGGTATTTTTTTTATGATGGCAGAATGAGTTATTTCGTAGAAAAGGGTCAAACAGACTCTTACTACCCTATGGAAGCAGAGTATGTGGCTTGTTATTAGGCTACATGTTAGGTTATATGGTTACGAAATTTTATCTCAGGGTTGGTTATTGTGAATACCATTGAGAAACCAATGACAATATTTTGTGATAACTCTACGGCCATTTCATTCTCTCGAAACATTAGAAGCTCTTCGCGATCCAAATATATTGATATAAAATGCTTTTTTATTCGGGAGAAAGTAGCGGAATCTCATATTTCTATGGAGTACATCCCCGCAAATCTTGTGTTGGCTGATCCATTGACTAAGGGCTTGGCTCGAAGAGTGTTTCGAGAGCATCTGACTCATGTGGGGTTGTTAGAGTCTTCTATTCTATTAAGTTAGTGGGAGATATATCTTTGTATTTATTGTGAGCACATGGTTCCTACATTTCATTGTGCATATATTTTGTGTTTTTGTGTTAATTATGAGATCTCTTGTGTTTGGAAGTGAGACACTATGAAATAGTCTCGTTGGGCTTTATTTGAGAATCTAGCAATTACCTTTTTTGTTGATATGTGTATTGTACTTGCATATTATTTGTCTGGATATTGTGACTGTAGGTACTTGTTTTGTGTTGTGCATTCTATCGGTATACTCATAACTTGTTGCTTGCAAATGCACTTGATCCAAATTGTGTTCTTTGAATGCAAGTTCAAACTCAATTCATGCGTGGATGACTTTGTTGTCTGAGTGGGAGTTTGTTGTATTTTTATATGTGGATTAGCATAGTCATAATGTGAGTCCATAATGGACTGAGCTAGTTAGTGAGTACTTGAGGAAGCCCTTACCCTCACCTATATATATAAATAGAGTTGGTGCATTAGACTCTATTCTAGAGAGCCATTTGCGTCATAGAGAAAAAAGGAGTAAAAGTCTTCTCAACACACAAACACCATTTTATTTTTCGAATACACGAAGGTGATGACAAACTCATCTTCTAACCATGGAAGATGTATGTTTTATTCTGTTCATGAGTTTAATAAGCATGCTAGGATAATAGACAGGCATTATCTTTTAAAATGTTTTCATCAATAGTAAAAGTAACCACTAAATAGTATATATATGCAAACAAATTGGAATGTTCTTATCTTACTCATACTTTCCTTATACTAAACCAGATTTAAGTAACCATGCACCTCAATAATTGGTGAATGCTCTGCCTAACGGACTTGTCAATGGTATGTCTCATTATCATAAGACAAATCCTACTTGAGTGCTCCCAACGCTCATAGTGATTTTTCTCCTCAATAAAGCTTTCATTAGTAGCCTTGGCGGGTATCTCAATCCTTAAGGCCAAATCCAGATTCATAATTGCCAAGCTAATAGTGAGGGACTCATGCCAATCCTCATAATTAGTCCCTGTTAGTGTTTTGATGGCAGATAATTGAAGAGACAATCCATGATTCCTAAAAGCTGAGGACAATACAAAAGAAAGTAATTAAGCATGTGAAAATGCAAATCTAAATTATCCTCATTCCTCAAATCTAAAATATATATATCAAATTTATGCTAGTGTCCTAGTACATAATAGACACTCAAACACGAATCTCATCTTAAATTTATGTTAGGGTTTGTAATACACAATGGATACCTAAACACGAATTTTATCTCAAATTTATGCTAGGGTTTGTAACATACAATGGATATCTAAACACGAATTTCATCTTAAATTTATACCAAGGTTTGTAATACACAATAGATCCTTTCGCATGATAAAGCCAAATAATTAAATACGGCGACATAAGATTACTAGCTATCTAAAAGATATAACCAAGTCATCAAGTACAATGTATTTAACAATTTTCTTTGTCGTCCTAAGTATTTAGCCAAATAAATATTTACTGATAGAATAAATTAATTATTTATATCAAACTTAATAAAGTTACCATCCGCAAGCAATGAGTCCCATTTATATATATATATATATATATATTTAAATAAATCTCTACTATATCCAACAATTCATCATGATTAGTCCAATGATAGGCTGGAACATAACAAATTTTAAATCATTGGCTTTGTCACCCGAGGACGACATAAAATTGCCGGCGTGCCCGTTCATGATATGTGGACAAAAGCAATTAAAAGCAAAGTAATAAAAGGCTTTTGAAGTTTCCCAAAAATATAATATATGCACCAAATTTAAAAGAAGAAAAGCTAAAAAGACACTTTCACATGGCTGGTACATAAAGCAATTCTATAAAGTGATTCCTGCTCCTCACACCTCCCTGCCTCCCTGCTCTTTGGCATATACTTATCAATATCTCTGTATATAAAAAGTGTCTATCAAAAAGAAAATTATTAATTTAATGATTTTTTGTTGTTCTTTGTTAAAGTTAACGCAATTCGTGAATTTGTCCGTTGAAACTAATGTCAGCCATCATAAAAGCAATCTCATTATAAAAAATAAAAAAAATAAAAAAATTAAGAAAAAAAAAAACAAAAAACTCTAAATAATTATTTGTCAATTTGTTCGTTGTTATCTATAAAATTCCCGTATGTCTATCTGTCAACCATCATAAAAGAAATCTCATTATAAATGCAACTCCGGTTTTAAAAAAAAAATTAAAAAAAAAAAAAAAAACCAAAACACTCTTCATATTTATTATGTTCAGGCAGATTCATGCATCTGTTAAAAACAAATAAATAAAAAAAAAAAACAACACGCTCGAGATAGGCAGCAACTATCATCGGGAATGAAAGAAAAATAGAGATTTACAACAAATAGTAGATTTATTTCTGAATAGTAAAAAAATTAGAAACTAAAACCAAAAAACTCTGCATATTCTTCGGTTCACATAGATTCATGCATTTGGCTGGATAATGGAAAGTCAGCATCAATTCATTCTCTTCATTATATAAGTCTAGCACCACGTTCAGAGAACAGAAAACACTACACATAAAAAAATTTGGAGGTTAGTCAATTACAACCTTTTCCTTCTTCATATTGTTCTACACTTTATTTCTTCTTTTTCCATTTATTTTATGTTTTCAGTATAGTATTTTCTGCATTTTCCCCCTTTTTTAACTACTTATGAGTCTTTTGGTTGAGTGTTTATGTTGAGTCGGTCCTCAAAATTTTTCAACAACATTCAACAGCATGGTCTAAGAAAAGTAACCAGATAGGCGAAAATGAGGAAAGACACCCAGTTGGCCATCATGACCTCATTACATTTAATGTCACGATTGGAAAGTTGGGTACCATTCTAGCATCCATATGCCGGAAGGACACTGGAGAGATATTCTTTGCAAAAACTGATCTTATTAGCAATGTTAGTCCGAATCTAGGAGAAGCAACAGCAGCCTTAATAGCCATCAAAGAAGTGGAAAGACTGAGACTGGAAAAAATAATTCTTCAAGGGGATTCAAAAGTAACTATTCAAGCAATCTCAAATTCCTCTCCCACCCAAGAATGGATCATAAGTCCCATCATCAACGACATCAAATGCCATTTAAATTCATTCAAGGAATGGACAACGAGGAAAATCCATCGATTCCAAAATTGATGCGCGCATAATCTGGCGCAATGGATAGCGGTGACGCAAGCCTTTGGTAACATCCCATTAATCCAAATTCTACCATCCTTGTTGCAATTCCATAATAGAAAAGATCCACCTTATATATCTGTTTAATTCCTTTTTTAGTTTTTTGAACTCCTGAACTCTGTATCCTATTGACTATGTTCTAATATATAACAATATCAACTTGCGGGAATAATAAATAAGGAATTCGACTCATTTTCTGACAAAAGCTTATGACTAACTACGACCCGGTCTCGCCTACATGATTTGGACCAAAGGAATATTGATCCGTCCTTTCATCTCTTTAGCCAATATGGACCGTATTGGAGTAAGATGCGAAAGCTAGCAGTTTCTAAACTCCTGATCTCTAGCCGCCGGCTTGAGACACTCAAAAACATGCAAGTCTCAGAGGTGGATACTTTGGTTAACGATCTCTACTCTGTTTGCAGGAGCAACGAACACAACCCAGTTAGGGTGGTGATTATTGAATGGATTGAGGGCCTAGCCTTGAATATAATCACCAAAATTATAGCGAGGAAGAGATATTATGGTTATAGCTAGGAATAGAATCTTTGAGCTGCACATCCAAACCTAGCTAGAGGGCTTGAGCGCGCAGATAATTTCTTTTTCCTTCTTATCATGTATACTGATTTACTGCTATTTTAAGATGGTCGAGAGTTCTTCATTCTAATCTTTAACTTTGGTGTCAAGTCACTTTAGCTGTAATGGAGAATAAGAAAAAAGAGTAATTTGATATAGGGTATTCTGCTAGTCGCACATTCATTTAAAAAAACATAAAGTTCATTATTAAAAAATAATTTTTTTGTGTGAATCTCAAATTTATCTATTTTTTTCAAACATAGTGCGTGATACTTGTACTTTCTAAAATTGTAAATATCATTTGTCAATAACCAAGAACAGGGGTTTAAAACCGGTGAAGAGCTTGTTTAATTTTCTTTGTCAATGTAGCAAAAAGTAAAATTAGTATATATACCAAAGAAGGGAAATGATTCAATTGTGCCGACCAATGATTGACACATATATAGAAAGAAAAATTCTACTCATTACCTCTATACTATACACCTCATAGGGTGTGAGGTAGTAAATAGTGGATGATGAAAATAATTTTTCCTTTTCATCAGTCCATAAGTCCCAAGTACATCTTTAAATCCTCCTTTCTTTTAAAAAAAAATACATCTTTAAATAATTAAACATGCATTCATCTTGTCACAATTCTTCTATATTGAGTACATGTAATATATAACATTACTCTCGAATCATTCCATCAAATACTTTTTTGTATTGCAATTAAGTCCATTTATAAACTTGGTAATTGATATAATCACACACTTCATTTAATCAAATAAGGTTCTTATTGATCATGATCTAATTGATGTTTCTTTAACCGACTTTATAATAAATTTGGAGTTTAACTTCTTTTATTTGTCTAACTATGGCACCATTTTTATGTTGTAGATTCTTATCTTGGCTTATCCTGACACCTAATGTGGTTCCTATCCTTATTATGAAACAAAAAACATGCTTTGAAGCGTGTCCAAAAAGAGCTGAATCTCTAAATTGGAAGGAATAGATGAGTGCAAGATTAAGATATTAAAGATCTGATTTACCTCCAAGCCATAGTCAAAGAATCTTTTTACCCACCATCCCCTTTATCATTTCCACGCGAGGCAATAAAATATTATCTAGTTAATTTGTGACTATTACATTCCAAAGGAAACTCGTTTGTTTGTGAATGTGTGGTAGTTGCATCGAGAGCAAAGGGTTTGGCACGACCCTGATGACTTCTTGCATGAAAGGTTTCTCTCAAGCCATGAATTATGGAGGATTCATGTCGACATTTTGAATTCATACCATTTGGGTCCAGAAGAAAGATCTTGCCCTGGAGACATGTTTTCCTTGCAAGTACATATATGCCTACAAGTTTTTTTTTTAGAAGAACCGGTAGCCACACACATAGCGGCCCCATCTTAAATTTATTAATAAGTCCTCACTTATAGTGAAGGAATACCGTGGTAACATCAAAACACTTGGGGGATTACAAAATGAGCGCTATGAACTAACCCAAAACCAAGTGTCAAAACCAACTAGCAAAAACATAAAAAACAATTTCTAACAAGCCTAAGAAACATGACCAAGACCAAGGACGCTAAACACCTACAAAAAAGAACACGCAATCATAATAAACTCAAACTCAGAGAAAGCGAAAAAATGTACCAGGGACTACGAGATGCGCAAATAGGGAAGACCAATTATGTCCATACGAAGAAGGCTGTTAAGCTGACCGGGAAGGTTATCATTAAAAGACCAATCCATATTTGAGCCATCAGCTCCTCGTTTGGCTAATAATCAGCCACCACATTACCTTCATGAAAAACATGAGTCAAACAATACTCCGACAACCCAAGATACCCTGCAATTCCTCCCAGAAATCCTCTAAGTACCAGATATTATACTCACCCTTAATAATCCAACTGACAATCAAGTGAGAATCAATCTCAATCTCAACCCTACTAAAACCAAACTGAAGGCATCTCCTAACCCTTTCCAGCAGACATCTCAACTCTGCAAAGTTATTAGACCCCTGACCCAAGAATACTGAATAAGTAGAGTGCAACCGACCAAAAGTATCACGAATAACCCCCCTAGCACCAGCTAGCCCAGGGTTTCCTAAGCTACTACCATCAAAGTTAAGCTGCATCCAATCCTGTAGAGGCCGAGTCCACCTAACCACACGAACCTACCTGGGTTTAGGGATTGTACTCTTTTTCCTTCGCTAAGGTTTTTTCTATAGGGTTTTACTTGGCAAGATTTTAATGAGGCAATCTTAAAGCATTCAAAGACACATGAGAATGTTATACTCTTTTTTTTTCGCTATAAGTTTTTCCCACTGAATTTTCTTTGGCAAGGTTTTAACGATGCATATTCTTTGTGTATGGTCATCCAAGGGAAAATATTGTAAGTTCATAAAATGTATTTAATAGATGACCATTAGAATTCTTCTATGTTCATGTATCTCTCTTTCCCATGTTCATGTATCCGTTTAATACATGTATTGTCATTCCCTTTGTTCATGTATTCATGTATCATCCATGTCTATAAAAGGGTGTCTTGAGGAGCATTTATAGTAGACTTACAACAAGAAAGTTGAGAGAAATAATATATAGTTCTTGAAGAACTAATTCTAGATATTATGATCTTTCAATTCTCTTCCTACTTTTCTTTAGTTTTACAATAAATTTCATATATAATATAATGATAACAATATAAACCATTCATAATAACAAAAGTCCCATGATATAATATTTTATTATCAATATCCAAACCAATAACATATAAGAACATTAATATTTTCATAAAATAAAATTATATATTAACAAAAAAAATTAATAGTTAGAAATATTAAGTAATCAACTATTAATATTAATATTACATCCCAACAACTAAAAATGTATATAAAACTAAAATTTATATAATTTAAAAATAAGATTTATTCGTATTATATGGATTGATTGCTAATTTTGTAAGGTGACGCACAATTACGCCATTTATTAATCTTTTATTATCAAATCAACTTGATCCAAACTTATTTATAATAAATCCAAACATGTTCATTTCATGTCAAATTCACACCCCTACAATCCTATCTCGTTAAAAAAAAAGGCAGGAGCACGTACATAGGCAGCAAAATGTCAACATGAGCCCTTCTTTAGGCTGAACATTAGCATTATATATTAGTACTACTGCTACACTCACCGCTCTCAGTTCCCAATGATATAATTATTATATATCAGTACTACTACTACACTCGCCGCTTCTAACGATATAATATCGCTGGGAGCTACCGTTAGTTATAGAATATATTTTTATTTTTTTTATTTATATATATATTTTAAATATTTTTAAATATTTTTTAAAAAATTAAAAAAATTATAATATTATTAAATAATATTTCTTTAATTATTAAGTAAAAAAAATTAAAAAATCAAAACAATAAAATAAAGCGGTAGAATAAAATGATAAGAGTAATATTATTCTTATATATTTATTGCGCCACCATTACTAATTTCAGCCACTTTTTATCATTCTTGGGCGAATCGGTCCGGTACAAAAGTCAAATATCACCACAA